>CM077625.1:1133222-1733222 GCA_039566895.2 Turritopsis rubra | reverse complement strand
ATGAAGATACGTTTTGTTAGCATGTTTCATTATACATTTTATTTATCTAGCAACCTGGACAACGTGGATGGACTCTGGTGACTGTTCTGCTACTTGTGATATTGGACAAATCGACCAAGAGCGATTTTGTAACGGAACTGGTTGTGAAACCGGTTATGAATCCAGATTATTTTCTTGTAATGATGGTGATTGTCCTATGCGTGAGTGTTAAGAATTCTAATGGACTATCAGATTAAACTATCAGATTAAAGATCATTGTACATTTACCTCTTCATTGATACAATGTATTCCAATCGCAAAATCAATGAGAGTTTTTTGTTGAAATATTGTTGTTGTTGTTGTGTATTGGCATATTAACTTTAAATATTTAAATATTATTATATTTTTTATGAAAATGTTTAGCGATATGGACAATCTGGGCTGATGTGGAGGACTGTTCTGTCACTTGCGGTTCTGGAACTATCTCCCGAGAGCGATTTTGTAATGTAAATTGTGAAGGAGTCATCCCCGCATATGAATTTGGGACATTTAGTTGTGATTTGGGTGAATGCCCTGGTGGTAAGTGTATTCTTTGGAGATGTTATTACAGATGATATGAACAAATCTTCTTCTTTTTTATTCTGGGGGCTTTAATTATGTAAAAACAGATGACTTTTAAAAGCTACTTTATAAATTCCATAATACATTACAGGGTAGGAATTAGGAAAAACACATAACTTCGCAAAAATTGACAAACTAAAAGGAATAATAAAGGTGAATAATGGATATGTGGAATTGCTAATATTGTATATGTTGATGAATATTTATCAGTTCTTTCCTGATTGTAACTTTTCATTTTTATTGTTTTGTTCGAATAAAGAAACCAAGGAAAATTGAAACGCTATTATACTTTCTGGATTACTATCCGAACTGCTGTAGTTTGTAAAACAGAAGAATTGCATGCTTGCTTTCATAACGACAATCAGCAGCAATGATGTCAAAAATTATAAAACTTTTAAAATAGGAGTAATTAGCAATAGGAGTAATTTGCATTCTAATGGATTGCAAATAGCAAATGAGACATTAGTGGAAGTATCTCATGGTGTTGGAATAATAAACTTGTGAGAGAAAATGATGTGGTAATAATTCCTTTGCTATTTGAACATGTGATACTTAAGGTTTCTAAAGGATATAGCCTGTGTTTTAGTTTCTTTTTCCCTTCTTTTCAAACGTTTTGGTTAGAAAGGTTTGGAGGTCAGATTAACTAACTTTGTAAGATGTATTATTTCCATGTTACAGAATGGAATGCATGGGATACCACAACTTGCACTGCCAGTTGTGGATCAGGTGTGCAAACAAGTTCGCGTGTTTGTGAAGGTGGCAGCTATTGTATTCCTGACCCTACGACTGGTTATAATAATACAAAATCAGAGGCATGTGAGGATGGACCCTGTACAAGTAAGTTTTTTCACTAGACTTGGAAAAATTAAATGCAGTATCAGTTTATAATTATGTACATTCTATTTCAAAGGCTGGACTAATTGGGTAACTTCCGAATGTGACCCTACTTGTGGAGCTGGAACTGCTACAAATAGTCGAGAATGTCAGCCTACGGGTTATACGTGTGAAAAGGAGGATGGAGAATTTGCGAATGTGGAGGAAGTTCCTATTGTGTGTAATAATGACCCCTGTATTAGTAAGTGAATTTTCTTATTTGACACGTTAAACCTTGAATATTTCATCTTAATGATGAACAGAGGTGTTAATGATGGAATTTAATGTCCTGCGTACTTTTATACTCGGGGCTTACTAAAAATAACCCCAAAACATGATTAACCATGACATTTTTGCTTGCAAGAAAGAGAAGTTATGACAAAATGAGTTTGTTCAGCTCATCTTTTTTTAGAATTGAGAGCATAATCTGTAGCGCAACTTGGAAAGTAGATAAGTTGCTGACCGAAAGTTCTTAATAGTTTTTAATAGCTTTTGAAATAATCTATTTGATCACAACCGTTCATTGGCTTTTAACAAATTCTTGGCACTTCCATGGTAATCTGTTAAACATAAGTTTGAAATAATGCTATTTAATAATATATTTGTTTATTCTTCTATAGTTGATGGCCTATGGACAAATTGGGAAGAAGTTGGTGATTGTCCCGTATCTTGCGGAGGGAGTGTAGTATCAAGAACTCGTTCATGCAGTGATCCAACACCACAAAATGGTGGGTCTGCATGTTCTGGGTCAGCTTCAGATGAAACTACATGTAACACCCAATCATGTGCAGGTAAAAAGTAACTGATATTTTTGACAACATTTTCCATCACTTGATTATCTTCAACAAAAATGTGTGGCTTTCAAATGATGTAGTTGGTGTTTTTTAAAGACATGATACAGAATATTAACATTTTGTATTTGTTTGCTATTAAGTTGACGGTGGTTGGAGTACATGGGAAGAATGGAGTGACTGCTCAGTATCATGTAATGCTGGTGTTGAAAGTCGTGATAGGACATGTACTAATCCCGAACCTGCGAACGGTGGAGAGGAATGTGATGGGGTTATGACAGATGAACGACCTTGTTTGGTTGCTTTATGTGATAGTAAGGGCTGATAAACACGAATCTTAAATACTTCTGTACACATACATAATTGAATTTTCTATATGATGACAATTTTAATTTAGCTAATGCTGACTGGTCTGACTGGAGTGACTGGTCAGTATGTTCAGTAACATGTGAAGATGGTGTTAGAACTTCAAGTAGATATTGTTTGAACCCACCCAATTGTGAACAAGATAGTGAAACTATCACTGAATCATGCGATGATGATGATTGTAGATTGAATGTGTGTCCAGGTAGAAACAATCTATATTTTCATTCTTAAATAACATTACAAAGAAGATTTGCTTCCATTCTCCAAGTATAAAGTTCAGTTTCTTTTCAAAGATATCTTCACAAAATACATTATCTTGTTATTTTAACCGTTCTTGCTTTATGTCAGATGAACCAGGAGAATGCGATTGTAACTTTGAAAATGATTGTGGATGGCTTATTGAAAGTAGTTCTAATGCTTGGCGAATCGTAAGTGGTCCCACAACTAGCACAAAAACTGGTCCATCTGGTGATCACACATTTCCTGACGGTAAATTTGTTTTTCTTTATTATTTCGAACTTTTCACCTGGAAAAAACTGTTTTCTCGGTTTTCTAAATATCAATGGTATTAATTTCAGGCTGTGGGAATTACGCTTACTACGAAGCTTCCTGTGGAATATCTCCAGCTCTCTTTGCTTCACAACCTAAAGTTCCTGTGGATGCGGCACAATGTTTGAAGTTTTATTTATCTATGTTTACTGAGCCTGAGTATGCGGTGGAGATGGGCTCGTTAAAGGTCTTTATATGGCAAGGTGGCATAAGACAAGAAATTTTGGTTCGAGATGGCGTGCAGTCGATATCAGCAGATCATTGGCAAGAAGTTCAAGTAACTTTAGATGTCTCTCTTGGGCAACCATTTAGTGTAAGTTACAGTTTGTTATATCAATTTGTCACAAGTTTCATAAACTGTTGCCATCCAAAAAATTAAATAAACTGATTATCTTCCATACCAGCCGATTCTTTCCCTAGTCATGTATGTAAATTAACAAATCTGTGGATTTGGGACTGTAATGTTCTTTTTATGTTTCCATAGATAATATTTGAAGCAACAAACAATGGACTTAAGTCGGATATGGCCATTGATGACATAACGATAATTGATGGCATTTGTGATGGTCCAGGTATTACAACTGCTTTATATGATATCAATTTTGACTGTTGACATAATTAGTGTTAGAAACTATATATTCTGTAAAATAATATGTTCTTTGCTGGTTTTCATTTTAGTGGTTGGTAACTGGGGTCTCTGGGGTGAATGGTCATGTGATCAGTCTTGTGGTGAAGGAACGGGAACACGCTCTAGAGAATGTGATAGTCCTGCTCCACTAAATAGTGGCCGTGATTGCGATGGTGTCAGCAGTGAAACAAGAGATTGTGTTGACTATGACTTGTGTCCTAGTAAGCACTTCTGATTATGATTATCCTATCATCAGATAAAGTCTATAACAAGTTTATTGTCAATTTCACTTTTTCAAGTCCTTAATAGGAGTTCTTGATATTTAGTTCATGGTGGCTGGACAGACTGGGCTGACTGGAGCGATTGCACTAGAACTTGCGAAACCGGTGAACGATATTCAACACGTGAGTGCACCGACCCAGAACCAGAGAATAACGGTGACCAATGTGAAGATTTGGATTTAACTATTATTACAGAAACCTGTAATTCGTTGGCTTGCACAAGTATGAACTTGGTTTTAGATTTATTCCCATTTCACTTGTTACTATGAAAATAATATAAATAATATAATATAATATAATAATATATACATTTTTGAAGAGTTGGATGAAAAGAAAGGGAAAATTAAAGTGACAGATGAACTGATATTTCTTTAATTTATGAATTTCTTTGGAAACTTGAAAAGGACTTGAAATTAAATTCCTGTTATATATAGTTTTTTAATTTTAGTTGACGGTATGTGGGGTGAATGGGGTGAATATGACACTGGATGTGACGATCTTACTTGTGGTGATGACCGATTCGCAACAAAAACCAGACAGTGTGACAGTCCTCCACCATATGGTGATGGCGAGGCCTGTTCTTCATATGGTGAATATTTGATGACAGAATCTGAAACTATTTCTTGCGAAGATATCTCTTGCCCAGGTACGTCATGCACTCCTAAAATCGAGATTTTTAGCAACTTTAATTGCTGAAGTTAAAACAGGAATGGACAATATCTTTTCACTGGACATGTCATTTCACTGGACATGTCATTTTAGCCAAAAAGAATCCTATTGTTTTTTGTTTCTCCTTTTGTTTCTATTTCTTCAAACTATCAATTGCTCTATCAATTGGTTGAAAAGGGGTATTTGATCATCTTTATGGAAGAGAAGAATGTTATGAATTACCTTAAAGGGGTCAGCGTACGTTTTACTCACATATGCATTGCATAACTTTTTCCGTTCTTTTTTTTTTTACCATTACATCTAAAGTAGAAATATTTCGTGAATTCGTGTAGAGCAATAAATTTTCTTTCCAACGGTGTATAAAATTATACAATTACATAAATAATAAGGAAGAAATTAGTCTGTAAAAATGATCAAAAATACGGACTTATGTTTGCTTCTTCGAGCTCCAACTCTCGAAGAAAAAGGTTTTTTAAATGTTATAATAACCTAATGATCTGTCAAAAAAAAAATTGAAAAAAAAATTTCACTTTTGAAACGTACGCTGAGCCCTTAAAGATGTATAGCGTAAATTTCACGTAAGAAGATAGCTGTTATTACGTTGCGATGACATCTATAGACCGGAGCAAACCGTGTCATTAACATGTTGTAATGGTTTATTTTTAATTTTTGAACGCGAGCTTTCTATATGTTCTACATGTTGTTATACGCTGTTCAAACATTTGATTTTTAACATGTTATGTATGACACATGTTTGAAGCGTTTGTTCCGACCTTATATATGAGAAAAATGATGACAACTTCTTTATATATGAGAAAAATGATGACAACTTCTTTATATATGAGTAAAATGATGACAACTTCTTTGGTTGGTTGTGGGCTGACTTGATAATTTTTTTTTGTGTGTGATTTAGTTGATGGTGGGTATAGTGATTGGAGTGGATGGGGTGAATGCAGTGAAACGTGTGGAAGCGGTGGCTTGTCATTTAAGTACAGATCTTGCGATGATCCAGCTCCAGAGGGTGGTGAACTATGCGATGGTCCTGATACAGATTATCAGACTTGTTACGAGGTTGCATGCCCCAGTAAGTTGGGATTATGTTAAAATTTTAATTTCAATTCACACTAACTTATTTTTATATATTTGTACAAAATTTTGATGAAATTTGTCACTTTCGTTTTAGTTCATGGTGGTTGGAGTGAATGGGTGTTTACTATGGGAGACGAAGATTGCTCAGAATCCTGTATTCCAATTACGGAAGCGCCAAGGACGATTTCAAAACATCGAAGTTGTGACGATCCCGCTCCTGAAGGAACAGGCGACGAGTGTGAATTTCATGACTTTACAGGGTTTGGTGCATATGACGTTTTCGAAGAGACATGCACGACTGCACCGTGTCCAGGTAAACTGAACTTCGCAAGCTTCATAACGAATATGCACTAAAGGATGAAAACCTAAAATGATGTTGATTATTTTTTAAGTGGATGGTGGTTGGAGTGATTGGGCAGGTCCTGAATGTTCGGCAAGCTGTAATGCAGACAGCGCAACCGTAACTTTGACGAGGGTTTGCGACGATCCAACGCCTCTGGCAGGTGGCCTTGAATGTGAAGGGTTCGATGTGATTTTAATACCATGTATCCAAGACGACTGTCCAGGTACAGAGTTGAATCCGTACTTCTGTCCTAATTTAGTTCTTATTTGTTTGGTTCATTATCATCTATCACTCGAGTTTATATTTTTGGCATTCCCAAAATCACGAAAATCATTAAAAAGATCAAAACTCTGTTATTTTCAATTTCAGGTTCTTGGAGTGATTGGACAGACGATACAGGAAATTGTTTTGAAGAGAGTGCGTATCTCGCCTCTGGAAGCGTGCCTCCTTCATCGGGATTAACGGAAGTCACCTGTGGAAGTGGTATTTATGAGGCTGCCCGTTCTTGTGACAAGACAATCACGGGTTATACACAATCGTGTGTGGACGAAGATGGTAACTTTGTTGATGAGGAAGATGTGTACCAGGCAGGTTCATCATGTGTAGTTAGCACGGTTTGTCCTGGTAAGTAAAAAAGAAAAAAGAAAAAGAAAATCAAAACCGTTGTTCTGTTGACAGTCAGTTAAAACTTTTACTAATATATTTTTTTCAAATATATTCGTTGTGCTAAAAAGATAATCAAGTAATCAAAAGAGGTGACTGTTAAACTAGATTAGAAATCATGGAAAAGGGCTTGGTAACAAAGTTGTAATATAAATTTTATTTTTTCATTTAGTTGATGGCGATTGGGGTTCTTGGATTGATGGAAGTTGCAATGCTGTATGTGGTTGGGGACAGCTACAGAAAGTGAGAACATGTGATGACCCAGCACCTGTAGAGGGGGGTAGTGAATGCTTTCGTGAAGATGGTAGTGAGACCAGCATAAGTGATAGGGAGGAAGTCGTAGCTTCAGATCCTTCTATTGAGTGTTACTTTCAGCACTGTAATCCAGGTAAGTTGCTTGTAATATGAATGTTTGTCGAATGCTTCTTACGACATTGTTTTTGTTGACGATTCTTTTCCTTTCCTTTTTGTTTTGAACAGATGCATCACCTCTTGATTGCAACTTCGAAGATATGGCAGCATGTGGTGCGTTAACCGTTAGTGATGGATCAAGATGGCATGTACGAAACACACAGACATCCACGACTGAAACTGGACCCGGCGCAGCGGCAGTTTATACTGCTGGTTATCATATGGTATTTGAGTCTTCTTCGGGTAATGATGATGGCGTCGCTTATGGTTCAAATGATGGGAGTTTTTCCATCGCGTATACATCAATGACTTTATCTAATACTGACCCACAAGCTTGTTTACAATTTTATTATCATTTTTATACGTCGGAATCGGTTGCTGATGTTGGTGATTTTAAGGTCACATTGATAGATAATGGTGGCAATGAAAATGTCGTCCTCGAGCTGAATCAACCAACAGATGATGACGAGGATGAATGGAAACGATTTAGAACTCCCATCGATAATGCCAACCTTGCAACGGTATTAAGGACTAGAATTTCTTACTTTTCACATGAGTGCTACCGTAAAGTAACACCCAGGTTTATAATCGACCTATTTTCTCTAGGTTTCATTTTATGCTCGACGTACTGGTTCCTATGGTGACAAAGCAATTGATCGCATCAATTTCTACCCAGTGGAATGTGACAAAATAGTAGATTTCAACACGGTCAGTTAATATTCATTATAAATCTGTTATATAGTGTTTACCTGACGAAGAGAGAGCAACTGCCCACACTACATGTAAACGACAACAATTTTTTTTGATTTTAGGCTGTATAGGCGATGTAAATCTACTTCCCCGTTCTGTTTTTTTAACCAACACTACTATTGACAATCTGGAAGGATCTTGATTATGACGTCATATATTGTATTATTTATTGTTGAAGACTTTTTTGTTTTTGTTTTCTTTCAAGTAACTCTCCTTATTTTAAAATGAGTATGATTCATAGTGATAAAATACCTTCTCCATGGAACTTCAGTCCGAATGGCAAATTGTTTTTGTTTTTTTTCTTCTCTCTTCACATTCGCTTTCAATTATATTAATTATATATTTGTAAACTTTGTGTAAAGTGCACGTCCTTTTTGTTGACAAAAATAATGAACTTATGACCGTATTGCGTACCTTGTAGATTTTCCATGTTTTCCTTCATCTAAATAATTACGAGGTTGAGGCAAAAAAAAAAAATACCATCTCTTCTCAAGAAGACATCTAAACATGACACCAATCCCTTGTATGGCTTGATTTCAACTGGTACCAACCGGGACCAACCTAACTTGGAGGGGCAATGTACTTAGAATTTCCAATTATCTGCCGGACACAATTTAATCCTCGCGAAAAAACACGTAGAATATTTATATAAAAAAAATTTGGACCAACCCTCTAAAGTGAATCTGTCTAAAAAATAAAGAAAATGACAATATATCAAAATGCATAAAATATTTATTAAAAGTTAAATTCACGAAAATTTCTCTCCTTAAAAGATAGCAGGAGGTCTTTGTAATTTTTGATTGCTTTAATTTTCAAGAAAGCTGTAAAATTAATCCGCAGAGGCACCGTTCTTGGAAAACGTCCACTATAAGGGTTTCTCGCTGCATCGAAAAACGTTCGTTCTGAATGTTGTGCCTACCAGTTGTGACGTCAACTAAATAGTTTACACTTTTCAACTATGTCCGTATTGCATCTTAGAATGGTCCGGTAAAACCAGAACTAGGGGGGCACTTCTGGGTAAATTTTTTTAACGTTTCAAAATGAATCCATTCAATTTATAATTAATTCAAAAGGGGAGAGAGCCTGCATAACCTGTGCGTTATTACAACTGAACTGAACTTGTAATCAGAAATTATCCACAAGAAACTAAAAAATAGCTACTTTTTGCGAGTAAGCAAAAAGGTTTCGTAAAGTGTGAAAGGATGGGATGAACCTTGGAAACATGTATAGCCCTTAAACATCATAGGAAAAATAACAGATGCATAATAGAAACGGTTCCTTTCTTCTCTTAATGAACGTTACCCTAAATGACTGAATAACTCCCCGGGGTGCTTATTTTGTTCGGTACAGAACGATTCAAAAAGCAAAAAACTACAATCTTAAAATAATTTCTTTAATGAGAAGCAAAATTACATGTTCATAGTAAAATTTGTAGTTGTTTATGCTTGACTTAAATGCGAAATTATCATCAGTTAAAATGAGCGCTCCCTCTTGTTTAAAACGGGCGATTAATTGGGCATGGGCGTTATTCGGTCATTTACGGTGATTCTGCATTGTGCCTCCAGAAAACTGCTATTAGAGGCAGACATAGAACTGAGGTCAAATTTATGGATAAGAATTAAGTTATTCTGTGTTAAAAAAAAATACATGCGAACAACCAAACCAACACTTATAATTGAAAAGACCTGCACTTTTCCACTTTTTTTTCCAAACTCTAGATCCACCTCTAAAACATTGTTAACTAAAAAATTAAACTCTTGTGATACTCTTTTGTATCAAGAGTAAGGGAAATGAAAATAAGAATTTAATAGACCTTTTAATTAATTATGTCACACGAGATTTAGACATTGATTATTGATTAATAACCTCCTTTTTAGGTTGCTAGGAAACATTTTTATTATTTCAAAAAAATTAACATTCTCCTCCACAAATTCGACCCTCTAGATCCGCCTCTGATGACCGTTGTAAACGTAGCTGCATAAATAAGAAAAAATGTAACCGTTCTCTGTCAGTGGCTGCTGAGTCAGCAGAGTACTGACGGTCTATGCTTATATACTCATTTATTGCCTTTAACATGAATTTCTCTCTCTAAGAGTTTTGAAACAATTTGAACACTTCGGATTGCTCCAAACATTGTTGTCAGAAATGGAATTAGGCTATTTACGCTGCATTAACCTTGAAAAAAACGTAGTTAAAATGTTTTCGAAGGCATTTTCTCCACGTCCTGTTTATATTTCTATAATTTAAATTATCACAAAAGAAATTATAAATTGTAAGTATACGTATACGCAAATTATCAAAACGTTTTGACATTCACGTATGCGAATGCGTCGTACGAAAGATCTTGCTTCGTGTTGCGCAGGACACATTCATACTACACGCATATGTGTGAGCAGGAATTAATGATGCAATAAAAATATACAAAAACCTAAAACCTAAAAAACAACCACACCAGTAAGTAATAAGAAAAGCAGAAAATCCTTTTTACGTTTTAAATTATATTTCTTAAGTAACTTCAAGAATGTTCCTTAGTTGTCAGTTGGGACATTTTTCTTCTCTACATACATACCCTAACCGTAAAAATATTATGATATGCAGATATATGTTACCTTCACAAAGAGAATTAACAGAATGTCTTGAAGAAATAGGAAATGATCCTTTTCATTTCAAGTTATCATCAATTCCACAAATTGAAAACTCATCAGAAATGTCATGAGAAAATCGGGGCACAGCTACACACTGATCGTTTTAAAAATATTGAAGCCAGTAACAGCAGTAGTTGCCAACACGCCGGGTAACTGTTTATGCCAATGCAACTCCTTGATGTGGTTTTGACCCTAAAGGAGAAGGTTTTCATTCGCAGTGATAACAAGTAAAGAAATGAATCCCTCAAAAAAATTAAATTGATGGATGAAACATACCATATGGATAAACAGTAACTGCGGTGGCAATTGCGTTCCATCTTTCGTTGTGACATTCTCCTGATCGTCATCTCGTTCAACAGCTAAGTCCCATAACGTTACTTGATCATCATCACCAGATGCTGCAAAGACAGTCGAGTCTGTCGCATGCCATTCCACTGACGTAATAGGCGCATTGTGTTGTTTGAATGTGGCTACCGCATTGTTCGATTTGATTTGCCTTAAATCCCATACTTTAAGGATACCATCATCTCCACCAGATAATATAAAAGGCTCGTTTCTATTATCAATAACATTTACGATTATATTTCAATAATCATAGTTACCTTAAATGCTTTAAAGAAGCATTACCTATTCCACGAGATCACATTGACGTCTGTAGTGTGAGCTGGTTCGACAGTGATCATGCATGCCTTCACACCTATAGCACGAGCATCCCAGATACGGATAGTTTGGTCAACAGAGCAAGAAGCGAAAACCTGAAACACAAAACAAATAAAACTGATATAAAATAGAATAAACTTAAATGAACAAACATATATATAGTGAGTGCAGATAGTGTTATTTGAACTTAGATACGGAAAATTTTTGACGAACAACGTGAGGGATAAACGATATTTACGATGGCCTTGAAGGTCCACTGATGGGCGCACAAAAAAATCATACGCACGATTATTTTTATTTGTGCTCGCGAAGAAAACAAAACTTTAAAAAAAAATTATTACACGCGCAAAAATATAATAATTCACTTGTTATATAATAATTCACATTATATATATATATATATATATTATTGATATGTTTTTGTTTTTGGGCAGATTTGGTGAAGTAATTATAGAAAGAAATTATTTGGCGGCAACATTATAGTACTTAGTAGTGATGGCGATTACCAGTGACTAAATCCTTGTGGAAATATCAAAGGTACTATAAAAAGAAAAGTATATTTGATGGCCTGGAAATGGATGATAATATTTGTTTTCATTCATTTCATTACTGCCTCATTAGGGCTGCAGCCTTGGTCGAGCAGGTGGAAGTAGCGTAAAAAAGTGCAGCTGTGTCAGATCTCGTGCCTTTGTTTGGTTGTGTTAACCGGTTAGTTACGTTTGTTTGGTTGTGTTAACCGGTTAGTTACGTTTGTTTGGTTGTGTTAACCGGTTAGTTACGTTTGGTTGTGTTAACCGGTTAGTTACGTTTTTAGTCCCGTAACTGACTCATGTGCAAGCAGGAAAAATAATAATGCTACTTTCAGAGTGGTGTAAGTGAAACACCAAAGGCGAATGCACCTGTATCCAAAATTCAGCACAAGCCTTTGCCAGCGTCTTTAAGCCAGGTATTACGGCAAAAATGCATTTTAATCCAAACTAAAAGTATGAACCTTATTTGTCAATGGTGGCATTTAGTGGCTACTATTAGCTAGCAATGCAGGTTTTAGTCTGAGTTCTTCATTCAACATTCTTGTGGAAGCATAAAAAGAATTACAAAATCAGACCTGATGTACAGCGTGGCGATTTTTATGAGCGTAAAATGCTTTTATTTTTTTACCCGCACACAACTGAAATTAATTGTGGGTATTCGTTTTGGTGCATGCATCATCAAGGTCATCGTAAATATGCTAAGGATGATCGAGAGGGCGATATTAAAATTGACCAATTCGCGAAAATACGTTATTAATAAAAATATACGTTTCTTTCATTCGGACTCCACTGGATATCCTCAACAGAATCTGTGTGTGCATTCAGCGGTCGCTGATCTACATGCCATGCGCCACCTTCTCTCAGTTGCCAAAGATGAATGTTACGATTACAAGAGCCCGTAGCAAGTCTATGAACGAGAAAGAAATCTGAAGTCCATTAAAAGTTTTGTGAAGTTACTACACCCATCCAACCGTGGCATACCATCTCATAAACGCCATCTATCCTTTAAACGCCTTATTTCATGACACTTATAAAAACTGAAAGTGAAAGTGAAATTATTAAACGACCATGTCGTTCCTGTAGTTGTTGGTCAGCGCGGAAAGCAACTGATCTTTCATTAGCATTTGTACGTCCATCCGTCCGTACGTAATTCCAAGATTTTTTGTCCACAGTTGTAGGCTGATTCCGCAAAACATGGGAATAGAGGCTGTCCACAAACCGTGGTTAATGTACGAATGGTAAACTACAACTTATATAAAGTAATTTAATTATTGTGAGTGCGGCCTAAAATACAGAAAACGTGCAATCCTAATTTGTGTTCCAGAGAACGACACAGCACTCAAGGTTAGAAAATTCTTACTGCTTTTTTATAATGACATTGATTTTGTGAGAAACTGTTCGATCCCATTTTTGATTTTTATTCCCTCCTCTTCTGTCCCTCCTCTCCCCTTTTTGTGGCCTTTTAAGTATGTGACACACTTAAAATTTCACAAATTCCCTGTTGATGAAAATACAAGTACACAAAATATTTCCTGGGTGTCTAAAAAAACAGGTAGCTATATATCGTTCTCTTAGCTATATAAATTCACTTCACACCCACACCACACACATAATATGGAGCAGAGAGTGATGATGCCCCTGGCTGTGGTGGCAGTTTCTGTACTTTTAAAAATGGGTGGTGTCCTCTGTCCTTGTTGTGTTAAGACTTGTTTACTCAAAAGAAACATTTAATGATAATTTACATAGTGGATAATGATGGTTGTTGGGAGACGACAAAAATTAGACTTAAACAGCAGCACACCCCTACACACAATTTTGACTAATATTTACAGTCAAATAAATCAAAGAAAATAATTGATATTGATATCATATGAAACTTGGTATTGGTAATCTCTTCCGTGAAGGAGCGTAAGCTACCAATCTTTTCTTTCTTTTTTCTTTGAAGGTTTTCGTTGTTTTGACTATATTACTGTATTAACCGATTCGTTTATGCACTAAAAATTCTATTTTTTCCTAATATGCTCTTATAAATTTCACCCACAAAAATATGACACTGTGATGGAGATTCTATTGAACTTGTCAGAGCAAATCCGAGAATAAAAGACTTTTTATCATTTTATTTTGATAAAAATGATCTGAAAGAAAGAGAGAAACTTTACATTGTTTGTTAGCTTTCCCTATCAAATCGTGTTGAAGACAATGACTTCATGTAACAGACTTTACAAATCTTTTGCATTTTTATGTAAAAATTCATTCCTTCACAGGTGCATCAATTTCTTTCAGGATTTACTGTATATATACCAAATATATACTTCAAGGTGGTAAGAAAATTTCATTGGAAAAAAATGGATTTCACGTATTCTTAAAATTAAATTCTTGTGAAAAGAAAGAATACTTTTTGCCTCAATGCCTGTCAACATATGCATGGTAATATTTAATTTTTAAAAAATAAGAAAACTAATTATTGGCAAAATTAACAAAATTAAATTCCTGGGAAAAGTTTATTTTATCTCAATTCGCGAAATTAAATTTGCACGAAAACTGCGAAAACTGTTTCCAAAGAATGATTCATTATGACTCATTTTTGCAGGGCAAGATAATCGTTCCAGGAGTGAACTGCAACTAAGCCGAATATTCCTACGACACTTCCTTTTGACCTCAAATTTGTGAATTTTGCCCATTAACTTTTGGGAGATTATCAAAATATGGGATATTGCAGAATTTCTGTTTATATTAAAATCAATTTACGTTGTTTTTTCAGGTTAAAATGAAAACAAAATCACATTAATTCTTCCCACTTAAATTTCTAATAATACTTGTGAAAATTCGTTAGAAATTCATCACTAGTGGATTTGAGATTGTATAACATTTATATAATTTATTTTTTAGGTCCTTCGTTGGCGGCATCATCTCCTATCTACTGCCAGAACTCCTCCTCAAAACTTGACCTTGTCAGAAATACCTGGACTTGTCCGAAGTCTTTGAACTTGTCG
Organism: Turritopsis rubra; assembly: GCA_039566895.2. Taxonomy (NCBI): domain Eukaryota; kingdom Metazoa; phylum Cnidaria; class Hydrozoa; order Anthoathecata; family Oceaniidae; genus Turritopsis; species Turritopsis rubra. Next base: position 1,718,381 of record CM077625.1, on the reverse strand, counting down.
GCCTTATCTGAACTTGACCAGATTTTTTACTTTCAGATATTTCCAAAAAATGATTTCCATTGCTCAATTTTCCATAGCTATTTTTGTCACGTGAGAAGTATATATTCTTCAGTTGTCTTCATACATTCTTCAGTTTTTACTTTGGCACATATTTTGTTACATTGTACTAAACATTTTTTTATAATAAATTGAGTTCGTAATACATGATGATAAATTGTATTCAATACTCCAGTATAAGGATTTCAGGTTGAAAATCGACAGTTATAAAGGATATCAAATTCGGAATAGAATTCTTTGTTTGGCCCAAATTTTCTTTCTAAAATGTAGTTCTTGCCGCCGCAGGAGAAAGGCTGTGAAATTTAGAAAATACACGCGGAAGGTAATCTGAAGTGTTCTAGTTTTCCTTCGTAATGTGTATTACCTTTCTGGTATGCCCAACCGCGCTGACCTTCAGGCCCCAGGGCCTCTTGTTTGTTATTGAAAAGCTTTCGAAAAATCCAACCCATAAGGTAGCCGTATTGAAAAGCGCAAACCATAACATTCCGCGAAATATTATAGCCAAAACCAAAACCAACAAAATCGCTGCGTCGAATGATGATCACATGATGATCGCTGAACTTACTTGAACAGTGATAAACTTACAAGTACAAATTGACGTAAAAAAAGATACCTTACACTTTCAAAGCAAAAAAAACTGTTTAATAAGAGAATAGAACATATTACAAAGATGAAACCCATCAAAGTGATAATGACAAAATATTATATAATTTTCAAGAACTATTGACTTGACTGCAACATCCAAATAACTGAATGACATACCATGGATGCCGTCACTTCCGTAAACAGATAACATATCAAAGAGACTCAAGTCACTATATAGAGCTCTCAAACACCTTTTGTGCGTCTTCTTTATGAGGCTACTCATTACTTTACATCAGGTCTCTTTCAAAGCAATCTAGATGGAAGTAATCGCTGCATACCACGACATTATGTGCTTTTGACTCAAAGTTGTTTATGTTCCATTTTCCATTGCCAACTATATGTAACCATCGAGAGCATAGCTCACGCTCTTTCTTAGGATCTGGTATTTTAAAAATAGTGTTCTTTTTTCATTTACTTTACCGCATGTATTTGAGCACCCAAATACCAAATACAACGGCATTATAAAACCTTGAATGTTTAAAATTTTCTCTTTAGTTAATTATTAATATCAAGAATATACATTCCTCGATATTGATGTCACAAAACGCTCCTTTCTCCATTACATGTGCTTAATATGTAAATATGTAAATTTTAAATATTTACGTAAATACAGTGAATTTTGGAATATAAATTATTGGAAATTGCTGTTAGATATCTTTTTGGTGTTGGGACAAAAAATATGAGTTTCTTAACCTCACGTCCTCTTTTAAGAAGGGTGGTACCAAGCCTTCAATGAGAAAATTTGAATTTAGTATCTCAATACAGAATGAATTTTTGACAAACCTTCCATTTACTGTTGAGGACCAATCCATTGCATAACCTTCAGTCTAAAACCAATAACACTGGTAATAACACTGGTAATAACACTGGTAATAACACTGGTAATAACACTGGTAATAACACTGGTAATAACACTGGTAATAACACTGGTAATAACACTGGTAATAACACTGGTAATAACACTGGTAATAACACTGGTAATAACACTGGTAATAACACTGGTAATAACACTGGTAATAACACTGGTAATAACACTGGTAATAACACTGGTAATAACACTGGTAATAACACTGGTAATAACACTGGTAATAACACTGGTAATAACACTGGTAATAACACTGGTAATAACACTGGTAATAACACTGGTAATAACACTGGTAATAACACTGGTAATAACACTGGTAATAACACTGGTAATAACACTGGTAATAACACTGGTAATAACACTGGTAATAACACTGGTAATAACACTGGTAATAACACTGGTAATAACACTGGTAATAACGCTTTGAATGACGAATGAACACCATTAAAAAAATTAATAATTAAGAACTTGTACCTGATGGCCGCTATAGGTGAATAATGGTTTCATGTCCACTACATTTTGGTGCTGTGCAATACCAGGCATATTTAAACTTTCCAAAGAATTTGTTATATCCCAAATGTAAACAGAACCATTCTCTGACCAAGTTGCTGCAAGATCCCTGTCTTGAACTTTGGTATACTAAAAAATATATGCCAAGCCAATTTTTGGATATTATTCATTAATACTAACACATTCTTGGAAAAGTGGAAGTGTATAGTGACTCCTATGTACCCTGATTCTATTAACTCCCCCAACATGTTTTATGCTGGCAGTCTGTAGTTTCGGACCATCTTCATCTTCTATATAACTGTCTTCAGATTCACCTGCGAAAAAAGATAAAGATAAAGATTTAACACGTTATGTTCACAACAAAAATTTTACTCATCTATATCCCCTAAAGAGGAAGATATTAAGAAAGTGACCACTCACTATCATCTTGATCAATTTTAGACAACTCCGACATTTTCATAACTAGCAACTGATTGGGTTTACCCACTGTCTGCGTTCCACATACTACATATGAAATCAATGGAAACTAAAGATACAATACACACAATGGATACTAAGGATACAATACACAAAAATGGATACTAAAATTGCTGTGTGATCTCGCAGTAGGTGGCAATTACCTCAGTCCTGTTTTCACCTAACTGATCTTGTATGAAATCAAAACTGAGACAAGGAGCACCAGTCTGAGCCTGCAAAGAAATATATGTCATCAACATGGTAGATGTTTGTTTTGTTTATAAACCATTGATCTACAATTAACAGAAAATAGTAAAACTGAAAATAAAACAGAAAAGAATAGAAAGTAAACATGAAAGAATTGGACTAACAGCATGATACATAACATAAGCACTTTTATCGAAACTAAGCTCCTCCCCATCTTCCATCTTTTCACCAGGCAGGAACACCCGCTGAAGAAAAAAACTTGTATATATACAACATTAGAAATTTGTATTGAATATCAACAAGGCCGCTGTTAGCTAATAGTTCATTCATCCTCAAACACACACACATGTAATATAAAGTGCACCCAGCACCATATTATTTCCTAGGTGTTTGAAAATGAACCAGCTATTAACTAAGAGCGGCGTTACTGAACATCAGGTAAATGCTTGATAGTAAATAATGAAATAACATACTTCTTCTGTTGGTGTTTCCTTCTCATCATCATCTGCAAAGAAAGAAACAGAAAGTGAAAGTATTTTGTAAAAATTTCATGGGTTACAGAACAAATTGATGATAATAATAATAATACTTTAGTCGTACAAACTTTCGCGATTTTCGCGAATTTTGGCCCAATTCGCGAAAGTTAATGTCTTCAAAAATTCTCGACTAAGCGATTCGCGAAAGTTTATGCTCGCGAAATAAATGTTGTTCCTTGATTCGCGAAAGTTCATGCTCGCGAAAATTTTTTTAAAAAGCTCATTTTTTTCAAGGTTTGAGAAGAATTTTCAGATACTGTATGTATTCTTCAAAACGAAACGTCTCAATATAAACAAATTTACACTAATCTAGTCTATTTGAATAACATCAGCAACTTTCTCTGTATCGTTCGCGCGATTTTGGTTTCGGGGTCTTGGTAAAGCAGGACCAAACATAGTTCTGATATCCGTTTGTTTTGCACGTTTTTTGGGAGGAACCTTGTTCTTTGGAGGATTCTTGTTTTTTGAGGATTCCTAACTTCTTCTTGCTCGATATCAAGAAACACACCTTTTTTTAAAAGCATCATGTATTTTGAGTTCAGCCTCGGCCATGCTAAAAAATCTTAAAGAGTCAAGCCTCAAACATGCTTATAAATTTAACTATTCAAATATCATTAACTACTCAACTATTTCGGTTGGTAAAATTTACTTCTTTAGGCTAACTTCTTAGCCTCAAGATATCCTTAATATATGCTTAAGATATTCTGCCTCTGTATGCCTATAAAACACTGGTGTAACACGCAACTGTTGTATATATATTTTTTTTATTCTTGAAAATCCATGCATTTAAAATTTCAGTTTGGTCTTGATTCGCGAAAGTTTATGCTCGCGAAATTTTCTAAAATGCTCGATTCGCGAAAATTTATGCTCGCGAAATAAATTTTTCTGCCTCATTCGCGAAACTTTCTGCTCGCGAAAGTTTGTACGACTAAAGTAATAATAATAATAATAATAATAATAATAATAATAATAATAATAATAATAATAATAATAATAATAATAATAATAATAATAATAATAATAATAATAATAATAATAATAATAATAATAATAATAATAATAATAATAATAAACCTTCATTCATTTCTTCGTCAATAGCTTCATCATTACTATTACATTTCTCCATTTTCTTTATCTATAAAAATTGTAATAACAATGCCGTTGCCATGCTTTCATACAATTCTGTCTCATTAGCTACATTTGGATAAGCGAGTCACTGTGATGCATTAAGACTTGCACATACATTTTACATAATGGCGTCTCATTCCTGTATGCCTTGCTTACACACTTTAGGTCTGACCTACTCCTATATACCTAAGTTCGTGTCCTCACGTCATATTTGGTCAGTCATCGTGCTGCATCACCCCCATTCATTGCCTCCAAACTGATGTAGAACTCATGTTTTAAATACATTTTGTGAATATACTAGTATTCTTTACACGTAGCAATGAAAACTTCAAATTTTTAACCATACCTTTCACATTCACACCTAAAGAATTTGCTGATTGGAACTTTCCCTGAAAACTCCAAGCGGTTGCGAAGATATGAGGGTTTATAAGGCCCGATTCACAGAATAATGCTTTATTTACATTGGGATTTTCTGGAAATCATATATTGTTTTAGGGAATATTTTCTGCAAAATAATGCTCAGTAAAAAATAAAACCCACTACTTGGCATCAAAATTTATAAAGAATTCAAATATTATTATGTTAACCAAAAGGACAAAGGAAATAATTTAACACAAAAACTTATAGGAAATATTGGAATTGCACACCTTTCCTCACCAAGCCTGAAGGGATCAAAATAATTATTCATTATAAACTGAAGTTTCTCTCACTGCAACAGCGACGTGCCATAACTGACACATTTTACTGACACATTTTACTGACACAATAGAAAATCTTTTGTTAAAAAGTTAAAAACAAAAGTTAAAAACAATTCCGTATTTTATTCAAAGTTTGTACAGAAAGAAAAGGAAAAGAAAAAAAACCCATGGATGATAGTGATCTATTAAAGAACAGGTAGCATTAATTAAATTAAATTTTTAGAATAAGAAATAAGATAAGAAAGAGTAAATAGTAATCAGTAACTCTTAGACCTTAAAGTCAGCGCAATATTAGAATAAAGCCTAAAAAAACTAATGCTAGGTATTCAGAAAAGTTGGCAATGGATTTGGTAGTTTAGTTTATCTTTCAAAGATATGACTTCGTGAAAATGATTCCAATTGCATCTTTGAATTGGGAAGAAAGCAAATGAGTTTTTATAGGCTGCTGAAAACAATCGAGGAAATTACCGCTATTACCATTTAAAACACCGGAGACCTCACCGGAGACCTCACCGGAGACCTCACCGGAGACCTCACCGTGCTTTGCAAGTATCTAATCTGCACCATTGAATCGGTCAGGCAAGTCATCAAATATCATCAAATGATAGATACCCAGCAGAGAAGGCTCACGTGATGTATAATTCATTTCCTAAAGTTAGTATGCGATCTAAATCCCATTGTGACCAAAAACACAAATTCGTAAGTGCTGAATAGCCTACTGACCATTATGCATTACATGCGCACTGTTTTCCTGCCGATTCATGAAATCGAAGGTCACCTTGATTAAATGAGCTAGAAAATATGACGGGAAAACAGGCTCAATATCTCCAGCCATAATCAAAATCATACTGACAAAAAGAAGCACGTAAATTATTGGCATATTTGTCAAACAAAAACCGGCCAACCTTGCGCTTCCATTACAATTAAGCCCTTTTTTTATAGGCGCGGGGATTGAGGCAGCATAAACACTACCACTTGTGATGTTTCAACAGAAATGATTTCAGTTAGAACAACTACAACAACTATGATCCTCCAATTGCTTTTTTATCTGATTTAACTTTCAAATTTTACAATTAGTGTTTTGAAGTTTGACAGGTTTCGAGTTTTAGAACTTTTGCTGTTCACCTGGGTGAACAAAATAGGTGGCCTCAAATGAGGTAGGAGTTTTCTTTAGCCAGGTAGTTCTAAAAATAAATGTGATAAAAGTTATAATGATACTTTTTAGTTATAATGATAATGTTTATTAGATTCATATAAATTTAAATTAAAAGGACTACCTATATGGATTACTTTTTACACAGATTCATTTACACAGATTTTGAAGTTCTTCACGAAAATTGATCCGCACAAAAAAGCCAATTTTAGATAAAACATTTAGTTGAAATGGAAAAAAGAAATTTGGAAAGAGGAAAACAGTTTTTTTTCAAACAAGAGTAAGAGATGGACATTGAAGGTTATAGGAAAGGTTATATATTGTGTGACGTGACCGTATGTGCGTTGGATGAATATCTTCTAGTTGTTTCGTTTTTCCTGAAGTTTTTGTTTTTCTTAAAACTATAACGAGAAATTAAAAGAAAATCATTTCGTGAAACAACAATCAACGTCATCTTCAAAATCATTAAGATCGTGACTAGATTTAAAAAGCTTCCAAAATTATTTTGTTAAAAAATAATCAACGTAGAAAAAATAAGACATAATTGCAGACACAATAGTGTAAGGAAATAGAGAGTTTTATTATGATTTCAAATTTTTTATAGAAGTTTTACATTTTTAAAAATTGTAATTGTAACTTTTTTTAGGAGGGTATCACTAAATATGCTGTGTTAAAGGCGTAAACTTTTGATTCACCTCAAGGTACAAAATGTCCAAAAATGTAAAAAAACCTTAAAAAGAAATAAGTCGAACACATATTTTTGATTTTTGATATCCAAATTTTGAAGCCTAAGAGACTTGGCTCATTTTTGGTTATGTTGTGCACAGATCATTTTCATTGCAAGTGTAAGTGCTTCAGTGAAATTAAACAGTGGAAGTTTATAGCGGATTCTGCACTAATTATTATCAGACTTTTATTCTCTTATTTTATATTTTATATTCTTTTATTCTCCTATAACAATGTGTCTAAATGCCTCATACACTCGTCATTTTTGTTATTCTTTAGCAAAGAGAAACGAGGAAAATGCTGTGATAAGAACAAAAAAACAACAAAAAAGAATTTTCGGTAGGGGAACTTACATCAATGTTGACCAATTTTACGAAATCTAATCCAAATAATTAGACTATAGCTACGCCTATCTGTAGGAGGGAAAAATCTGTAATATATATATATATATACCTATTCAACATTCAATATTAAAAAATGGTGTTGATGATTATATAAAAAACTTGCTCTTAATTCCTTGTATATATAAACTGTTAAAAAATAAATCACTAGCTGAATAGTGATATTGAGAATTATGGATGGTGGTACAAAGTTGAAGTTTTTCTGAGCATCTCTCCAATAAAAATAAACCATGTGTAGGGGCAGGGGCGTTAAGAACTGCAACATTACACATGGAGAGACTGACAAACAGACATGGGGAAATGAAAGATCAGCAACAAATAGAAATGCAGAACTTATTTGAAAATTAAAAAATTGAAATACTCTAGTAAACAACTAATAAGTCAGACTTACGCTGTTTAAGTTACATTCGAGGATACCCGAATTTGCGTTGTGTCATTTGGTTCATATGTTGATAGTTTGTTTACAGTTGATGCTTGTTGTTGTGTATGTGTGTGTTGATTATTGTTGTCACTTGAACATTTGTTTTTCTTAGTTTGGTAAAGTCATTCAATCACTGATATTTTATCATCACTGTTATAATACATTTATCTGTGAATGAGGCTGCAGCATAAGCAGTGAATATACCTTGGAGAGAAAGTGGTTGACGAATTTTTGGTGTAGTATGTATGTAGAAATAAGGTTTGGAATCAAAACGACCACTATTAGTTAATAGTATGCAACACCAACATATATTTCATATGTGTTTGGGGATGAAAGAACAATTAGCTAACAGTGGCGTAATAGTAGTAGGTGTTCAGACCAGAAGTGTATACTTATGTGAAGGTGAAATGTGGCATGTGAAACTTTTGGGCAAACAGAAGCCGCTAAGAAAATTTAAGTTTAAAAAAGAGAATTTTTAATCAGTTTAAAAATAAAAAGATTAACTTTGCTGTTAATTATCCTTTATATCACAAACTTGCCGTGTTTAGAGACAGAGCAGACGTTATTTCCAACAATTTCATGGTGACACTTTCAATTTTCCTCCATTTGTAAATATCTTATCCAATCCAGATCTCAAAAAGTCATCATTTTTTATTATCTTGTCCGCCATATTTGTTTATATTTTCCATACTGTGCTGATCATGCCACAGAGTTGTGCTTCTAGAGGGGGCCACTGAATCAACGCCAAATGTTGCTAAGGCCACCATCAAAAATATATTGTCAACTTGTTTTAAAGTTGAAAAGTTAGGTGAGTTGACAAAGTACGGTCATACGATCTGATGTAACATAATCATAAGTTGTCTGTCAAAAATTAGGATTAGGATATGAATAAGATTGCTAGAGTTTGCACACAATTATAGTCTAGCTTTCATTACACATAGGGTTCCACAGGGAATGAAGGTTATGTTTGTTCATTGTTCGGAGCACAAAATTATACACTTTGCTTTGCGCACACCAAAGATTGCGTGAACTGATGGAAGAAAACTGACGGTTTATTTTGTTATGTCCGTCCAACTCTTTTTTAATGGCCAAAAGGAACCGAACACAACATATCTTTAGGTTGGCCTACTCTATGGTCTTTTATTGATGGGTCTTTTTGGATCAAATAAAAAATCTTTTAAGGTGAGTGTAATATCTTTTTTATAATAATATATAAATATTCTTTCCAAAAAACTAAACATTTTTTGGCCAAAAAGTACTTTTTCCTAAAATAACTCGGCATGATCTGTATTATATATTTCCAATTCAATACGTATTATTTTCAATAAGAATATTCGGAATGCGTCAGTTGTTTCCTTAGTTCACACAATGGCACATTCAAAAGAATTATGCAGTAAGCCTGACTCAAAAGAAAAATTCTTTTTAACTGGCAACGCTCAGGATTATACGGTCATCAGAATAAAAGACAACAGAATTGTCAAATAGTTGGGCATGGACATGCATTCACACCTGCACAAGTTCAAACTACAATGTTCAATACTTGACTCATAAATATATCTGCCTAAGAAGGATCTACAACCGAACAAGCTCCTGATCGACTATGACCAGGGCCTGATTCAAATATTTGTTAGCCTTACCGCAAATGCACCCCTGCCCATTTATTTTGAAAATGAAAATACAATTTTTATTTTGAAAATGAAACACAAAAGTTATGAACCCAATAACACTATAATGTGGCTGTGATCGAGTAAATGATATGACATATGATTATGATATGTGAGGAATGCCCACAGATGCTGTGGCCGATGCCCCACCGATACGAAAGTAATGAGTGTTAATATTGTTACTTTGGGGAAAACAACAAAGTAAAGGACATTCCTCCGGAATCAGGTAACAACCAATGGACCAGATAACCGGAGACCTTGATCTCTATGAATATCACCTAATGAATAAAACAAGCGAGGAAAGAAAACAATGTGAGAATTGTAACCATACATAGTACACCAAAATTGAAACCAGAAAGATAAACATAAACACAGTGATAACTAACTCGATTCGCTAAAGAAACCACAAAATGTTCTAGATTTATCTCAGAAAGCAGTAATATCGGTATGGAAACTTGAGCACAAAACGCCAGTTAACCAGATGAATAGGTGGACAAAGCTGAAGAAGCGAGAACAGCATGGCGATAATGAAGTTCAAATCAAGATATGCCACAGATCCGGAGGTGTGATGGACTGGTGAGGATGAGCAACCTGACACAAAATGATGAAAACATTGGACCTGTAAACAAACAAATCATCAGTAGAAATATTAGTATGACCAGGAGTATGTTGTATTAGAATGTTAAGATTAAGCCTAGCAGCAAAAAGAAAAAGATATCTTACCAACTTCATGATGGAGCTATCCACAGAAGTACCTATTTGCCAGACATGCATGATCTGTTAATCGTGACATTCATGGCCCCATGTGACCACGGCAGCCACAATAGCAAAAAGCTCAAGAATGTTAATGTGAAATGGTTTATGAGAATCAGGTCAAAGAACCGAAAACCAAACTTGTCATAAGCAGCACCGAAACCTAAACCTAAATCAGTAAACAAAGACATAGACACGAATGAAATCGGGTCAGCTTAGATGAAACAAACTCCTTTCCAGGATGGTAAAAAATCAGTGGAAAAAGACAGGGAACCGATAAGCGAAAGCAACTCCTTCTTAGTACACGTCTTCTTGTGTCCCAAAGATGCAACATCAAAAGTAACTTGGAAATACTGAGGTAACAAATGGTAGTAGCAGTGTCCACGGTTTTATCCTCTGCCAGGGGAACGTCCAACTCAGAAAACAAGGACACAACGGTATCCACCTTAGCTTGACACTCCCCTGCTAAATGAGCATTATAAAAAAATCACCAAGACAATATAGGAGATTCTACCCAATACGGTCAAGATCCACAGAAGTCCGAAAAATTGTTGAAAAAGGAATAGAAATGACCGACTACCAAAGAGCAGACGAGTATCCATGAGAAAACTCGCCTTGCCAACAGTAGCCGACCAACCCCATTGCGATGGACGAACAGAATAAATTTTGAAAGACGTGCTTGATATCGAACTTATCTATGAAAGTAGAGTGACCCAAACTATGAACCATGTCAATGGCATTGTCGAAGGAAGAATAATAACACACTGAATAACTGTTCCTGCGAAATGCCCTTGTTAACTGAACAACCTTGCAGAGAAGACAAGTCAAGAATATTTATAGAGGATATACATTTCAGTAATAAAAAATAAATACTGTTATCAATATGTGTCCTCTGCAATATGCAATTTATAAAAAATTATACTCCAAAGAAATCACACTCGCCTCACAAAATTGTTATGTTTGCGTCCTAAACGAACCAAAATTCTGAGTCGGTCGGTTGGTCAGTCTACATTTATCAGGGAAATTTGATAACACAGTACTCAATACCATGGCTTTTTCACCTTTTTTCGTTCAAAATCATTTTCGGCAGTTCGACTTGCGAGAGAATACTCAACATGTTTTTTTAAGATGAAACGTTAAAGTTAAAAAATTAACGTCATTTATATCTTCACCACCGCAACACATACTTGATACCATGAAATTTCCATTTCAGCCATCTTTTAACTTGAGTTGCAGTTATGTGCGGGCAGCTATATTTTGTTTTCTTTTTTACTATTTTTAAAGGTTTATCAGATTTCTGTCTTAGAAAAGCAGACGGTTGGAGGCTAGAACAGGATAATTTTGCCGCCTTAAGCAGAAAAAAGTGCCTGATCAGAGGACACGTCTCCGAATCAGGGGATATTTTTCTCCTGATCAGAAGATGTCTCCTTATATACTATAATAGTAGTAGACTGCCGCTCCCCTTAATGCTAACTTTAGTTTAAAATCTGCAAAAATTCTTTGAAAACACAACTACCGTAATGCATTGAATAAACGCCCCCTTCTTTTAAACGCCCCCTCGAATAAACGCCCCCTAAAAACTGAAATTATTTAATAAACGCCCCCTTCTATTAAACGCCCCCCTCGAATGAACGCCCTTCCTAAAAGGAGGCGTTTATTTGAAAGATTAATAATGAAAAGAGGCGTTTATTTGAGACAAGTTATGACCTATATTTCTTGATTTTTTAAATACAGGAAATTTTCTGTACAATCCTTTTTTTTTTAAATTTTAGAGTTAATGTTGAAAAAGTTTTTTCCGCTTGAGGAGTTCCTTTTCAAGCACTTCTGCACAGGACTTTTGTTGAGTTTCGAAACTGAGTTTCGCAGGAACGACTAAACCAACTTCTCTGTGTCTTTTACCAGTGACAACAAATTTAATAAACGCCTCCCTCTTTTTAACACCCCCCTCGAATAAACGCCCCCTCAAATTTTTCAAAAATTTAATAAACGCCCCAGACGTTTATTCGATGCATTACGGTAATTGGATTTAGCGGAATGATTGGTCATTCTAGATTTCAAATCAACAAGAATAAACAAACAGAATGAGATTGGTAATAAATACTGCTATCACAAACATCATTGGGGTGATGTTTCTCTTTCCGCTAACTAATTTTTCATTCATCAAAAGTGATGTTAATAACAAAATTTTATAGAATATGATGTTCATACAAAAAAAGAACCCTTTTCTCTCAATGTAACTGCTTTTCCCCTTCGATTCTGCAGATAAACGACAACCACAGGCTTATAAAAATAAATGCCTTAATTGTTTACAAATCGAAGGCAGCCATACAATAGTGCAGTCTCAACAAGTCAACTTTTGATCGCAAAAAAATCTAGACACGTGATGGGAATTTCTTTGTTGTGAGAGTGCATGGAGAGTTTTGAAAAAGTACTTATCACAGTACCAATCTCATATGTTGGTAGTATTCAAAGCAGAAGAGTAATATCAAGGAATCGGTCTGTTCCATTATTTATGACACTATATTTTGAAGCATTTATTTTTTCAAAGTCGCCATTTTTAATGATTTTTTGACGATGATCACAACTCGATGTTAGAGTTTACCCTGTAAATCAGTAAGTATTTGTTAATTCACTCTGAAACTTTCCATAATGATAGCTGAATGTCTATTCTTTCAGATAACAATAAGGTAAGTTAACATATCCTCGACATGCTTCTATAATCAACACAGGTTAATATTGAAACGATTAATCAATGAAAAAAATTAAAAAAACATTTCAAATGGAAGCTTACAGTAAGTACTATTGACCCAATAGTTTAAGTTTGAAATAGCGCTTTATAATTGGGGGTAGATTCATATGAATCTAAAACCCCTTGAAGGTTACTGTAAAGCGTCAAGCATGAAAAAAATTTGGTTTTTAGATATGATAATAGATTAACTTTTATCTTTTGAATACAATAATTACTTTTTTGAAATAAGTTCTTATTGATCTGTCAATCTGTATAAGCCTAAGGTAATTAATTATTCATAACACAAACATCCTCATAAAGAAATAAAGAAACAACATAACAATAAAACACTTGAAAAGAAACATCCATTGAGTTTACTCACATTAGGTGAGATCAATTCTACGACAACAAATGCTTCAAACATCTTCTGATTTTTTAAAAACCGTTTTCTCTATTATAAAATTTTTGATTTTTCAGCGAGATACCCTCCGGAAAAGTGTCCTGTGACACAAATCGCCATGGTAACAGAAAATAAATGATACAGTCATGTTCCTTTGTTGAACTCAAAAATGTCTGCGTGTGGCAAATAATTATGCAGATTTTAAATAATAAGCCAATCGGTTCAAAGGTTTGATTATTTACTTTTTAATTTATGAAATTCGAAATGAAATGCTTATAAAATTTGATTGACATAAAATAAAAAAATTTGCAGACACAATTTTTAAATACAATGCAAGAGGAACATTATGCAATATTTTTGAGAATTTAAAAATTAACTGTTGTCACAGGACACTTTTTAATAAGTATGGGGTCATTTATAACACAATCGTTTTGGAAATTTAAATGAAACCCATCATTTAGAGCAAACAATGCTTCGAGCTTTGTTTTTCGAACTTAGATGATGAAACTACCTTATTGTATTTCACATCTTTCATACTTTTGAACGTGAATTAGGTTTCCTTTTTCATTTATTGGATACTAAAGTTGATGGGTCGAACATAGATATGAACTTATCTTGTTTGATTTGTTATCTGAAGACCGACCGAAGCGAAGAGCGAAAGAGAGAGGACACCCACACACCCCACCACCCACCCACACTACACGTGTTGTGGTGTGGGTGTGTACACAACACAACACCCCACGACAACTATAACTATTTCTCCCCTAAAAGTATCCCTTTTGTGCGACAGGTTTGAAAACTAGTTGTGCATCAATACATCAGGCTATAAAAATTCTTGGAATATTAATCGATTTGTAAAACGACTCTTGAATTAAATGACTTACCAAACCAATCTCGTCCGCATGTGTTTTTTTTTTCGCGTACTAGCTGCCATATTGAGGATTTTACTAGCAAAAGAGATATTACGATGAAGCAAGTTGGATATTATTGCGATTATGTCGATTATGTTTGTGTTTATTTTTCTTCCATCCCAGAAATCGAAAGTAAAGCCTTTCCTGCTGTCCTGTAGCGAGACTGTTTTTCACGAATCCTTAAACCACTAGTGTTTGATACACTTTTTGTACAATCGACAGTGTTTAAAAGAAACTGTTGTTTGAGTGGATATAAAAATGTTTGTATTGTTTTTTAGATATTTTTATCCTGGGGCCCCAACGAAAGAGGGGAAACCCTGGCTGGATGATATTATCCACCCAATTGATGTTTTGAGTGGGGTAGTGGGTTTCCAAGGCCATGTTTGACATTATTTACCATGGCAGTAGTGTAAAAATGCAAAGAAATTTAGTTTAGTGACACAAGAATTTAGAATACCGAAAAACTAAAAATTTGCTGTTATATATTATACTTGTGTAGTGTGTGAAAACATTTTACAGTTTTTCTCCATAAATTGTTTTTACACGCAATACTGCCATGATAAGTCTGTGTATATACAAAATTTGTTGTGTTTCTCCTTGTTGGAATTATATCATATTTAACACAAAAATGTTGTATAAATATTTTGGATCGATCATTCAAAGAATGCTATTATCCCTATTTTTAGTGCTATTTGGCCTATTTAGAGATTTCTAAAGTTGTACAATTAAACTAAAAGCTAAAATTCTAATGTTCAGAGATTTAGAAAAGAGACAATACAACGTATACTCCTAGCTAACCAATGTATAGGCCTTCCTAACCACGATTAAACTTCTGTAATATAAGAAAATACCTTCAAATTTCCCTATTAACTAAAGCTAACAAAAACAATACCTTCTGAGACGTTTTTATCTTTCAAATCTTTATTCTGCTATGACGAAAAGTGTGCAGCCACACCTGTATTAAGGTGTTCATTTGTGGCAATAAAACATGCATTATTAATAAATATTTCTTCTGAGAGTGCTTTTAATTTCCTTCATATTCATAAACAATTAGACATAGACTTTCTGAAAATAGTTATCTGTGTGTTAATTGTTATCTTATTTCAAATTCAACTCAAAATGCCATTCTCTTGTTTCCGTTACCATGAACTCCATAATAATTGTTTGTCTTAAAACAGCAGTCAATAGTGTTGTGCCTGACAGATGCAGTTCTTTGCAGTTCTGTTATATGATTACGTTAATGGACAATATCCCAAAGATCATCATTTTCACAATTACCAATAATTTTTAGGGATAATGTTTATATAGAGTATCTTTTAGAATAATTCTTTGTTGTCATTGTTGGCATTGTTGGCAGTGTCAATGTTCAAACCTAGCATGATTACTGAATGGAAAGTGCTTCAATTTTCATGAAAATCTACATGTAGAACAAATCAATGGCAAGGTTTTAAGAAGAAGCTTTCTTGCATAATTAAGAGGAAGCTTTCCCTTATTTTTGCGGCTCAGTTACAATAATCTCACTTACAAAGAGCCTCATCCGGGTTCTAGTTATTATTGTGTTTCAATTTTTAAATCAATACAAGGTATAATTTACATTTTGTATTTTACAACCAAAAGGATGTTTTTCTCCAGTTGACTTTTCAGCATTATTGTTCATTAAATAACGATCATAAGATTTATAAAAAAATAATACATGATTATATTATTTTGCATGTATTTTTTATAAGTAAAAAAAAACAGTTTTAACTTTTGACTCTTATGTTTTGAAGGAGATTAAAGTAGGTGTACAGACTTTTGAAAAGGATTATAGGTTAATAGTTTTCATTTGATAATTATTAGACAAATATTGTGTGATGTATTGTTTTTGAATGATAGTATTTAACTGACTGAATCAACAAATCAAACTTTACTCTTTAAACATTGTGTTCTGAAAGTTTCTTTGTACATTCTTTACATGGGAAGTTTTAAGGTAATATAAATTAGTTTCTTACACTACAACTTATACAATCTTAAACATGAATCATTGTATGTGTATCTTTTATAGAATAACTAATCTGTTTAAAATTATTACAAAAACATTTTGTCATTTTCATAAGTAAAGAGTTTCATTTTTGTTACAAAAAATTTGTAACTGAGTTATAATAGTTCTTAGAACTCTTTTAAACCTGAAACTAGGTTATTTTCCTATCTTTTCTGAGAATCATTTTATCTGTCATTAGATGTAAAGCTGTTGGATGATGATAATTAAGGAAACGAAACTTCCATAAAAAGAACTTCATTTGTAACGAGATAAATCTTGACAAGTTATTATAAATGTTATCTTGACAACTCTTATAAAATGTTTTAAATCTTTATTTCAATGAAAGTTTTTTGACCAAACAAATTGGTTGTTTTGTTTTTTTTGTATTTTTGTTTGTTTGTTTTTTTGCTTTTTGAAGATGTATTTCCCTTTGTTGTTTTGCTACATGATTATAACTGTTTTTAGTGTCAACAAATAAATAATTATGAACAATGAAGACGAGGAAGAAGTTACTGCCGAGAGTTTATATGACAGATTCTTTAAAACCACAGACTTTTTACCTACACTTGAAGCTTTCCAAGATCTATGTGACCTGTTGGATATAAATACAAAAAATTATAAAACTGTGTTTACATCAATTAAAAGTAGATTGAAATCATGGAAATGCCAAACTTTATTCAATAAACTAGACAAAAAAGCAAAACATGTGGATTATAAAAATAGACCATGTGCCAAATTAAAAGTTCTAATCATTGGGGCTGGCCCTGTTGGATTACGCACTGCCATTGAAGTTGCTCTGTTAGGAGCACATGTTATTGTCATTGAAAAGAGAGACACTTTTTCTCGAAACAATGTTCTACATTTATGGCCTTTTTTGATTGTGGATTTAAAAGCAGTCGGTGTTAAATCATTTTTTGGTAAATTCTGTGCTGGTTCACTTGATCATATAAGTGAGTATTATGTTTCCATAACTACTAAATTCGCACCTTTTATTTCATTCATGGTCTTGGACATAATGGATTAATAATGAAATGAGAAGGTTCTTAATTATTTTATTCTTTTTCAGGTATACGTAGACTGCAATGTATCCTTTTGAAAGTGTGTTTACTATTGGGTGTTCAAGTCTATCCACAAGTTATGTTTACAGGACTTGTGGAACCTAATGAAGGTAAGTATTCTGTGTGTGAACAGAAGCAGAAAAACAGACTATATCTCTGCAGCAATCATCTGCAGAGATAGATACACAGGAAAATTATAAATGCTGGAAAAAAAATTTATTGTAATTGTATTTAAATAACAAACACTAAAAGCCTAAGTTATGTAAGCATAATGTTAGGTGGATGCTAGATAAAGGCACTCTAACCTGAAGGAAATAGCCCTGCACACGAAATGCTGAACCTTGTGGCACCATTTTGTGTTTACATTCTTTTTTTAAATGGAACATCTTTTTAATTTGAACACTCTAAACAGGCCCTCTGATTGGCTAATGAAGGATCTGTGTCACGAAACTATTGTTTTAAACAGTGGCTGCATGGTACAACATATATAATAAAACTAGTGTAGCATGTAAAAACATTTTACAGTTTTTCTCCATAAATTGTTTTTACACGCAATACTGCCATGATAAGTCTGTGTATATACAAAAGTTGTTGTGTTTCTCCATGTTGGAATTATATCATATTTAGCACAAAATTGTTGTTAAATATTTTGGATCGATCATTCAAAGAATGCTATTATCCCTATTTTCAGTGCTATTTGGCCTATTTAGAGATTTCTAAAGTTGTACAGTTAAACTAAAAGCTATAATTCCAATGTTCAGAGATTTAGAAAAGAAACAATACAACGTATACTCCTACCTAACCAATGTATACTCCTACCTAACCACAATTAAACTTCTGATATATAAGAAAATACCTTCAAATTTCCCTATTAACTAAAGCTTACAAAAACAATACCTTCTGAGACGTTTTTATCTTTCAATTCTTTATTCTGCTATGAATTTTGGAAATGTCAAAACCCAAAACTCCACTTGTGCATCATGATACAAAAACCATGTAAATATGTATGTAATCACTCTCTTCTTGGATTACAATCATCTATACTATTCAATTTTATAATCTAAAAAAAGGTATCATCCAAACACTATCAAAACACTATCAAAACAATATAATAATGATCTTGCTACCTTCGTTTCCCTAAAGGCGAACCTTAATAATATCAATCCACATACTACAATAAAATAAACTGCTACCTACACATTTCGGCATAGTAGTTAAAACTAACTGATATGAAAAAGCTATGTTCAACCACATTAAAAACCTAAACAACGGTAGAAAATGATGGACTGATAACACGAACACATAACAGGTCTACATCGACTATCTCGTTGGATAGAATAGTTACTGATACTAATCAATGTTTTTATTCTTTATTACTAAACTTTAAGCGTTGAATAAAAAAAAATAAAAAAATTTACACACAGCGTCTTCATTTCTCGTTTAAAGAAATGAACGTTGAGAAAATTTGATGATGTTTCGAACACAAAAAACATTGCATTGCGTTCTCCTCCGGGCGACTTTATGATGTCTTCTTTAAGGCACAACACTCCACGAAGTAATAAAAACCCGTAAGAAGGAGCTAGAGATTCCCCTAATGGGAGATTCCCCCTATACTAATACGGAAAAAACCAACATCCATTGACAAACTTCCCGAGAAATTTTACTTAACATTCTTTCTTTAAAAGTTAAGTAAGAAAAAAGCAAGATTGTGTATTAGTATAAAAGACTAGTATCCCAGGTAAAAACATTTTATTTGGTAGAAACATTGTGGCGATAAAACAATTACTTTAAGATCGGATCCAACAATGATTTTTATTTTAATTTCTGACAATATATTTCGATATTAATAATATCATCTTCAGGTCTAAAAGATAAAATAAAATCTGTTAAAAACAGTAAAAATCTAAAATCAAATTCATATTAACATTCATATATACATAGTTATATACAACACTCACGACGCCTTACAAAACTGACTGAAAATTAATTAAATTTTTATTACTAACCGTAAGTCGCAGCCGTGCGTTAGTAATAAAAATTTAATTAATTTTCAGTCAGTTTTGTAAGGCGTCGTGAGTGTTGTATATAACTATGTATATATGAATGTTAATATGAATTTGATTTTAGATTTTTACTGTTTTTAACAGATTTTATTTTATCTTTTAGACCTGAAGATGATATTATTAATATCGAAATATATTGTCAGAAATTAAAATAAAAATCATTGTTGGATCCGATCTTAAAGTAAAAACATTTTACCGGTTCACTTTCCCCATAAGTTACTGACTCCAACCCCCGTGCTTACCCTCTCTCTCTTTCAATATATAGTATATGACGAAAAATAAAATCACACAATCCAAAAGAATAGGTACCACTAAGTTGTAGAGCTCGAAAGGCTGATCAAAAAAATGTATGGGATCGCCTGTGCTCGACTAACCGTTACGGAGATATCGTCGATCAAAAATTCTGATGACGTCACACCCGTCCCCAAAAAGTTTTAGACCCAAATTTTTCGACACCCCATCGCCAATATCGCACGCCCAAAGTGACGTCAGTTATTCCCATAGGTTCTCAAGATATTTAACCATAAAAATCGCGTTCTATTTTGGGTGCAATGCAATGTACCCACTGACGTCGCGCTACTCCTATAATACTAATATCGCCTATATCTCGACAACTCAGTTACGCACGATCTAAAATTTAATCATAACATTTTCCATACGAACATTTGGTTCCCAGTCCTTTTATTCACACTGACCGAACTAAAAAGTGGATGCACAGTCGCTATTAGTATATAGATATTACGTTTTTAAATTTTCCATAATAAAAACGTTTAAAATTTAATATTTTAGCATACATTTTGGTTACAATGCATATAAAAAAACACTTGACAGCATGGTAAAATTTTGCATGCAATGTAACATTGTTGAAAAAATCTTAAAAATTGGCCCCAAATCTTTTTTTCACTTAGAATATGTGTTCATGAAAAATCAAGATTGCATATTCACGGAATGCCTGATGTTGTTTGAAGAAACAGTCCTTAGAAATTCTTCCTGTTCATATTAATCATCTTATATTATAAGTTTCATGTTAATGTTACTTTATTTTAGGGAAAGGTTGGAAGGGATCTTTCAAACCAAAATCTTCACCACTAAATTCTATTGAGTTTGATGTTGTTGTTGGATGTGATGGAAAAGGCAATTCCTTAAAATTTGGAAGAAAGGAGTTCCGAGGAAAGTTAGCGATAGCCATCACATGTAACTTTGTTAATAAACAAACAAGTGAAGAAGCTAGAGTAGAAGAAATTAGTGGTGTAGCGTTTATTTACAATCAGGAGTTTTTTCAACAACTGACTGATCAAACAGGAGTTGATTTGGAAAATATTGTTTATTACAAAGATGAAACGCACTATTTTGTTATGACTGCTAAAAAGAAAAGTCTCCTCTCCAAAGGTGTTATTAAGCAGGTATGACATCAAATATACTCGAAAACATAATTGCTCGTAAGTAATCTAGGCCTGGCCTTTTTTAATATTATAGGTGCGCTGATATTATGCACCTCAAATTATGTAGGTGCGTGATTTTTTATATCGTTTTAGTCAGTCTCAAACATGAAGTTTTTACTCCCATATGTATGGTGATATCAATTTCTGGGAACACAAATACAAAGATCTTTCAATGGATCACAAAGGCTATTAAAACGGAATGATAAAACTAACTCTTAATATCATAAATTTCTTCTTTGGAATTAATTGACAAAACCTTTAAGGAAACTCTGATCTGGGATTGGCACCCTCAGGAAAATATCCTCTACCATGACCCATAACGGCGCCGGACAATTAAGCCTACACTAGTGATCAATGGCGGAGTCACTTTCCCAACATAATCATCCTAGAGAGTTCCAGTTGACTTTCCTTACTGCTCAACAAATTTTGGATTAACGTCACCTAGTTTCAACTTTGAACTTCTAGTTTCAACTTTGAACTTTCAAATTTGAAACATGATATCAAAATTAACCAATCAATTTGGACACTAAGTTTGTCTGTTCAATAGATGTTATGAAGGAAGAGAACATTAAGAATAATTATCTATATATTATACATAAGAATAATTATACAATAACAATTATATGTATATTTCTACTAATATAAAATCATATAAGCACAACTGAAAACTAAACTTTTACTTTTTTAATGTGCGAAGAAAACTCATTATCACTGAAGGTTGTACTTATAAAAAAATGTTGCGAAAGTAAAGTAAGTAAAAAGGATAGGTGGAGCAAAGCTGGGAAATTTTTTTTCGCCTGTGATCTTGGAAGAATCTTAAAATAAGAACCCATGTCTTTATGCTCAATGTAAATGTTCTTTACACAATAACGCCTCAAAAGTTTGTTCATACTTATTTTTCATTCTTACTTTTTTTTGATTTATAGAACGTGAGGTGCACGATGATACTGATTGTAGATGCGCGGTAATTATGCACCTTGTAACTATGAGGTGTGTGCAAAGGTGTGCGTGCGCAATCACACACCTTAAAAGGCCAGGCCTGTTATTTGTTACCTATAATAATTGTAGTTGTGGCTTTTTCAGTCTTAATAATGGCACATGATGACATGTTCTCCCAATATTTACTTCCTCATGAAATAAAATACAAAACTGTATTAAAACAATGTTAAATTCAAAATATTGAGTTGGAGACATTCCTTAAGAACAGTTTGCCAGGTTTGTCTCTGACTTTCAAAAAAATTCCATGGCTTTCCCTGACTAAGTTGAAAAAGAAAGAAAGAAAATAGGATGTGTCAATAACTATGAATCATCATAAGTGAGTTAGTTATAGAACCACTGACGTAAGATTGTGCACATGGTTTCAACCCATTCGTTTTGATCACTTCATTACTGGTTGATGTTTCTAATCATTTTAATCATTGTTCCTATTTTCATCTAACAACAACTAATTGTAAGTCTAGTAGATATTGCCATATGCCAAAAACCAAACCATCATCCGCATTTTTTACCATCCTAAATGGAGTCTCTGCATATTTTGCTTTACTTTTTTTATATTATGTTTATAGGACTGTAAAGACGTCTTTAAGTTACTATCTGCTGAAAACATAAGTCATGATGCTTTGCTTCAGTATGCAAAAGAAGCTGCAGACTTTTCAACAAAATATCAGCTTCCACATCATGAATTTGCAAAGAACCATTATGGAAAAGAAGATGTGGCAATGTTTGACTTTACTTCCATTCACCAGGCACAGAGTTCTTCGAAAATCTTAGAAAGAAAAGGAAAAAGGCTGCTTTTGTGCATTGCAGGCGATGTACTACTTGAGGTTTGTCTTTACTAATACTGTCACATAACATATCCAATATAAACTGAAAACTGATCAAAACGGGTATTAGCACATTTACTTACTATAACAGTATTTCTCTTCCCATAACATGAACTTTCATTTTATTCAAGCCTTTTTGGCCTACTGGCTCTGGATGTGCTAGAGGATTTTTGGGAGCATTTGATGCAGCATGGATGATTCGTGGTTTGGGATTAGGGCGCGATTCCCTTGACCTTATTCAAGAGAGAGAGAGTATATTTACCATATTGCCACAAAGTAAACCTGGATCACTTATCCGACATCAAGATAGATATTCGATTGATCCTGCCACTAGGTTGGTTGATAGAGCATAATAATAGATGAGTGATGCATGCTTTTGTGTGTGCCAATTGTTTTCCTGCTTTTTTTCTCTATTCATTCAAAATAGTTATGTTGCTGTTAAATTAATTTTAGATATCTAAATCTTAATGCAAGACGTCTGCGAAAAGAACAAGTGCAACATTTATTGGACACAACTGATAAGCCTGTGGATTTGGAAAATTGGCCATCAAAATCACTACAAAAAGATGTTTCAAAGCCAGTTAAAGGTTAGCCCAGTGAAAATCATGATTAACAGCATGATAAAACTAAAGCCAAGTTTATAGCAATTTTTGTTTTTAATATAATAATCAAGGGTTAATTTGAAACAGTTCTTGCCACAAATTTTATATCAAGTTGTTTATGCCGTAAGGTTTTTTTGTTTTAAACTTGAAATTTTAGTGAAGAAAAATGAGGAAAAGGAAGTTGATCCATCTACCTTATTAAAATGGTGTAAAGAGCAAACAGCCGACTACCCAAATATCAAGTTAGAAAATATGAGTACATCTTGGAAAAATGGTTTAGCTTTTTGTGCAATAATCAACCGCTATCGACCTCATTTGATGTATGTATTTTTTTGCCACTTGTTCTTTTTTGTGATGGGAACATGCAAATATGTCTTTCTTATGGAAAGTAATTAACTACCATATTAATTAACTTAATATCTAGAGTAGTTCAAAAATTTTCTTTCTTGAATTATTCTTGATTCATTTTTTAGCGATTACTTTTCGTTAGATCCTGATGATGTTGAAGGAAATTGTGAAAAGGTAATAGGCCCATTTGTACTAGTAATCACATGTTTTTGAGGGTGATTTGGGATAAATGAACCCAAGATTTTAAACAAAATTTTGAATTTTTTTTTTTCAAACGAGGTGTGATTTATCCCAAAATCCTCCGAAAATCACAACATTGTTTATTATCAATCCTTATCAATAATATTATGTCTTGTTTTTTCTTCATCTCAGAAACATTTGAAATTTAAGATTCAACACTTGTTTAATGTCTTCCCTTTCCTGACATTTTTATTTTTGCCGGCCGTTGTTTTTACCCACTTGATTTCAACCCCTGGTTGATTTCAAAAGAACCACCTTGAATTTCTATGATGACGTCAGGTGTAATTTCACGTAAACATGTGATTAACTATCAAAAAAAAATTTTTTTTGAATGTTTGTTACTAAGATGCTGTATTTTCTTTAATGGGTGTTGCCAAACAATTCTTAGGTCTAAGATGTTTTTCAATTGCTATTTCTAATCACTTCAATCATAGGCTTTCACAATTGCAGAGGAGCACCTGGGAATACCTCCAAAAATATCTAGTCACGACATTGTAAATGAGCAACATACTAACCAACTGGCTATAATGGCTTATGTGTCTCTGTACTATGAAGCTTTGAAGCATGAAACACCAGGTAGGTCTTATCAGGATGATCAGATGAAAATTTGACTGTAGATTCCAAACACATTTTATTGATGTTCTATTCTATGACAAACCTGAATATGTATCAGTCTTTTCTATGTCCTGTATTTACGACAAAATCATAACTACTACATAATGTTTTATACATACTGTGTTCAATCCAGCATTGAATGATCATAACTATATATGATTATATAACACAAAATTGACTTTACAATCCTTTACACGTTCATACTCAAACTACCTTCAAACTCTGCATAACATTATTGGGTTTCCACAATATCCTTCCTAATCTTACTTAACAAATCATAATCAAGTTCGTTATACATCACAACAAACCTGATAACTTCAATGACAACCCAGTCCTTCTAATTCTAGTGGGCACTCAACAATTGCCGAAGTGATTGCCAACGTGTTTTGAAAAATTCCCCTTACATGTTGGCAAAAAAGTGTTGACGTGTTTTTCTTTGGCTCAGTAAAAGAAGAAATATGTGAAGCACTAACTCTTAGACTGAATAGTGGTAACATACACCATAAGTAGTTATTTACATCTAGTCAGTCTTCTTCACTTTTGACTGCAAGCCTGAAAAAAAAATCGCAAAGATGCAGATGTTCAGGAGTGTTTTTTCGTGAGTTGATTGCTCATTTTTTCTTAATTACTTTTATAAAAAAGATGGTGTTTAGAAATTACTTTAAATATGCCACCCGTTCTTGATGTAAACAGCAAGACAGGAAAAATATTTTTTATACATAAAATGAGCAACATCAATTGAGAGATAAATGATATGTTAATTATATTTACAAAAGATCATTTTTTACGAACAAAAAAATAATAATAAAAAGAAAGAATATAAAAATATGAAATAAGTAACTTATGTTGTTGTTAAAATATAGAGGTGAAGAATACTTTATGGTAAAGTTTTTTTAGCTGATACAAACATTAAAGAGATCTTGAAGAAGAAAAGTTCAAAAAGTACATTATAAAAGTTGAATTCTACGAAACCCGAATTGTCGACGAAATTCACGTCTTCGCCGACGTGATTTACATTTTCTTGGATTCACGTCAGCAATTTTTTCCTGACGTGAAAATATTTGAGTTAGAAGGACTGCAACCTGACTGTAACTTAGTACAAAAGTTTAAATACAAAAAAGAATGCAGTAACTTTCCGTATCTATGATTCCAAAACACATCACATGCTCCAACTTAATTTTTTTGATTAATCTCCTTTGTAGCTCTAATTTTAAATGAAACAATTAACAAATTAGATGAAACGTTAATAACACTAGCCAGCCCTCATGTTAATGTATCATTAACGAAAGGTTCACATGTGCCATTAAAAACTAAAAGTCCACGTTCCATTCTTCCATCAATATCTAAAAGTCCACGTTCCATTCTGCCATCAATATCTAAAAGTCCACGTGTTGTTGTACCACCAATTCCTCCAGTACCTCGTAGTCCAAGACATTTTGGATTCAGGGTGACTTTAGGTAAGATTACTTGTGTTAGATTTAACATAACGTCTTTCAGTGAAGTTCTTATCCCCAAACTTAAATTTTTTATTCAATCTTAATTTTTAGTTACAAAGAAGACCTACCAAATACCACAAACGGCTAATGGAGAAATTATTGAGAACAGTTCACCGCCAAAAAGTCCCACTTCAAAAATGTCAATATTGTCTAAACTATCTCGAAGATCTAAGGTAAGAATATACTTTTGAGACTGACATTCAAGGTAATGTTCCCTTCTGTTATCACTTT
The DNA here is from genome assembly GCA_039566895.2 of Turritopsis rubra. NCBI lineage: Eukaryota > Metazoa > Cnidaria > Hydrozoa > Anthoathecata > Oceaniidae > Turritopsis > Turritopsis rubra. Next base: position 1,692,184 of record CM077625.1, on the reverse strand, counting down.
TTTCTTATTCTAGAAAACGAAAACCAAATTGAACAAAAAGTCAAAGAAAGATAAAGAATCCCAGGTAATTGTTATAAGTTCTTTCTATGTTCCAAATATGTTTCCGAATCCTAGTATGTTAGTGATTGGATTGACTTTGTTGACGATATGACTTCCAACATCATTTTTTTTTTATTCTTCCTATAGTTACTATCTGGAAATGAAAACAGTGTTTCACTAAAATCATATGAAAAGAAAACTGGTATTGTTAATGAAAGTTTTTCAACTGGTGATCTTGGTGTTATCTCATCTAATGATGAAAATCTGATGAAACAATCCATTGCTAAGAACCAAAGTGATGAAAACAGCAAGGATGAATTACGGAATCCAACTGCAGGACAAAACAAATATAAACGAATATCTCAATTAGCAGAATCTGTTTTTGGTGATAGTATTGTTCAGGAACCCAACCAAAAAGCGAAACCGCAAACAGATGTTGTAAGCTACCAGACATTTTTGTTTTAGATTCAACAGTGTGACTTACTTGAGTCAGTATCGTGGCTCTAACCTGTGGCCTTCTGTTGTTTTTATCATGCTCTTTCTCGACCACACCTCCTTCAGGTCTCTGAGACACATCATGAGGCAGAGCCGTGTGTCGGTATCCTAGTCTAAATATCCTAGTCTATTTAAATGTGATCATGGCATGCACAGTTCTGAGGTTACATGTTGTTTTTAATCTGTCTCTTTCTAGAGTATATTACTTGAATTTGAACAACCTGTGATGCTAGAAAACCTCAGAACTTTATTCAAGAGCTTTTATTTCAATCAAGCTTTTATTTCAATCTAGCTTACTGAAAGTGAAAAATGCTTCTTCTGCTCTCGGAAAGTATATGTTATGGAACGGCAATCTGCAGAAGGATTATTTTTTCATCGAAAGTGTTTTCGATGCATTATATGTAAATGTCAGTTACTTATTGGAAATTATGCTTATGCCGACGACGACGATGATGATAAGTCTGGAAAGTTTTACTGCAAGATGCATTACAATCGCCTAATTTACCAACCAAAGGTTCCCTCTAATCAAGAGAACAATCGGGTAATAAAAACAGCAGGTACATACTCCTTAATTTCTTTTAAATTAAATTTAATAATAACCCATAATAACCCAATAAATCGCAAGGCTGCCTATAACATTTCGTAAGATATTTTTAATTTTTTGAAAATCTTTTCTGTTACATTGTTAAATGTTACATTGATACCTAATGACATTTTAGACCGGCGAAGAAGACCTGTCACACAAATCATCCAGCCTAGTGATGTGCACCAAGCATTTCAATCTAAGTCAACAGATGTTGTCCAGTTGTCACCAAAGTTTTCTCGACAAATTCGTGATATTCAGACGCAGTTGAAGGAAAATCTTCCAGAACTTAAAGTTAAGAACCGTATGGATAAACCAGTTGATGTTACTATTACAAATGCTGACAGTGTAGATGGCAACACACAATCTGAGAAAGGGCCTTATGATCGCTTTGAGGCTCGCAGTGTTCTTGATCGGCATCCAAGTTTGCTGAGATGTGCGCCTAAACAGGTTACTATAAACAGTTTCCTCACTTCTTCCAAGTTAAGCATTTCAACTCCAAATCTTACTAAACTTATACAGGAAGACTCAATGTTTGCTCAAGAACGTAAAAGGCATGAAGAAAAGCTTTCTAATCCTATCAGAAAGAAAGTACCTTTAACGTCGGATTTGGAATCCATAAACCAAAACACTGAAAGAGCGATAAGAAAGAAATTGTCAGTCTCAGACGAATTAAGAACATACAGTTTTTCCAGGGAAGATATCAATGATGGTGAGCAAGACACACATGGAAGTGATGTTTACCTTGACCAAAATAAAAGTTTTAACCTCAATAGAGAAGATAGTTATGGTGCTGTACATAGAAGGCCATTGGAAGAGCGTAGGGCACAATACCCGGTGTCCATGGCATTCACAGAAGGTCTAATTGCATCTGGTTTAAGACCAGTCTCTGTTAATATTGACATCGATGAAACTGTAGGTAAGACAGGTTTTCTCCCTTCCTTAAGCAATACTGTGCTAAACAATTGAGTGTTTCAGATATACATAGTAGACATACGGTTATAATTGTTGACTGGTAATGAAAGATACAACTTTTGTAATGTTATTAATTTTTACAGAAATGCCAAAGAAGAAAAAGAAGCTGGTGTTGAAAAAGAAGAAAGCAAAAAAGAACAAAGAGCTAACAATTGAGGAAGGAAATGAAGCAGAGCAACCACCCTCTCCAAAAAAACATACTGAGAAACATAAGTCACTTGAACGATCTTTCGAAAAATCCTATGAAAAATCACCTAGACTGGATAAAGGAAAGGGTGTGGAGCAGAAAGGAGAGCGAGATGATGATTGGATTTTAGTGAAACCAGAAGGTTAGTGTTTTAGAAGAATAACACTCTTTATAACCAAATGCCTTGTGTTGTTTTTATTGTTCATTTTCTGTTTTCATTATTTTAATGTTTTTTTCATTCTTCGCAGACATAAAAACTGACGAAGAGGTGTTGTCATCATCGTCATCCAGTGAAGAAGAAGTTGACGAAAAATCTGGTGGGCTGTTTAGGAGAGCTCTTCGAAGAAAGGCAAAGGTAATTGAACTGAATCATCACATCATGCACTTTGCTAACTTCCCATTTACTGACCTTTAATCTCATTTGGATCAAGGCTTTAGTTTTCTGCAGTTAATTTTGGTTAAATTAAAGATGGGGTTAAATTCTCTCCTTCCTCATCTGTTCCGGATTCCTTCTTCATTGACCTTTTTATCTTTGTTAAATACTTCCACTATTGGTTCTCCGCTTTTTAAAACTTATGCACATGTCGTATGCTTATGTTTATATATGTTGTAAGAAACTTTGACTTTTCTTCTTTCCTAGAAGAAAGAAGTGTCTCCAGAAGATCTCGCGATACAGGAAGCCAAAAAGAAACGACATGAAAAGAAGAAAATCCAGAAAGAAATGAAGGAGAGAGAACTGAAGAGGTTATGGGAAGCACAATCCATACAAAGAAAATTAAACGAAGTTGATGTGCGACAGTTTGAACTCGAGGAACGAGGCAAGAAAGTGGAAAAAGAGTTACAAGATCCAACAAGTAATAACTTAACCTTCTTTGTTAATAACTCATCAATTTGAGAACTTTAAAATCAGTTGAAGGTGCAAAAGATTTTGTGGGACAGGGTGAAATTTTAGAAACAAAGAAAACTTAATAGATTTGATGGAAACCTTAATTTAATGCTTCAGAAAATGATTAGTCGGCAATTAGATTTTTTAACCCTATTTGATTAATTTTTTTTGTTTAGTGTCCAAAGAAAAAACAAACAATTTGATGTTTGAATGGTTCCATCTTGTCAATGAGAAAAATACACTGTTACGTTTTGAATCTGAACTCGTCATACAATCCAACTCCATACAATTGGAGGATCGTCAAGCAAGACTGGAGCAGCAAATCAGAAATTTGTTGACTGCAGAAAGTAAGGCATTCAGATTGTATTTCATGCTTTTTTTATTTGTTTGTGTTTGGTTATTTTAAGAGTATAAGAGATTGGGAAGTAAAAGATAAAAAGAATTCTGGAATTAATGTTTGTGAATGTCAATCAAATTCACCTTCTATTATTAACTTGTATTCTAAATTATTCTTTAAATTATTCTTTAAGTTACTTTTAATTTTTAAAGCCATTAAACCATGACATTTATTCTCAATCGCTTATTTTTCATTATTAGTCACAGAAAAACATTTGTTTAGCTAGTGTTACAGTTTTTACCCAATACTGTATGTATCCATTCTGTTTGATTTAAAACATTAAAAAATCGGATAGACTTGGGGAAAAAGCCTTAATGTTTGTGATTCACTATTTTTATCGCTATATATATTTTACATCCTTTAATTCTGATAATTCAATAGAAATCTACTGATTTTGCAAACTTTGTTAAATGTTCACCTATTCGCCAACGTTGCTCTTAAATTTGCCTATCAAAGTTGGTGAACATTTTAAAAATAAATATAGACATTGATGTTCCTTTAGAACCTAAACCTAACTCACATGATGAGATTGACCGACTAACAAAGGAGTTAGTTGATACTGTAGAACAGAGAAATGCTTTGGTGGAACTTCTAGAAGAAGACAGATTGAGGTAATGTACTGTATACTTTGTGTTTCATTTTGTTGTGCTTTTTTTTTTTTTCTGAATTACCTGTTTTTTTTACCTTCCAATCACGAAAATTTGTTCCGCAAAAATTTCTCCTTAAGGTAAAATGTTTTTTACCATTGCAAGTAAACCTTTCAATGTGTATAAGTAAGGATTAATAAGTTTTTGTCCTTCTTGCATATCCATCATTCATCATCTTTTTCTCCAACAGTTAACTTATTAGTTATCTTCCAGACAATTTTCTAATGACTGTTTACAGTTACAGATACATTAAGCATTGCTTAAAATTGCTTACTAAACGCCTACCACACTGGTGAATTCCAAAGGTGAATTCCACAACACCATGGCTGCATTAAAAAACATCAAGCAGATATTAGTTAGATAGGCACAGGGTCTTTGGTTGGCAATGGTCCAAGGTTTTTTTTGAAATTTTCATTTTTGATTCTATAGGGAAATGGAAGAAGACAGAACATTAAAAGAAGTATTTGCCCAAAAAGGTTAGCGTTCTTTTTTCAATTTTTTTTTCATTCATTTTCGAATAATGCTTTTCTGTATCTGGTTTATTTGATAAGTAGTATATAGTAATGATAATAATCTCATCAGCAAAGTAACACATTTTTAAGATTATGTGCATTATTTTGTTCTTATAGCTCATGATCTTGGAATGGACAGATTAATTTAAATTTGAATTATTGGAAACGTCAAAAACTTGGAAGATTTTGAATCGTGTTATTATAATCCAAAATTGGTTGTTTTCACCGAGTCACATCCAAACTTTATTAGACTATTATTTAAAAAAAAGCTCAGACAGCCCTTGTGGATGTGAAGAAGAACCGAATAAGTCACTGGTTAACTATACTTCTTCTCATTTGTTTGAATGTAATCTCTTCTTAATAACACGAAGCAGATCTTATAGTGAGAAAACAAAATAGAATAAAGCTTTCCCCACCAGCATGAAGGTTTATGAGTACAAAGAAAAAAGGGCAACATTTCATGAAGATCAGAATTCTCAAGTTACAAAACCGATGTTTTTAAGTAACTAACTCAGAATTTTTTATTCACCAATTTCTTCGAGTTCATAACTTTTGATTTCCTTAAGGATAAATTTAGGGTTTTTTTGAAAGAAAAATCGATTTTACATTTTTTATATGGTTCTATTGAAAATTTTATGGGCTTTCATATGGTACAAGTATCAAAATTATTTCAAAATTTCATAATTTGTACACAAAAGATAGTGATGAACACTATCTTGTTGTCATGGTAATTCAGCTGAAAGTTTTTTATATGGAAATTGAATAGAAGATTATTTCTTTGTTTCAAAAGTATGCAGAAGCAATTGTATCATGAAAAATTTAACTGTGATCATCTAAGATCGATTTTTCAAGCCAAGTGACTGCATGCTTTTAGTTTCCGTTTTTCGTTAGTTTTAAGTTTTTACGTAATCACTTTGCGGTTTTCACCGAAAGCTAGATCACATGCCTAAAAAAGGGTTCCTTATTTTAATGATTAATGGTTTCTTCACTCTAAAGCCCCCGTTTCGTACAAAGCAAAATTTCCTTTCATGACAAAAATATATTATGCTATAACTCAGAAAAAGGAAAATTTAAGAAATTTTGAGGCAGGAACTAAAAATCAATTTTGTTTTGTTTGAAAAATCATAACATTTTTGGAAAGGAATTTTTTTATTCTGATTTCGAATAAATATAGCAAAATCATTACATTCTATATATATTTGGTTTCAAGCACAAAAGAAATTCTCAAGTTGATGAGTGATACTGAAAAAGAGCTTATATTTTGTTTCTAAAATCATGGTGATAGTTAAATCCAAAGATTAAATTTTTATTTTCAAATTCATTTTCGAGAAGAAAATAAGAATTGACTGGTTGAAAAATTTGAGTCACTAACTTGGTTTGTGATGTCATAATGCATGACTCAGTCTTGCAACTCGGTTTCGTAACTGGACAATTCCAAACTTCACGTTTCATTGTTATGACAACATGTAATTAGGATTATTATCAACTATTAATTTATTGAGAAATTTTTGTTTTCTAATGTTAATATTCTTTGTTATTATTTTAAAAAAGTATTAGTTAATATAAAATAGCTTTATGACACAGTCCATAGACTGTTTCCCAAATACAAAATAGTGACAGGTATATTTTTTTATGATTTCATGTTTTCATAGGCAATTTGTTTTCTCTCCTCCATATTTTCTCTTATTTTCTTGTCTGAAACTCTTACAAAAGTTTTTTTTAACGAAATAAAAACAGAATGGTATATACGAAAAAAACATGCATAGAAACATGATTTTTAGTAAGGATTTTGGTAAACAATTCATTTAGGCTTCTTTAGAAAAAAGCACCTTTGACAAAATTAATTATGTTTTCAAATTTGTTAAAAGCTAGGATGATGATCTGTTATGTTTATTTTGTGCTCCGCCTAGTTTGCCACTTTTTATGAGTTGTTTTACTTTAAGCCACTCTAAAGGATTACTTATTTATTATTTCTTTTTTCTTTTTTTTATTGTTATTTTCCTTTTATTGTGACCCAAAAATACTTGTTATAAAAAACACCATATTTTTTTTTCAACCGACCTTTGGACTCAACTGTTTGGAAATCCAACTTTTTTTTACCATTTGTTCAAAAACATTTTGGTAAAACTAATCCATGCCTATCATTTTTAAAGTGTCTGCTATGCTGTTTTGAAGTTAGATATTAACATCCATTATTGATTTGGAAAAGATTTTGTTCCTACCGAGACTATTGTGTGGGTTTGCCTTTTCTCATCAGTAACACAGTTGAAACATTCATTATTATAATTCTCATCATCACGTTTGATTTTTTAAAATGGATTGAATTTTTAAATAGATTTTACATTAATAAAATATCAAATCTTTTGAATATGTATCTAATTTATTTGTTTCTTGAGTATGGTCCAAAGGTTTTCCAACTCTTACCTTTAGCTCTTACTTTTATTATGGATAGCCTGACCATTCCGCTCATTGATCCAAACAAGGTTTACATCACAAAGTTTTGATGGTCTGGAAATGGTACATTAACTGTGTGTAATATGAAAAGCTAGTATGGAACACAATAAAAATTACAAAAGAAGGTTATGAAACAAAGAAAAAAAAGGAAATATTGAACAAGCTATTCCGACGTATCAAATAAAAGATAGTTAAAATTATTTATATATTATATAATAATAAATTATCACATAAAGAAAATTAGGCTAAAGCATGTATAAAGTGATGAAAAGATGAACTTCCTTAAGATAATGTAAAATCTACATCATAATTATCTATTATTTAACTTATTCAGGACTTCATGCCATGATCATAAATTCATAAAATATTTATAATTTTTCAGTAGTATATTTTCTTTTCATTTTGTTTTTCATTTTCAAAGTTTTCAGGATGATAATGGTTTGTATTTTGGATATTTAGAATTTTTAAATATCAAGTTTCCAAGTCTACAAGGAGAAAATTTTCTTCACGATAATTATGTTAAAATTCTGCAAGAATTTCATTTTGCAAATAACTTAATATCAGATTTATTACGGAAATTTCATTTTGTGAATTTGAGCCAAATTCATGAAATTTTCTGGCAGTGAAAATTTCTTCCATTAATATATACTTATATTGTATGTCATATTTTCTTTTTCTTTCTTTCAGATTTGTTTTTCTGTTTTTTTGTTTTTTTGTTGGATCTGCAGTGTTTCTGGTGGTGGTCCAAGTTATTCAGGTAAATACTATCTATTAACATTCAAGATAGTTTAAACTTTTAGTTTTTCTTGATGGGGAAACAATAGAGAAATGAAGTACCTTAAGGGAACTAATGATTGCGAAACAAAAGAATGTGGAATTAATGTTTGTGAATTTGCTCTGAATTTTCAAACTTAAGTTATGCATTTTATGCAGGAGGGCATTTTTTAAGTTAAGCTTTCACAAACTTTTATTCTGAATATTATGCTATTTACGGGTCATTTTAAATCTTGAATTTTGCATTTTTTGATAATTTTTAAATGATTTTCATTCTTCAATTTCTTAAAAAACTATATAAAGAGACACCCATGCCTACAGTGCATTTAAGAAAATAATTTCTTGTCAGAATACTGAGAAAATGTTTCTTAAGGAGAAAAATAATTCTTATAAAAAAAAGGTTATTGAATCAAGAAAATGACAGAAATTATTTTCTTAGAATAAGAATTTTAATTTTAGTTTGAATATTGCACCCTTTTGATGTATTTTTGTTAGTAGACTTTGGGTAGACACAATAATCACAAGTAATATTTATAGCCAAGAGAAAAAAACAAAAAAACTACTTTTACTTTCAAAACTTTTTTTTAGAATAGATAAATGGTAACAATATTATATACATGTTAAAAATCTTATAGAAATCCTGTTTAAACATAAGTTACAATCCTAAAACGAACCACTTCTTGATTCCTTTAACTTGCATGTGACAAATTAGGATATGATATGACAATGGATGGTTTCCAGTTGTGATAAAAATAACAAAAAGGAATATGAATGAAACAGGAAGTCATCATAAAACAAAATTCAGCATATCAATATCAATATATTCAGTAAACGTTTTTATGATTATTGTTATTTTGTTTTCATTTTAAGGTGCATTCTGAACATCAGTTTGTTCGTCATTGATCTGAAACAAAGCACCAACAAATGTAATACTTATCAGAAAATCTTTCCACTTTAACAAATGTGAAGCCCGTTTTTAAAATTGAAAACATGGAATATTTCCTAAATGCCTCAAAAACACCAATAATATTATTATAATTTCATAAACTAGTTTGAAATCAATGTTAGCATTAACTTTCCTAACGATAGAATTAAACCAATAACTGACTTGCTCTAATCTTTCTACTTGAACCCTTGAATCTTTTTTCTTTACTGATAAAATGATCAACATGTGGAATTCTTAAAATTGTAGGTGTCAAAAAGCAGTATTTCTAGTATTGGTGAATTTTGCCATATCAGTAAAAACTCAAAAACAAAAACAACAATATTAGAAGCTTTTCGGTAAAACCATCATCAGTGCTATATATAAAATATATTACATAACCGTAATTTATTATTCTTTGCATATCTATACAAGTAATTAAATTTTATGACACTTAAAATATAATGTATAACAAAGAAACAATAGAGAAGTGAAAAATAGTATTTTAGTTAAACATTACTTTCTGATTACATGTAGGTAGTCTTTGCCAACTGACTACCTGAGCCTAGTCAAAATCACTACTATGCATTCAGTATAATACTTATGAATAACATAATTGACATATTATTGACTAAAATATTTGATTCATGTATGAATAAATCACCTTAATTCTGTGCAAGGTACATCAAAATCTTTGTGCATACATTGAAATTTTTGTGCATACATAGAAATTTCTCTCCATAATGCTGTAATCTGTGTGCACAATCTTTTAGCACCCTAAAGATGTATTAGAATAAAATAGCACCTTTTAAAGTATTATCTGGCACCCTTTAAGGTGCTTAGCACTTTCTATTTTTCTGATAAAATCTGACACTTTAAATGGTTCCACTTGGCACAATAATCAAAATAGTACCTATAATTGTCCCTATATACAACTAGCTGCCCGGGTAAAATATTTTGATACAATTCTTGTTTAGTACACAGTGCGAAAGAAACTTTCCGTTTCCTTGTGAGATAATTAGCTTTCACGAAGGGCCGCTGTTATTTTCATGTCTGTTCCATCGCATGTCTAAAACAAAACTGCATAGAATACAAAATATTTCTAATAATGAATTCATATAACAAAAATTTGTAAATCTTTTTGTGTTTCCACGTAAAAATTCATTCCTTCGCAGATGCATAAAGTTTCTGTCTGGCTGCACTTTACCCATACATATTAAAAAAAGAACTTGTGAATCAAAAACCCTCTTCTACATGCCACTTCTTCTGGAATAAACCTATTAGTCTGTATCATAAAGACAATCTGTAATTATAAAACTGAAGCAAAAATATAATCATACCTCCTTGTGTATTTGTAAGATACACCACATTTTCATACTTTAACACCTTTTAACTAATCTAACATTATCATACATTTTTGACTATCTTTCCTCCTTTTTATCGTCAACCAACAGAAATGTAAACATTTGACGCAAAGCAATGGTTTCCCCCTATACTAATATGCATACAGATACGGAAACCGTTGCCACATTTGTCTATTCAACAACATTTTCGTTTTTTCGTTTTTCCCTTAGGACTCATGACTAGGGCTTAAAACTCTTATTGTATTAATATATCTATATATTGAATTGCAATCTGTGCACACCACTTTTAGATTGGTCAGTATGAATAAAAAGACTGGGAACGAAATGTTTGTATGGACTATTATAGAGTGAAATTTTAGATCTTGCACAACTCAGTTGTGCAATATAATAGTGATTATTATAAAAGGAGTTTGACGTCAGATGGCACACCACATTGCCCCCTAAATAGAACATGATTTTCAGCATCAAATATCTCGATAACCAATGGGAATAACTGACGTCACTTGGGGTCCGCGATATTGGTGATGGAGTGACGTCATTAGAATCTTCGATATCTCGGTAACGGTACATTGTACACAGACGACCCCATACATTTTCTTGATCAGCTTTTTGAGCTCTACAACTACATACTTATTCTTCACAATTGATTTGATTTTTGGTCAGCCTAATATTAAGAGCATGGGTGAGTTTGAGATGGCAACTCATGGGAGGAAAATGAACCTGTAAAAATTTTTTACACGCTATACTAGTAGATGATTATTCCTTGGAGTTATACTCCCAAATAAAAGAATGATCATTCAGTAGTCGAATTAACAAACCATTGCAGGTAAATATGCTGTTAGAAATTCGTACAAGAAATTTGATTGCGAAAAAACGTACAAAAAATATTCACTTTTCAAATAACAAATAAAACCAAAAAGCTTTAGGACCTTAACAGATTTTGATGTCTATAATTGAAGTTTTAGGAAGGTATACAAAGCTGTTTGAAGCAAGTTTGGTTTATAAACGTTTTATAAGATGGATAATACCTTTGCTTTCATTAAAATATTTCCTTTGCACAGTGGTAAGGTTGGTGTAAGGAAACTGTTCAGAAATCACTTCAAACAAAGCAGACATATTTCCGTTTTCACAAGCTGTGTTTGGCATTATAATCTACAACAAAATAGATAATTTTCTAGGAGATTTCTTCGTGAACAAAATATTTCATACTGTCTTGACAAGTTGATATGCAAACCTCGCATTTTTTCTTCTGTGCCAAACTTATAACTAAAATAAAAATGATAATTCTTTTTCATTTGAACGGATTATTGCGTTTTGATGAGACATTGAAAGGAAATCTTTAAAAAAAAAAAAAAAACACTTCTCCATTGTTACCTTTTAACATTTATGTAATGGACGTGGGTAGTATTCTGTAGGAAGGAGAGCGAGTTGAATTAGTGTGTTTTGACAAGGACACCCACTGGATTTTTCAAGTTTTTCAATAATTGTTTATTTTGTCTACGCAAAGTTTTTTTATTTTTACCACTGCTTGTCAAACTTATAAAAACAGTTTCATAATTCCTTGACAACGATCTGTTCTTTTAAGGATACGGAGGCGTCTTTTCAGCATGTTTTTTTTCTCAAACATTTTTCACTTTGTTTCATCACTTGATATGTTATATCATTGGAAAGCCAAAGAAAAGTACTTCCAGGGATTGCCAATTCTGTTTTAGGGAACACTCGCTAGCGTACAAAATTTCCCGTCACCCTGTACGTCAACATACAGTTAAAACTGTGAGACTGTACGTAGTTTTCAGCAAAAAAACATAGCTTCTATTTTCAATACAAATGATAAGATAAGATAAGATAAGGATTTATTTGCAGTATTTCCAAATAAATACATTTGACTCTTCACCCAGAAATGCGTATGATATATGTGTTTGCATCGTGTCAACATAAATGAAATGAACAACAATGGCTCTCCTCTTCGAAATTCAACAACTGTGCTGCTATTTTCATTTTAGGAATTTCACGGGAGGTGAGATTATTATGTCAACAAAACAAAGATGTATATATTATGTCAAATAGGATATACATTCTTTACTTTTTAATTTATGAACGTAAATTTTAGAAAACAGTTTTTTTCGAATTCCAATTCCATCAAACATAATTAAACTTTTTTAATCAAATTCGACAACCAGGAATTAATGTGATTAGATATGGTATACCAAAGGCGGAAGACATACGATATTGAACTTTACTGATGTACGTCGATCAATCACACGTACACAAAAAGAATTAAGTTTGTGTACGTGCTCATACAGAAAGTGAAAGATGCATGTATGCTGCTTAAAGTAGTTGTACATACGAGTGCACATACACCAATTTGGCAAGCCCTGACTTGCCCTGATTCAATATTTATTTTTCAGACGTTATTGTACTATTTGAAAAATTTATTTTTATGTAACAAATATTACCCTCCTTTCATATATTCCTTTTCCAAAAGGTTTTTAGGTTTTATAATTTGCATCATCATATTCAGTGCACTTTATTCTAAAATAACGTGTCACAGTTTTTTAAAAGACGATTTCAATTTTAATTAAAGGCCAAAAACATATTTACCTTTAATTTACATCCAAAACACAAGTTCAGGGGATAATATCAAGGGAAATATTAAGTTTTAAAACTAACCGTGACACACTTTTGTAGATTAGGGTCTCAGCTTTCATACAAGCTCACAATCAGCTTCATAGCGTTTTTCTGCTTTGCAAAATTTAGGGAAAATTATCCACAGAACCAATAGGGATAACTGGTGTTTTTGAAACATTCATATTTTATGTTGGTAATATGTTGCTTGAAGATTAATATCACGTTTTGATTTTTTACATTCTTTTTTTGAAACTTTTGAGAGAAAAGACACCTCTGTATCCTTAAATTTTAATTTTAATTTAAGAAGTTTTGTGTTGTTTTCTAAGTACCATTATTATGTACCAAAACTTTAATCAAATTTAGTCACAATTCTGCTTTGGAAAAGTTCTATCAATCTAGGGTTTTAGGTTATCAGGATCATATTGTGTCACCCTTGCTGACACCCTTGCCAATTTGCAGTCCTTTTGCCATTTGAAGACTATAGAGTATTTGAAATTTGAAATTCCGCATTTTCAAGTGAAAATTACTATTTCGCATTCTTTAATTCTGTTATTTCGATAATATTCTGCTCATTCACAATCTTTTCATAATTCTCACAATTCTAGTTTTGCAAACTTTTGTTCCGCAAACAGTTAGTTCCCTTAAGTTAATTAGTTCAGTAAGTATGCTAGAAATAATTCAAAAGATTACTTTTTGTTTTATTCAAAATGTAGCATTATGTATTATTTTTCAGCTTGCAAACAGACACTTGGGTCACAAAGTGGAAAATTTCAAGAGAATGATGTGTATTGCACTTCCCTTGACAGTGGGGTTGGCTGTGCATTAAAATGCTCTGATATTAGATATAATTCTGATGGATTCACTGCATTTTGGTGTGGCACTCACAATATGAATGAATTCGGCTATTTTGCGGTCACTTTTCCACATTTCCAATATGTAAGTGGATTTGCTATCAAATCAAAACCTGGTATGACCATCAAAAGAACAATATTGCTTTATGGGTATGGAGGTGACCGGCTTATACCATATGGAAGTAAAGCAGATGAAGTTGGAAAAGTATGTTTGCATTACTTATACTCTTTTAATTCATTTAATTCCTTAGATACGCAAAACAAAATTTCAGAATTACATGCTGTTTTTCCAAAAAATTGTGAGGTTGCAATATTAAAGGTTCCAATCATCACTACATCAATCATGTTTTAAAACATTCAATATATATATATACAACTATTTATATTGTTCCAAGTTACATTAGATATTGGCCGGTCAAAGTCTTACTGGCCCCCCTAATACTACTAATAATACTAATGTTGTGAGAGGGTGTTATAGTGTAACACTTTCAGCGTGGTATGGTCATTATTTAAGACTGTATTATAAAGAGTTATCTGTCAACCTTTTTGTTTCTTTCCTTGATCATGGTTAAATATTAATCTTTTTGTATTACTGGTGTCAGGTTTGCAAATAGTGTGACATAGTGTGCGTTACATAGTTACGTTGTTGCCATTTTATGTGTTGATCAAGACTTTCTGTCCTACATTTTTGTAAGAGATCATGATTTGTAAGTTTGTGAACGAATGATCCTACAATTTCACACAGGTACTCAACATTATCTTATGGTTCATAACTTTTTTTCCCTAATTCGTATAACTTGTCAATATGAAGTTGATGGTTCTTTGTATCTTATTTGACACCCAAGATATTTGAAAACCTTCACATTAGATTCCTTTTTATCTTAACGATCGAGGAATGGTAGTCAGAATTCAGGTATTGATAATTAAGAATCATTGATTTTGTTTTGGATATATCTGCTAAGTGTGTTTGATAGGATGTTAAGACCACGTTGCATGTTTTTAACATCTTCGGAAATTAGAGCTATTATCATCTGCGTAGCAAATCAAATCAGTTGTGTTATTGCAGTTGGTGGGATACGGTAATTGAGATCAAGACGTTTGATTTGTCTTCATCTTGCATTGTTCATCGAATATGCACACAACATAATGCATGTAAAGGTCAATTAAATCGACTGACTGCACACTGGCCTTCGGGCAAGTTAGAACAGTGCTACAGGTATCTCTAGTGGTAAGTCCAATTCGTAGTTTCAAGTCAGCAGGCAGAATAACCAACCTCTATAGATGGAAGCCCAAGGATTTAAAACTCCCCGTTATTTGCTTACTTACAACATTAGGGATTCGGGTCCGCCTTGTCGGACTCTCAAATATTTCATTTGATGATTGTGTTTGAACTGTCATGTGTATAAGTAGAGTGATTCTAATAGTTGAACTTATTTTCTGTCTGTGTCATTGGATATGAATATTTTTAATAATATTACATAAATTCGCAGAATAATACTTCATTTTTTTACCACATGTTCATTACTTACTCTGCCATCTTGAGAATAAATACTAAAGTTCAAGCTGCGGTATGTGATGTCATGAGTGACATCACTGACCACGTGATTGAAATCGCACATGATGACCCCTGCTGATTCTTTTTCAAAGTTCTGCTCACTGTCTCTCTCGTTAAATTAAATTATGCGAAGTCATATGCCTGGATAACTTTTTACTTAGTCAGGTCAATTCGGACAATTTGTAAAACAATTTTCTAACCCTCTTGAGAGAAATTGTAGCCTTGAAATGAAATTTTGCCTGTTTTTGCATTTGTGCCAGTGCAAATAATTTTCATGAAAATGAATTTGAGATTTTTAGAAACCTTAACTTAGTTACCCATGTTTAGGTGTTTGATACTGATGGTAATGATGTGATGGTTTGGTTAAATGAGACATTACTAACAAAAACAATTGGTTTCTGGCCATATAATATAAATGGAACACAGTATGCATCACAATTTGAGATTTATGGATGTCCATTTTGGGAAAAAATTGGTAACTTTTTTTATTCTTGTTTTCAAGACTCAATATAATATTTTACTAATAATAACTGCTTAATAATTTTGATTTTGGTATAATAATGTTTTTCGGCAAATAACATCATAAAAATGAAAATAAGTCCAAAAATAAGAAATTAAATACACTAAAGTTAAAGCTTATTAAAGGAAAGTAACTGTTAGAAACAAATAAGTTTTAAAAGTAAAGTTGTAAATGAATTTGTTGATGATTTTTATAATCAAAAAGAAATAATGTGGATTATCAGTATTGACCAGTAAATAAGTAAAAATGAACTTCTATTATTGGTAGCTTGCTTGTTTAACATTATATCCAAAAATTGTTGATTCGAAACCAGCAAGAACTTTGATCTCTTTGATCTTCAGGGGTATTTTATAAAGATCTCCGTTGCGGCTGATTAATCAACTTAAATCATTCAAAATAAGATTGACGGTGGAACCCTCTTAGGAAGTAATGCAATTAATAAGAATACATGTTTGAAGGTTTGACTTAATCTCCTTCATTGAGTTATAATGAACAAACGACCTGTGGATTACCAACAACACTCGTTTTATGGAAATGACAACAGGAATTGTATTATCCTGAACGCTCCTAATTTTCAGGAGAGTTTCATCTTATCATGCTCATTATGTATAGATTATTAAGTTTCAGAAAATATTATTATTTTGGCCAAACTTGGTTATGTGCCATTAATAGTATTGCATTATTTACAGTCTCTCTGTTTTTCTTGGCTTTGCAAAATAGCACCTTTGACATGTGATTTCAATGGAATGAGAAATAATGATCCATGACAGAAGCAGCACTGGAAATAACTTTTCACTTGTTGGCATTCACATTGATCATGTTACAAATGAAATACGGTCAAATGAAATGCCTTAACTCTCTCGCCCATGTTTGCAAACCGAAGAAAATTTTGTATTTAGTATACCTATAAGGAGAAGCAATATTAATAAAACGAAACTTGAACCCAACAGGTAGAGTTGGAGAATTAACTAAAATACAACAAAAGTGTTTGAGTATGATAAACACACCTTGTCAATAACAATTAGAATTTCATTCATTCTTACTCATACAATCTTTCAAAATAATGAAAACACATTGCAGTGGCCACAAAAAGAACACTTCTAAAGTTGTATAATATGAAATTAACATTCCACATACGGTTGTATAAAGATTA
This sequence comes from Turritopsis rubra, assembly GCA_039566895.2. Lineage (NCBI taxonomy): Eukaryota > Metazoa > Cnidaria > Hydrozoa > Anthoathecata > Oceaniidae > Turritopsis > Turritopsis rubra. The sequence continues at coordinate 1,675,242 of CM077625.1, read as the reverse complement.
GGCAAAGAAATAGGGAACTCCTTGCAACAACGACATTCAATAAAATGTTAAAATAAAATAATACAATGGCTACATTTGCGCCAATGCAAGTTTTCACAATAAATCTTTTTCTTCATTGTCTGACAAACTAGTATCAGTCTTTCACTAATCACTTGAAAAATCAGCCTCTGGAGAACCCAGGTTTTTTTAATTTTCAATATATTTATAAAGATCTCATATACATGAGCGAGCAAGTGGGGCTGCTGTGACATCACCATTTTGATCATGACTTTAACAAAACCATAAGTTTAAGACGATTCAGAGTTGTTCAGGGAACATTTTAAGCTCAAGTTGTTATTTTGATGTTAATTCTCCTTTAGAGTTTATTGTTTTATCTGATATGAAAGCAGCCCTTAAAATTTCAGTAATCTATATAAACCAGGTTTGGTTAAAATACTTATGGGTTCACAAATGGGTTCCGTGGCCTAATCATTACAAAAAGTTCCATTATGGGTTTCATGTTTTCAATGTCATGTTTTCGAGGTTTGTTGTAGTAGATGAAGGAGGAGTGTGCATTATTCATGCATTAAAACTATATGATTTTGTTAGTAGGTCAGACTTTCCTATAATCATTATTTTTAGGTCAGCAAGCTGTTGGAATGGAAAATGGTCTTATTGGAGATGATAAAATAACATCGTATCATGTACGTGGTAGATCTTATCATAATCCGGGTGCTGCAAGATTGAACACTGCAAGTTTGGCTGGATGGTGGGGATCTGAAATAGATTTTGCTAACACGATTAATAGCAGAAACGTGTACTTACAGATTGATTTGGGACTCAAACAAAAAATCGTTTCAATAGCTGTACAACAGATGAGGCCTGATAGTGATGATTTGACACATCATCATCGATTTTATTTCATCCACTATGGTGAAGATGATTCAGTAATGAAACCATACACTGGCATTCCAGCTAACGATCATAGTGGGTCTTTCTCCAGTGCAATGGTAAAATAGCATACATTTATGACTGTAAATTATATTGATGTAGATAGAATTTTATTGTATAAACATGTATTTTGTAGATTATTGAAACAACTCCCACAAAAGAAATTTTCAGAACTCGTTCCTATGCTTTCAAATATCTTTTGGTGGCAAAGTATGTGAGATATTTCACATCAACAGCTCAAAAGCATCCACACACCAAAATCGAATTATACTCAGTTCCATTCTTTACAGGTTTGTATCGTGTATTATAACCCTGCAGTGTAGGGTCTTCTCACAATAGATAATTATGATAATTATGATATGTTTTCCTGTATTGACTGGCTTCATAAAAAATGTAAACAAAAGAAATAAAATGATGAGGAAGACTCCACATTGCAGCCACATTATTATTTTGAGCAAATGAAGTAGTCGACTAATTTTAATTACAACATCAAGATCATTCACAATGCCTGATCTGGCGATAACAAAATTTATTTTTAGCAACCCATCAATGGTCACTTCGTGCAGGTTCACTTAAAGATCAGGTAGTTTATAGTGACCTTGTGTCGTCACCAGAACAAGTTACATTTGAAGAGGATGGAGCTATACTAGACAACACAATGGCGGGTTTAAAAACAATGCCTTTGCACGAGGATGACTGTATGCACAATTTAGATCAGTGTGATTCAGGAATCAGTATTTCATTCTCAGCTAAGGGTAAGTGTTAGATTTTGAGAACTGTTGTAAACTTTGCTATGAGACAAAATTGTAATTTCTACAACTAAAATGTTTGATGACAATTTTCTTTTATGGGAGTCTTCATCAAAATTTTTGAAGTCGGTTGATTTAAGGAATTTTCTGCCATTACTCGTCACTACTCCTTACCAGTTCAACTTTCAGCTAGGGTTAATTATTTCTATTTCTAATTTTTAACGTTTGAAAAAAAAATTCCTGTGAGAACCCCATTATCGATCAGAATGAGAGAAGTTGGTGCACAAAAGGATGTTTTTTGAAAAATAAGATTTTAATAATTAGTTAGCCAGAAAATCACTTTTAATTTCCCCCTATGATGAAACCTCGTGATGACATCATTACTGAATTTTGGAGGCCTATATCTTGCAAACTACAGCTAATCAGACCATGTTCTGTACATCTATCTGTTTTTATGTGTTCTTTCTAATGGTATAAGTGGTTTCTCAAAATTATAAGAACTATAAAAGTTATAAGAAATTATGTTGCTATGGCACTATTCTGGTTGCCTTGGAGACTGAATGGGGGTGGTTACAAAGCAGGTTTGAGGTATAAATGTTTCTATTGGTGCAAGGAATCATCCTGCCAAGTTTCATATTTTAACCCTTATGGTCACATGATTTGCACAAGTCCTCCCACTAAATATTGTGGTAGTGAAGTCTTTCGTTTCAACCATCATCTCGAATCTTCTGGTCATTTCTGTTAAAAAAGTAAGAATATTTATTTTCAGTTTCCGAGCCACCAAAGGGAGTTTTGTATCAATTTGGTATCACTGCCCAATCAACATACACCACGTCTTGTCAAACAACGGGACTGGACTTGCAAAATATAGTTGGTTTATTTGTTGAGAGAGTGAATATAATGAAATCTACTTCAGTACTTTCATCAACAAGATTGGATTGGCCTGACATGACACCAGTTGAGAGTCCTAACCTCAAATTGAAAGTGACAGCATTTGCTGGTGTAGCTGAATCATTTATAACAAGTTGTGAATACAGTAGTTCGCTCACTGCTTATGATGCTTTGCATTATGTTTACATCGATCGCACTGCTGCTGCTTACGAAATGGTCGGATTAAACGTATTAATAGACAAAGTTTTAAACTCTGGTGGTTGGCAGTATGGATCATCACTTGCTTTGGTTTTTGAACCAGTGGCGAGTGCTGAATTATTGCTGCCTGAATCACTTGCATTGAATGTGTATGTACAGCATGGTACGTGTGCAGTTATGTATATCCAAACAAGACTAAATGATAAAGTCTGAGAGTTAAAAAAAACATTATTTGAAAACAAAGTTGTGAAATTAAACTTACGAATAATAAATAATTTCATTCTGTCTGACTTTTTTTACTCTGGTTCTGCTCTACTTCAATAATTTATAAAGTAGTGTTTACATTAGGTACAATTATCTGTAAATAAAATTGCTTTTTTTTCAGCTTGTTTTGACTATGAAGAAGATTATGTTGATACTATATCTGATAGCATGTTTTCTCAAACTGGCAGTATTTGTACAGATAGTGACAAATTACCATCTAATGTGAAATTCAATAAGAATGGACAATGGCGAAATTGTGGTGGTGATGATAATTATTTAGAAATTGATTTGGAATTTCTGCAGTACATAACTGTTATTAAAGTCAAAAGTGATTCCTTAAGTTGGGCACGGTTGTTTTCTGTCCATTACTTAGGAGATGAGAACACATGGTTTCCAGTAACAAAACATGATGGAAGTGAATTTGTGAGTACTAGCTTATAATCTCAATAATTTCTTTTTTTTGCTTAAGGTTTGATGACTGCAACTCAACTTTGAAAGCAGCCAATGATAAGTCTTGCTTTTGTGATTGAGGAGGCGATTCCACAGAAGACAACACTTGAAATGAGGTTCATTTGTGCCCTAGTTTACAGATCAGGCTTTAGAAAGCACAACCCAATCTGTTTAGGCATTTGTAGATCTTGGTTAGAAGGCTTTGTGTAAAGTTCACTGCCATTTAGACTAAGGAGATCTTCATAAGTATAGGATAGGTCCCTAGAAAGATTTTAATGTGTCGTTTCTAGCAAACATTGGTATTATAAGCTCTCCTCTGACAGAACATCCATTATAAGTGGGCGCAAACTCTTTTCTTTCCTTTTCTTTTTTTTTGGACTTCAAATTGCCTCCAACGTGAAAACATGATCAAGATCAAAATTGCCAACAAATTTCTGGGTTTTGATCTTAAGAATACTAGGGTAGTCCTCAAATCTGGCTAAGATGAGAGCTGTATCAGAAGCCATTAATTTTCAACATCATCTTATCTTACTACTTACATTTAAACATCATCCTAGTATTATTTAGTAGTCTTTTTTAGTCAAAGACATAGTTTCAGTTTGGATTTCCTTTCAATAGAATTATTTTAGGGGTAAAAATGACAATTTAACAATGGCCTTTCTTGGAAATATTGGAAATATTGTGTTTTTTTGTTATTTCCCAATAAAGTACTAGGCTTTTTTTTTCCTTTATTATTGCACCTTATTAAAATTAAAACATTTTTGAAAGAAAAATGTAGGTTTAACTCAAAACCAGTGTTTAGGTATCCATTTTAAAGAAAATGTTTGTTTTTAATTCAGTATGACAACAATGAAAATGCCGAACCCTATGATGCACAATAATGTGTGTATAATGCTCAAACCTTTTAATTTATTTAAGGATACAGTATACGTTCCATATATCAAAAAAACCAAAAATATTTTTTTTTCAGCAATCTACCTAAAAAAGTCTGAATTTTTCAGTGGTAAAGTTGGTTTTATGATTTTTTTACTGGAAAGTTGTTTATTTCCAAATAAAAGTTTTTTTCATTCATTAATCGTGATTTTCTTTGCTTGATCTTTCGCACATTTTTTGTAAACATGTGTTAATTAAAACTGACTACTCTTTTGAGAATATATTTGATACATTCAGAGTTTTTTAACACTAGTTGTTTTTCTCGTTTAAATGAAATCGGGAACTATTGCTTTCTCTCCGACAAGAAAATCGGTATTTTTTCAAGTCATTCAAATAAGTTATTTGTTGCGAATTTGAAATTTTCTCTACCAGAATGTCTAGTGAAACATGGGCAATACTCTATCACTACTCAAGTACTTTAGCCAATCCACAACATCGTAAACAGCACAGAAAAATGAAAAAGCGAACGCGAATAAAACAGCAAGACGCTTTCCAACATATTGAAGGCACTCAATACAAACCGCAAGGATTCCATACAAACGAAACTAGACAATGATTTTTTTTTCATATTGGCGATCTTATAAGAAAACACTTTTCTGGGTTACGTTAAAACAATTTGTGTTGATATTTTTGTATGTATTTTTAAGTTGAGTTCGCTTTTTTATTTTATCTAATAATATCTGGAATGTCCAATGCTTCACAAAATTCCTTCATTTCCACCTTATAACTGTCATCTCGTATTTCGCCAACAATATCTCCTGGTGCTAGTTCTCTGATATAAGAAAGCACAGTGGAAGGATAACTGTATTGCGTGTTTTCAGGCCCAACTTCTTTCCTATATAAACATCTCGCCCAAATACAGTAGTGAATATACCGAATTTGCTTGTTCGCCTTGCCTCTTTTTTGTCTCCACGTGACAGATTCCATCAAGTTTTCAGCAAATGTTGATCCATCAAAACTAAAGAATTATTGAAAAGTTGTTAAATAGATTTCGCAACTCCTAAAAATGTAGGAGATAATAAAAGTTGCGTACTACTAACCCATGATTTTCCATTTCGTGTATCATGACAGCTCTCTTGTCCGACATCTTTACTCGTGTTTTTTAATTTTTTGTTTGAATGAACATCGTAATTTAAATGGACATCTGTTTAAAATATTGTTAATAATAGGATCACCAGTCAAGGTGTTAATCTATATCATGATCTTGTTGAAGGTGTGATCTTTTGCAAAACTTTTAAAACGCTTTTTCGCAGTGTTCGTTTTTTAGCACGGTTCCTACTACATTTTGAGTCCCATTTACAAAACTAAAAAAGCTCTGCTAAGGAGACTGCCACCATGTTCAAGCATATAGATTTTTCTAAAAACGTTTTTTTTTTTTTCCCGAAAAGTGAACCATTCCCAAGTTATTAGTAAATAAAGTTAAAGTTTGGACGGAAAAAATTCACTTTTCAGGAAAAATGAAATAACTTGAAAATGAGGCTTTTTCAAAAAATAAAAAAAAAACCGTTTTTACCCACATCTTTTGTGATTCTGACAAGAGTGGAATGAGCACTGGAAACTAAGTAGTTTTGTAAATGGAGTTGCTTTTGTGAAGACGGGGTGTAAAATTTCCAAGCCTTCTAAATTTTTACTAGTACAAAATTTTCAAATAACATTAATATCATTCGATAGCTTATAAAAAATGCTTTTCGGTGATATATAATATAGCAAATATTTATTCATAATTGGCAAAAAATTTGAATTTTAAAAAACTATGCTCAAAACGTATACTGTATCCTTAATAACAAACCTTTTATGTCATGTTTTATTTTAAGGTTTTTCAAACTTCATCACCATCAATTGAATATCTGTCATTACCCACCCCGATGTATGCTAGAAAACTGAGGGTTTTGCCAAAAGCATATAATGGCAGTGATTTCCAGATGGATTTTGATGTTGTGATATGCAAAACATATCAAGGTATGTCAAAATCGGTCTTTTTCTAATTTTCATGTGTTTGTGTGCGAGAGAGAGAAAGGTGGGTGGGTTTCAAAACTGTCAACTGTATTGAAATGTTTGAAAAACAAAGCATTACAAAAAATTATTAATTACATTAGGTTGACATTCTAACCTTTGTAAGTCTAAAGTAGACATTTTACCTTTCTATTCATAAGGGTATTGGAATATTTGAAAAGTAGAAAATTCATTTAAGCATTATACATTTTTATTCTCATGGGAACAACTTTAGTTTAAAGATGATGTTTAATTTTCTCTTATTATTTGGACACAGAAAAATAACCAGATAAACCATGCACTGCATCAAATCCCAATCTGCAATTGACTGATAATAATTTGAAAATTGTCCAAAAGATAGAGTTTGGAAATGATAATGATAGTAAAACTTAAATGATTGAAAGAAAGTGAACTAGGACAGTGATTATTCTGTATAGCTTTTCGAAATGTGTCACGGCAAATAACTTTCAAATGATTTCTCTGTGTTGTAAAGCATATGATATTTATACAATATTCATTTTGTGTTGCTATTTTAATTAACTTTCAGATGAAGAAGCTGACACTGTTATTCCAGCCAAACATGACGAAATCATCATATCACAGGATGAGTCCTTTTGGTATCTCTTTTTTCAGCACAAAAGCAAAGGTTGGCATAACTGTAAACTTCAAAATAGTGGTAATCATGAGTGTTGCTATAAATATGGAAAATGGAGCAAATGTCATAACGGGCATAATTGTGTTTGTACACTTTGGCGTAATGATTACATTGATGGACACAAACATTTTGTAAACATTGACCTCTCAACAGGACGATCGTTTAAATTTCTAAGTAGCTACAAGCCATACCTTGTGAATTTTAAAGAAATTGGCGAAAATATCATAGCAATAGTAGAAGAGACTATGATAGTGAAAAACATAACTGCTGGTACAGAATTATACTCGGAACAATGTGATGATTATGAAGTTACAAATGATTATCTTTTGTGTGTTCAATCAAACGATCATAGAGTTTATAAGAAACAGTTTTCAGGTTTGTTTAATTCCTATTAAACTAAAACACCATTCGAAAATTTTAATAAAGTGACAATTCATCTCATTAAAGGAGAATTAATGTCAAAATTATGATGCAATTCTTTCTTGGTATTTCGAAAGTATTGCTAATGAAGAGCTTGTGTACTAATTTCCAGTTTGATATGATTATTATTTCTTTATTTCTTTAAGTTATGAGCTATTAATTTTCATGTCTTTACAAAACTGTTGCATCATGTATGTCCAAGTAGAGATTTGAATTTTGATCATGCATGTGATTTTATGAAACTGATTAATGTTTGATGTTTTTACCATTGGCCAAAAATATTTTTAACTCAGTGTATGTAGAAAATCGTTTGTCATTAAAAATAAAACTTTTAATTCTGTTTAATTCTGAAAAGGATATTCAGTACCACAACGCTATGGTTTTACGTGTGAGTGTAAAAAGAAGACGAATTCTTATTTTGTAATTTGTTTTATATATATGTTTTCATTTGTCAAAAGAATAAGAATACTGTAATTTGCATTCCTAACATCTGTAATATCACATTGAAAGAATAAGCTTTCTTTCCATTTGACTGCACTAAAAAAACTTTCACTACCTCTATCTATTTTTAATTTGAATGAGACATGACGTCACAACTTCAAAAATGGTTGCTTGTGGATCACAAATTAAAAGGAGTTTAAAAAAAGATGTAATAAATTTGGATAATAATTCTCCTTCAAAAGCCTTTAATGATGTTTTTGAGAAAGATTTGTTTTAAATGTCCATTTGTTTCCAGAAAATCTGTTCAAACAAATTATTTTCTTACTATTTTTTTATACTTTCAGTCTGACTACCAGTACAGAAGCTTTTAAAAGTCATGTCTTCTCTATCAATAACAGTAGTATGAATTTATTAGAAAATGTTTATTTTAGATGAAACTGTCACTGTGTTAACTGGCTGCTGTTTTAAGAATATTACATTGTCACTAACAGATGAAATTTTATATGGATTGGGTTATAATGATAGCAAAGTTTATCAGCACTTTCCAGCTGGTGGTGGACTTGGTGATTGGACATTAGTTTCAGACATGGAATGCCAATCAATATTAGTTAGTAAAGATAAAATTTTGTGGTGCTTGAAATCCGGGAAAATATACGAATGGAGTTCTCTGCTAAAGAATTGGATGTTAATAAAAGGAGTTGAAAATTGTAAAAATTTTGCTGTTGCAAGTTCCTATATCTTGTGTGTAACAGAATCAAGATCAATTGTTAGAACGCCTCGGAGTTCAAAAAGTAATGGAACATTTTTTAATTTTTAGTAGTTATTAACGTTTACAACTACTTCTTCCGTTCTTCCGTTCATCAATCAATTTTGTTTGTTTATAATTATTTTTTAAATTTATTTTTTAAATTTATTAATTTCTGATCATTTCTTGCAGAATATCCTGATTTACTAAAGATTGCAGATTATCAGGCAAATACAAAAGGAATCGCACTCAATCAAAATTATGATGGCATCTTTACCTATACTGAAGCTATTATATGGAAAATCCATAGTAATAGAGGTCCAGGTCAAGAATGGTACAAAGAGTCTGATCGCTCTCATGCTAAAGGATATGCAAGTTGTGATATGGTAGATGATGTTTATAATGGCCATCATAGGTACTATTATTATTATTGTTTTATGCCGAACCATATTACAATCACAAGTCCCCATCATAACCCTCAAAGCTACTATGGACCATTGGTCAATGTCACTATTGACCCAAGTATGTTCCAAGTATCTACTTCCAAGGGAATAATTGGAGTGGTTAATGCAACTAAAGATATTATTACCATTATACGGAATGGTGAAGGTAAGAAAATTATACTGTTTCTTATGAAAAAATTCTATCAACCTTCCCATGTTTTATACTTTTGTATTTTGAATGGAAAATTGCTACTTGACAAGCCATTGCTTATTCTTTCAATTTTTAGATGGAAAATATTATCCTAGTGAGTACATGGCATATGCCTCTGATGCATTGGATTTCTTATACCATGATGAATCTGGCATTCTATATGTACTTAAATCAGATGGTAACATTTACAAACAACTTGATGAGATGAACTCCACACTATACCTTACTGGTCCATGTACTAGTTTTAAAATTAACCCTTTGGGTTGGGTTGTCTGCATGATAGACAATATCCTCTATATTCATTCATGGGGCAAATGGCAAGTTTTAATTGATGAAAAATATTGCGATTCATATGATCTTTCTCAGTCTTCCATTATCTGTCTGGTGATAAACGAAGGAGTATACGAGAAACGTTTTCCACAAGGTATAATATTTCTATTTGAATATCATCAACCCATTATTATGCTCTTGATTGTTAGCTAACTTTTGAATATTTTCATTTTCAGTATAGTGTTTTCTTACAAGAGGTAGTTATGAGTGGTTAAATGATGTCACATGACCAGTTAAACAAGAGTAGGCAAAGAAAATAAAATGACCTCAAGATAAAAAAAATTAAAATCTACAGCTTTTTAATTAATGACTTTTGGAGGAGACATTCATTCAATATTAAATGGAATTAATTCACATTCACAACGAATGCCCAGTTAAAATTACTCCATTGAAAGTAGAAATCATACTAATTCTTTTTCGTGATGTTCGACTGTTGTTTCTATTTTTTGTTAAGATAAATCACTTGGGAAAATAGTTAAATCTTTTAGCCATGGCAGCATTAAAAATAACAGTGGGACATCAGACAAAGCCAAACACTTTTTGGATTTGGTTGGACATTTTTTAGCCAGAAAGCTCATAATGTCCGACCATTAAATCACAATTTTTCAACTTTAGTTTCCAAATCATCAAGAATGAATCATTTAAAGCAAACTGGGCACTATCTTGACAAATCTTCAATTTCGATTTCCAGGTTAAATTATGCCTGAAAAAAAGTTATGTTTTTCTTCCAATCAAGTAACTTTAAATTATACATTTTTCTATTGATTTAAAAATAATTGTTGATGTCATTCACGTGGCTTCCATGTGTTTAATATTGATTGTTTTTTATATTTATATTTTCTACTTGTTACACATGCTAAAATAAAGAACTTAGGGAATGAATAATGGCGAGTTTCTTTTTACTGTCCACATGCATCTTATGAAAAAAACAAGAGAAATATGACTCACTGAAACAAAACATCAGTTATTTTGATTGAGGTCTAAATTTTTCCTAGTTCTAGTTTTCCTTATAAAACCTGTCTTATGATGTGTGAAATGTGAACCAGGTATTAAAGTTTTTTTATTACTCTCGAGAGTAAAAGAAAATTTTTTATCTTTTTTTAAAAAATGAAGACCTGCAATGTAATTTTTTCGTAGGGGGAAAACTGCGAAGATGAAAAAGTTTACTGGTGAAAAATTGTACAGGAAATAAAATAAAACCTCATTAAAATAAACATTACAGATTTAAGGATCCTGTTGCGGGAAATGCATTTCCCGGCGATCTAGAGCTTTAAAAAGCAAAATTTTGTTGTTGGTTCGTACATTTAAAAAAAACACTCTAAAAATTTACCATCTAAAAATTTGTTATTTGTTTATAAACCAGGAAAAAACAAGATTGACTTTTGAAAGAAATGAATCACTGTTATGCAACACTCAAAAACTTTTGCAGAATACAGCCACCATTACAGCCTTTCACTTCACTCCTTCGCTCCAAAATTCAGTTATAGTGTCCAGTCCTCAGGCACTGTGGGACATAATACAGAAGTAAACAAATATAGAAGAACTGTACTCACCATGGAGATCCACTTGTTTTGACCTATTTAAGGACACATTGAACATTTTTATTCATCTTATGATCTTCCATAAGTATAAGAGAGTTAAAAAATAAATGAAATAGTCTAATGAAATCCCAATCCACTTAAAAAAACAAACACATATTCATTTACATTTCTCAGAATTGACTTTTCAGTCATTTCCAAGAAGCAAAATCAAAACAAACATGCCTTTACCACCTAAATTGAAAGATTCAACCCAAATTAGCAATATAAACTTATTTTTAAAGTTTATCAATTCGTTTGAAGAGATGATGAAGATTACGCTACAGCCCTCCTGGAAGTGCTCATAGTGCTTGTCTATAATTTATTATTGGTCATTCATGATGGCGGCAGTGAGAGTGGTTGCGCTTGTTGTATTATTATCGTTATCTGGAAGTGCTGAAACTTGTTTATTACACACAGAATCTACTGCAAATGAAGATTCATTATCAAGAGACGTTTTGTAGAAGTTCTTAACTTGTAAGGGTATCAAACTTGCACATCAAAACATCCATGGATTACTATGTAATCTCCTTGCGTGTATCCGAAAAATCAACGATGCAAAGTACGAGCCAAAGACTATAAAGTATCGCGATTATCTAAATTACGATCCTGATCACATGAATAGAGACTTTGAAACATAAATTGGCAGCCTATTTACGATCAAGTAAACGTTAACCAAAGTTTAGAATACTTTTGCAGCAAAGTCAAAGAAGTGTTTGACCAACATGCACCACCAATTGAGAAAAGGGTGAAAGGCAAGAAGTGTTCTTGGCTTACAACAGAATTGAAAAAGAAAATGAACGATCGCGATAAAGTGCTATGGAAAGCACGGAAATCAAAAGCAAACACAGACTGGATATTATACAAAAAACTACGAAACGAATGTAACAACAAACTGAAACAAGAAAAGGGAAACTACCACAAGAAATTGCTGCAAGAAAGTAGTCCACTTAAATTTTGGGACACTTTCAAAAGCATCTTTCCTGTGAAAGATGTCTCGAAATCATGTACCAAAAATGACGCGAGTCGAGTGCAAAAGTTCAGCCATTATTTTTCAACTGCCATACGTACTCTAAAAAATAGTCATCTACCATTCAGAGATTTTATCTAGAAAGTCCACAGTTCAATCTTTGACCGCACCCACAAGCGTTTTGAGTTCTCTTACGTATCAAATGTGTTCGTGGAGAAGGAGATTCGAAAACTTAAACACAAAAAAGCCACTGGAATTGACCAACTACCATCTGCCATGCTGAAGGATGCTGCAAAATATATCTCAAAACCATTAAATCACATTATAAACTTATCGTTAAGAACAGAGACAGTTCCAAATCTTTGGAAAACAGCAAAAATAACCCCGCTGTTTACGTCCGGAGACCCAGATCTTCCAGAAAATTACCGGTCTATATCCGTTCTACCGGTTCTTTCGAAGATTCTTGAAAGGGCTGTCCATACTCAGCTAGCAAATTACCTTGAAGATAACTATCTCCTTACCAACTGTCAGTATGGATTTCGTAAAAATCGTTCAACAAAGTTAGCTACCACGATATTGTGCGATTCTGACGTGAAATGAACTTCGGAAAAATGGTTGGAGTAGCGTACATCGATCCGACCAAGGCCTTCAACACCATAGGTCATGGAATTCTACTGGAAAAGTTGTCCAGTTATGGGGTAAAGAATACAGAACTTTCGTGGTTTACTGATTACTTATTTAATAGAAGTCACATTGTCGACATCAACAACATAAAGTCGAATCCAGAGCCAATCTTCTGTGGGGTACCCCAAGGGCCCTACCCTTGCTTTTTATAATATTTTTTAATGACTTTGCAGAAAACATTAAGTCATTGAGAGTTTTACAGTATGCTGACTGTTTATTATGCAAGCAGTGACGTCAATGAAATTGAACGTACCCTAAATACCGAAATGAAAATTATTGGGGACTACTGAAAACAAAACGAACTCCCGTTAAACCTAAAGAAAGGTAAGACAGAAATAATGTTATTTGGAACCTCAAAACGATTAAACCAAACTTGAAAGGATTTACAAATATCGTATTATGACAAACAATTAACTTCGTGAAAGAATATAGATATCTTGAAAATATTCTTGACAACAACTTGAACCTTGGAAAGAATTTTGAAAGATTGTACAAACGAGCTGCTGGAAGATTAAAACTTCTGTACAACATACGTAGATATCTAACTGTTGAAGCAGCAACTAAAATCTACCTGATGATGATTATGCCGATTTTGACTTATAGTGGAACAAAAAATCTTTCCTATACCACTATGCAACAGAAAAAATGGAGACGATTACAGGCCCCAGCTGAAAAAGTAACTGGTGCAACTGTTCCCAATGTAATGAATGCTCTTCACCGAAATAGTTGTTTACTAGTGAAAAAGTGTTTGGAAGGAACCTAAAGAAATGTTGCTTTTAAGAACTATTTCCAAATGACAAACTCTAACACAACAAGAAATAGCTCTGCATTGATAAGGTGTCTAACATCAAATTAGAAGTTGTAAGAGGAAGATTTTATTTTGGAGGTGCGAAAATTTTTAATTCTTTGCCATTGGAAATTCGTGCAACTCCAAATTTTGAAACTTTCAAATCTCTTGTTAATGAGAATTTTAACAATAAACTGTATGTATGTATGTGTATATGTTTATATGTGTATATATGTAGATATGTGTATATATGTAGATATGTGTATATGTATGTATATGTGTGTATATGTATATATATATTTTTTTTAATTAGCCTTTTATTAACCTTTTTACTTTCACGTTCATTTATTTATTTCACACAGGACAAACGTTGATAACAGTTTTTTACATTTGTATATAAACTCAAGTTTATTATCCTGTATAAAGATTCATAAATAAATAAATAAATAAATAAAATTCACACCAAAGCTGAGCTCTTTGGTATGATAGACCAACTTGGTGGTACTGATTTGCAACCCGCGCAGGACTAGGGCCTACTCTGAAGTCTGTCAAGCAAAATCAAGCTAAATTGGTGAAAATAAAGGCCTTTTTTTAATTTGATGACGTCATATTTCGTGACGTCATTAGGACTTTAGGACATACGTTTTTAGATATTTTTTAATAACTAATAGCTTAATGACTTCATCCAAATTGAAAAACTTCCGGTTACCCTGTTTGCCAGTTTGTTCTAAAATATTGTCTGTCTAATATAACTTATAAGATATGGGAATGTTTTATTTATGGTCTGAGGAAGTGTTTTACCAAATATTGTTTTAGATGGTAGGATCCCTTTAAGTGTGAACATCTCAGAGTGCATGATGCAATACACATTTTCTTGCCTATAGTGGATACATAAAATTTGTGTAATGCTTCACACTTTTTGCCATTGTTCATAAATGTTCAAGAATTAAGGATACAGTATACGTTTTGAGCATATTTTTTAAAATTTCGTTTTTGTTACAACAGTAAATGAACGTTCACTTAAACTTATATCATTGGAAATTATTTTTTATTACCTATAAAATGATATAAAACTTATTTGAAATTTTTTTATTAGCAAAAGTAAGACTTTGAAAAACACATACTCTCTTCACAAAAACAACTTCTTTTACAAAACTACTTAGCCTCCAGTGCTAATTCCAAGCTCTTTAGAATCACGAAAGATATCACGAAAGATATCACGAAAGATATGAGTAAAAACGTTGTGTCATTATATCTTCTAAAAGCCTCATTTTCAAGTTATTTAACTTTCCGTGAAAAGTGCATTTTTTCGTTCAATCCCTTACTTTATGAAGTAATAAAAAAAGACACAAAGTTTTAAGTTCTCTCAGTAACCAATGATTGGCTCAGATGGAATGTTTTAGAAAATATTGGCAATTAAAAACAAATTTACGTCGTAATGATTGAATGTTATTTGATAAATTACTATAAAATGTTATTGGAAAAACAAGCACAGGTTTGTTTTACATGAGATATACCAGAAATCAACAAAGAAGGGAAAAGAAGGAAGCAGCTCCTGTAACACTTCTAAAAATTATAGTTGAGGTGTGATATTTTGGACAGCTATCAGTATTTCTAACTCTTTTGATTAAGTTTTATATTATGTTTTCTTATTGAGGGCAGATTGAACTTTAACCCCTATATCCTAAAGGCAAAAATGTTTGTTCTGTCGTGATTATATCGATATCTTTTATGTGTGATAAGCAATCTCTAAGAACATTACAATGCAAGTTTGTATAAAGATTTCACCAATTTTGAGCGTTTCCACTCTGATTTTAAAGTGTTCTTCCCTCAATAATCAATGTCTGTTAGAAATAAAAAAGATTTTTCTAAGTTCTTTTGCTAAAAGCATCATGGCTAATGTAGTTTTGCAAACAATCAGTTTGCACTACTTTTGACATGCCATATGTTTATTTATTTGCAATATTTTACTGTCAAGTTTCTGATAGGTTGAAATACCAATGGTTCAGTGAAAAACTTAAAACATAGATTATAATAGCTTCATTATTATTATTGAAAACGTTTTTATAATGAGTTTTCGAGTTTTGTGTCTGCTTTTTATCATTACATGTACAATTACCAGCATCTGCATTTTGCCAAAATGCAATAGAAACATTCATAAACTGACAAACTGATTTAACCCAACAATTTCCTGTGCAAAGGATGTGAAAATTGTTATCGTTATATTTACCCATAAACATTGTGTTCTTTTTCTGTACGCAATGCAATGGTCTTACTTCCTCACGCGATTCATTTCATGAATTTTGCAAACCTCACCAGATATGATACACCTTATTCAGGACAATATTGTAGAAAAATACAGACAACAGTGCTTCATCTTCATCCGATTCCAGAAAATACGTAACTGGCCGAAAAGTTTTGTCCAATAGAATGAAATACTGGATTATGTCACCAGAAATAATTATGATTACTTTTTTGATGTAAGCAAACACAATAGATTTTAAGATTGCCAATGAAATATAAAAATAATGAAGCTGTGCTGTACATACCCAGCGCTCTAAACAACATCTTATATCATTATCACAAAAATGCACCCAAAACTCCCCATGAAGGGCTTTTTTCACTGAATTTGTACCTAGAATATGAAAAAAAAATTGAAATTTTGCAACAAAAAAAACCCCACTTTCAAAGCTTGTGTTAATATTTAGAAAGAGAATTATCCCAATTGCTTTAAAGGTGTTTCAGATTTTCTCTATTTTTATATTTGAACAAATCAATTTCAAAATCGTTAATATTATATGCATAATGTGAGTTACTAATTATATTCAATCCTTTTAATCTTGTTGAAAAAAGAAGATAAAGTAACATGAATTTCTGTAAGTAGGGCTTTTTAAGTAGCATATTGATTCTGATTTTGTCAATTGTACATGTTCTATTTGAATATGTCTCAAAAGTTCTTAAATAGTGAAGAGGATTCCATAATTTCGGCCTAAAATTAGAAGATAGTTTAGATTTTATGTATTTAATTGACATCATTTTGGTATCCTAATATTATATTGTCCAGTCCAAGTATGACTCACCTATGTGTGACTTGAAACATGAGCTAAATATTATATGAAATACAACTATCTATTGCAGCGTTTTATCATGGTCAAAAATGGTCTAAAGTGTTTTACAATTAACACATGAAAACAATTTTTAATCATAATCTACTTTGATGCTTTGATTGAGGTCAAAATTTGTATTTTTTCCTTGGAGCAGTTTTTTCTAGTGGAATCAGAATTTTAGCTGGAATGACCTCACTTTCTTTTTTCAACCTTGAGATTTTATTCTTTTGAGACTCTACATAGAAGTAAAAAATGATACAGAGAAAACAGATGCACCCATTTTCCACAAATTTCATTAAATGTTTGTCAATCAGCTCTATGTTGTAACTTTTTAATGGTTAACCATAGGGTTCAGGTTCAGAATTTGGTTTGATTCTTCCAGAAAACACATTGGATCTCTTAAAATCACATACTTCTGTAATTTAGGGGAAAATTATCCAGAAGACATTCCATTGCTGTCAAGTGGTCTCCAACACTTTTATGATAAAAGTCATGGAACAGGCTTTATGATTTCATATTCAACACCCCTGTCATTATTTTTGATACGTCTACAGACAAGTTCTGAACTTTTTGTTGCATCACTTACCCCCACCATGGAATGGAATGATTACAGTTTCATTTGGAATAAACATGATAATACTCTATCTGTATTTATGAATTCTATCTTCGTTGTGACGGTAAATTCACATGCTAGAACTGCAACAACTAAGCCTTGGAGTCAATATGTCACTATTGGAAAAGGTTATGACAATTTGGCACCATTCCAACAGAATGTTGTATTTCGTGATATCAAAATATGGAAACATAGCTTCACGATTGAAGAATTTACTAAATATATGTTTAATACTGAAGGTAATGATTCATTGAATTTTTTAAAGAGCTATAATTACTTAACATTCTTCCTTTAATTTAATGTATTATTGATTATTGATATATATCAATTATAACATGATTACACTATCCTGTTTTAGATAAAATACGTTTTTCAGAAAGTTATGATAAAGGTGATTCAAAAAAAGATTATAAGATCTTTGCTTCCTGTCACAAAAACCCTTCCAACACAGGGCCTTGTGCTGATGCTGATATTTCTTCAGGAACAGGTAAAGTTTTTCTGTTTTTCTGTTGAAATTTTAATTTCAAACAAATTCTATCAAATTCTACTAGATACATCATTGTTTGAATACTCCTCTTACATTAACTTAATCAGTACACTATAAAAGATGTGATTACTTCTGCTGGTTGTGTTCTTTTAGATGCTAGTAATACTGTTTATTACTTTGGTCCACAAAAAGCAACTTTTGATGAAGCTATGGAAAACTGCAAATACAGTGGAGGAACTCTAGCTGAAATAGAATCAGAAGAAGATTTACAAAACGCATTCAAGAGTGGTGGAGTTGGAAATACATTCATTAAATCACATTTCAACTCAGAAGGAGATAGTTGTCTCATTTACAATGCCCTTGACATTAATAGTGATTCATGTTCTTCCGATTCTTGCGATAACGAACATTACTATTTGTGCATGGGTATGAAAATTCTCTGAAACTTATTTATTTTCCATTGGTTCTTTCTTAAATCTGCTCCTGTGATTGGGAGTTAATAGGTTAATGTTCTTGGGATTTTTGTATGACTTTTCCATTAAGAATCAACTTAGAGGCTTAGTAAAAGAATATTTATAGAAAATTATAACTTTGGTGTAAAAGGAAAGCAAGCTATAGTCTGTCTCTAAATCCTAATGCACGTGATAATATTTAGAATGTTTAGCACAAGGTTATTCTTAGAATGAGTTTACCATATTTTATCAAATAAATGAAACATTTCCAGGGGTGTTTATTTGAGGGGAGCGATTATACAAACAGGGCCCTTATTACAAAAATGAAAATAGGGCATATGAAGCGATGGAACAGTATTGTAAGATCCTTATAAAGGAATGAAAACATTACTTTAATCGAAGAAACTTTTGTGAGAGAAACTTTTGCGAGGAAAAAAAATCACATTTTTTTGGATTAAATTTCGCAAATTGGAAAATTGGAAACATTTCTCGAGATAATGTTCCGCAATTTAGGACATGAAAAATTTTGTAAGGTAAACTTTCGTGATTCCTCAATATTTATTAATGTCTTTACAGCGATTTGTATAGAAATTGAGTCGAGAAGTCGGGAGTCTACTGTGTAACATTTTCAGGAAATGAAAAAACGACTGTAAAAACGAATGTTTATGTTGGCACAAAAACGTTTTTCATCCAAACCACTTCATAATTCACTAAGTGATTTTAAAAGATACTAATTATACAAAGAATAAACCTTACAGCAATAAAACCTTACAGCTTCATTTTAATTTTTAATATAATTCAATGATTTCTGTAGGAACATAATTTAAGATTTAAGTTAATGTTTTGTTAGAATTATGTCAAACATTTTTTACCCTGTGACAATACTTCAATTTTCTTTTCGTTTTAGCAACTGGTTACCAACTTTCAAAAATTGCTATTACCTTCAGTGAAATGATCTACTATGAAAATGAAGAATGTAAAATGAACTCTTACGGACCATTGTATCTCGCATTTTTGAATAGCCCTGAAACAAAATTTATTATCTACACTGTAGATTTGAATAGCATTGGGAAAGATACTGTAGTTGCCTATGCATATGTTTCAGCCACTATTAAAAATATTACTGCCAATGCAACAATTCTTTATGTTGGTGTTTTACAAGATAATTATATAGATTGTGCCTCAATATCTTCATTATCACCGATTACCAAATTTGTGAACTATGGTGGTATTAAATTGTGGAATATTTCCTCTGAATCAGATGATGAAGAAGTCCGGTCTCCCGATTTATCTGTACATATCAATTACTTCAATCATAAGACTAGAAATAAAGAGAACAGAACATTTTTGCCAATTGTTTTATTTTGGAATGTGGGAAATGGAGATCCACAAGAAGTAACAATATACAATTTCACATTGAATGTTGTGTTCTCAAAAAGGGAGAATTGTAAGTCATCATTGTTTTAGAATTGACACTTCATAAATCATTTCATAGGTAGCAATTACCTTAAAAATGTAAATCATCTATTCTTTATTAGACAACTTTTTGCTGTTCCCTACTTCAAACTATGAGCCACATTATCCACCAGCAAGATTTTTAACTCAAGCATATGGTGTTAAACGCCAATGGTTTAAGTTTTCTTACCATATGTTTGGTTCTGATATTGGAACATTATATGTTTGGTTGATGGACAAAAATACTGTTGAGAAGCCCTACCCAGCATTCTATGCACATGGAAACAAAGAAAATAAATGGCACACAGCAGTGATAAAGTCTCCTATTGATAACGTAGAATGGCAGGTAAATGCATTTTGCAATTCTGCAGTTTTGTAATTAATTCCGAAAAACATTCAGCTAGTTTAATTATTTTCCTATTATGTATTTCTATTCTAGCTGCTATTCTTGGCATATAGAACCAGAGGACCAAATGGAGATATAGCAATTGATAATATTCAGTCATTTTCTAATTACACAGAAAGTTATTCAAATGAAACTGATCCTTTATATACCTTAGATGGTAATCTATCATAATTTCCTCTTATTTTGACTCTTAAAACACCCGACTTTGTTAACCATATGGTCTTATCACCACCATTCAACATTTTGTTGCTTTAGATCAACATGATTATTTGACCATTTTAAATGATAATGGATTACCAATGCCAAAGTTACTGTTTCCATTCAAGAACTCTTTTATTAGTAATGGCATGAATAATTACAGTCTTGAAGGAGGAGATGTGGCATCAAGTGAATGGGGTTCTGATAAATATGGATTTCCAATGCATTCTTTACGTGCTAATGGAAAGTTAGAAATTGAAGACATTTCAGAAGTTGCAGATGAAGTGGCAGATGAATTCTCCATACTCTTTCACTTAAGGTTTAATTTCACAGAAACACCTGTTGTCATATGTCAGTTTGGATTATCTGATGTTGTGATTAAAATATCAATACTCAATGACAAACTACAAATTAAGTATGCAACATTATTCTGTACAATTTTTATTGTGCTCTTTTTTATTTCATTTTCTATCTGAACGGTTTGGATACATTTGTTTAAAGAAACAGAATATTCCTATATTTTTGATTCCTTGGGCTTGTTAATGAAATAACACAAGTTTTGTCAACAAATAGAAGGACATTAGAAAGAATCTTTTCATTTTAACATTTCACATCTGATCATCTGTGCTTCTTGATTGTTAAAAATTTTCTTGATGTTGTAGAGGTGAAACTGATCTCTATGAATCATTATGGAGTTTTGTGGAGGACACATGGACTTACGTTGGTATTGTTTTTTATATGAACAAAATTGTTGTTTATCATGATAATATGGTAAGTTTTCAAATTGATCCTTCATAAATTGGTATATGCTTAGTTTAAAGGAACAAGATGAAACAACATTGGTGTGATACATCATAATTATGTGAATTTCAATTGTCTTTGTAGTGGTTTTCTTACCCAAGTGACCTAACAATTCTTTTACAATGAGATTTTAATTATTATTATTCTGCCTAGTAAAATGATGTTTGAAGAATATATTTGATTTTTATCTATTTCACATCATAATAAGATTTATTTCTCTAATTGCAGGTGGATAATATAACAACAACAAAAGAAGAAAGCTTCAATCCATTCCCTACTAGTATTCACCTTTTTGAAGATGACCTTTATTCTGGGTTGATCTCCTGTTTCCAATTCTATACTCAAAGTCTCTTACCAGGAGAAATTAAGGCACTGGAATTCTGTCCTGATCGAATTGGTAATCATTATTTCACTTACTTTAAATTTACCAAATTTCTGATCATACAAATACCTTTTCTGACATCTCTTTAGAAATATCAACATGTCCAACTATTTGTAAACATAATGGCTTATGTACTCCACAGACCTCTGATTGTTCATGTCCAGATACTGTTACAAGATATTATCAGCAAAGTAATTGTGAAAAGGGTATGGAAATATAAAAGGACTAGTATACCGTGTAAAAATTTTTTACATCTTTCCCAATAAGATGTTTTTACACACTATACTAACCATTTGATAATAACTCTATGAAATACAAAAACGCAGTCCAAAACGCCGTCCTAAAATCTTTCATCCATTCATGAATTTTTTACCCGCCATACTAAGCATTTGATAATCTTTTCTAAAATAAATCCTAACCAATTCTTAATTCTTTCC
The DNA here is from genome assembly GCA_039566895.2 of Turritopsis rubra. Taxonomy (NCBI): domain Eukaryota; kingdom Metazoa; phylum Cnidaria; class Hydrozoa; order Anthoathecata; family Oceaniidae; genus Turritopsis; species Turritopsis rubra. The sequence goes on along the minus strand of CM077625.1, from coordinate 1,653,234 downwards.
ACTTTTTAACTTTATAGTCAACCAAAAATACTTTCAGACTTTGTGGTGAACAGATTTATAATTATCAATACTAAATCTCAGATAAAAATATTCACAAATTGTGAAATATCTCACTCACACACTACACTGTCCATCACAAAACTAACTTCTTGACTTTCTTCTTTCTATCATTGTACTAAAAAATACCATGCTCAACACTAAATTTTCTTTCTTTTATTTGGAAATCTAAGAAAACAAACCGAAACTGGATAAAATGCCGTTTGATACGTCTTAACCTTCAACATTACATATAAGTCGTAGATATGTAAAACTATTCTTCGTAAAAAAAATTGTTTTTCTATGCATGTTTCTTATTATTACTTTGTCTTAAAAAATGTAAACAAACGCTTCTTTTTTCTTTAAACGACTATTTATCATTCGTTGTCAATAGCTGCTACGTTCGATTGTAATTCGAAGTCTCCGCCTGAGATGCTATATCATGTCTTCCCGAACGTATTTCATATCATAAAACAATTATAAGCACTAAACCGGAGTGCCTTATACTAATACGGAAAAAACATAAACAAACATCCATTGACGAACTTCCCGAGAAAATTTTCCTAAAGTTCTTTCTTTCAAAGTTAGGTAAGAAAAAAGCAAGATTTAGTATTAGTATAAGAAGATTGTTTTTCAAGTGAAAGCTTCAAATGTGAGGAAATAATCAATCTGTTTTCTTTTAGTACTTGCATCTTTTTTCACTGATGCACTTGTACACTTGGATTTCGATGTAGAGGAACCAGTTATTGATTGGAAAGGCAACTTGAATAATATAAATTTAACTGACTTATATTTGGAACCAAGTCCTGTAAATTATGGTCGCTGTACTGACGATAACATGATTTCCTTGGGATCATTTGAAAGTAGCTGTATTGATATGCTTGACTGTGACTTTGTTGTGTCTTTTTGGTTTTATGTCGATCAAATCTATGAAGCAGACAATGTTGAATTATTTAAAATTGCAAATTTGGTGATGGCTGCTGATTTTAAGACAAATAGTGTCAACCCAGGCCATGTTGATGCTGTAATTGTATGGGAAACAGATGCTGTAAGATGTTATGAGTCTTTCAAGTTACCTTTCAACACATGGGCATTCTTTTATATTTATGTGAATGAAACCTATATGGATTGGATGATTAATGGTGTTCCATACAATGGCAATGACAGCTGTGTTCCTGGAAGTGAAAATACAACAGGTGGAAATTCCACAGAACACATCGTACAATTTGGTGGTTCGTCGAAGTTTTGTGTTGATGAATTATCCATTTTTACATCGAATGGATCAATACACGCTAAAGACGACTTATCTCAATATTATGATGTCATTTCAAAACAGAAATATTATGGTCAGTTCTGTTTTTTTATTATGTTACTTGTTTAATTTTTGTTTAATTATGTGATGCAAAAGTTTTACTCTATTTAATCTGTAAAAAGTTGTTAAAATTATTATTCACAGGGTCACCATCACAGTGGATTACAAATTCAGGTAGAATATTGCAACTATATTTGAAATTTCTTCTCAGTTATTGTCTATGGCTTAGCCTGTGATCTTCTTTCTCTGTGATCTAGCCTGTGATCTTCTTTCTCTGTGTCATCTACATTGCTGTTTATTTTAGTGAATTATTATCCATCAGTGGAATTCATTGTATCTACAAATATCTATTGGTTACAAGAACTTGGGAATATGGAGAGCTATGGATATGAGATAGTAAAGAACAACATCGAAACAACAGTATGTTGTTATTTCTTTCTTTGGATTGTTTCTATTTAATCTTGACGTTTCAAATTACATCAAAATACATAACAATCATAACAAAACAAAAATCATATCATAACAAAAAACAAATTCCTCCTATTTTCTGTTGAATAGGTTAATTTCTTCCCTTTTTAAAATCTTTCTCATCATCGTCAGCAACCTCATAATCAATATAACGTCCGTTTTCCATGCTTGCATGTGTTGGACGGATTTTGAGGACTGACTTCCACAGAAACCTTATCTTGCTAAATCCTTACTGACTCATTCCCTCTCGTTGATTTTCCATACTACTTCACTCTTAGTCTTCCAAGGCTGACCCTTTTCTAAGTAACCATCACCCAGAATATCCCTGCATTTACTAGGCCAACCATCATCGTCCATATGATTCCTATATGATCAAACCATTGCAGTCTCTTGTGTTTTACACATTCCCTTAAGCTATTTAACCACATTCTGTTTCACAACTGTAGGAGAGATACTCTATCACTTCAAAGATAGCACTATTTTTATGTTTTAAAGGAGCATACCAATGCAGATCAATTCATTAAAAAAAATCTGGGCAAGAAGCCACTTCTCTTTCAATCGCTTTCTATAAAATCTATCAAATAAAAATATGGCCATACCTTATTGGAGAATTTAACTACAGAGACATAAACCTGGACATCACTGCAAAAAAAAGTCAATTGAAATAAACCTGCTCAAATTGCTCAAGCGCTTAAGAAAGCTTGAAACCAATGATGAGCAAAAGAGATGGTATGAGCGAAAAAATCATCCTTCAATCTAAAAGTAATCCAAAAATTGTTAACAACTACGTGAGAAATTGAAAACCATATTTGACGACCAAGAAAAGGAAGACATCCTTCAGAAGTAATTTGTATGCATTTTCACAAAAGATAAAATGTACGATGTGGCAGTTCAAGAGAGGTAGAATGCAGTTTAAATATAACATATGATCCGTGAAAGTACTAAAGCTTACATGTGGACCAGTCACATGGATTTATATGGATTACAATATGGATTAGTGGATCATATATCTCTGCCTTCAGCTTTTCTGAATTATTTATTTATGTTTACCCAGGATAGCCTCTTCAGTTCTGATCGAACATTTATCAATGAGGATCCTTATAGGAGGTCCTAGAGCATTTAAAGCACCCCCACCCATTTATGCTATGGAAGCTGCATGTCTGCTTCAACCACTCAGCTAGACAACCTACTTAGACATCATTCCCTCAAGCTGAGTGCTAAGCTGAGTGAATTTATTAACACTATTTAATTGTTAAATTGTGCCACACCCAGTTATTTGCTGATGATATTTGATGACAAGTGAATCATGAGCATTTTACACTTCTCACATTTTTTCGCTCCAAAACCAATCAAATATACAAATTTCTGGCTTGAAACAAAAATGTCAGATCAAAATTTGTTCTGGAATAAACATCATCCAACATTTTTATATTTTTATATATATTTTATTATTATTTTATATTTTAAAAAAATGTGGATGTTGGATTGGTTTGCATCTGTCTTTAGGTTTGCATCAATACTAATGTTGGTTCTGGCATAAGTGACTTACAACAGTTATTCTTCAATTATAGATTTCAAACTTTGTTAGATCATTAGTGAATGATGGTGTCTGTGGAGATGTGAGAGTTACTAATATGATGTGAGTTGTTATGGGATTTCAATTTATAAATAAAATTATAAGTTTGTTCTCTTAATCCCTTACATTATAATAATGTGCAATCATTTTAATTTCTTGAAAATGTTTTTACTTAGTAATGATGATGGTAATGTAACAGCCAATGTAAACGTACACATAAAAGATCATTTTACTGATCAAATGGCCAACACATTTAAGGGAGTACATACATATGAATCGAAAGCATACAGTTATGAAATTGAATGGAAAAATAATGGTGAAGGAGGTAATATTTTGTCACTCCAATTAAAATTATAACTGGTAGCATTCATGTATAAATAATGGTAATTTGGTAATTTGCTGGTAACTTGCTGCTATCACAATATGATTGTTTTCTATTGCCTTATACATCTTTTAATTTAGTTCCGTTTGCACCGTTAATGATTGCAGCATCACTTTACAGTTCAACAGCAATCATTCTTAAAATCAATAACACCAATCAGCTAAACCACAAGTATCATAAAGGATATTATATATCAACCAAAATCTTATATAGTGGCACCGATCAAGTTTTTGATACAGAAGTGAGACAGTTTTTCCAAGGGAATGATGTGATATTCTATAACCATCTGGTAACCTATCGTGAATATCGAATGACTGTTTACAGCATGACACACGAAGGCTACAGTGAACCAACGTATTTGAATTTTACAACAGATTTGTCAGGTATGATCACTTTTTATCATTATTTTTATCAATTTAAAAGAAATATCTTTTATTCGATCTGTTAATTTCACTATTATCCTTTTTTAGAGAATTTGATCAAGCCAACAATATACCACTCAAGTGCATACAACAAAACAGCCATTGAAATTTCTTGGAACAGTTACCCTTATATCTACTGGAACTCTCCTAATTTATTAGCCTATCCACTGTTTTATAAAAAACTTGACTTGGTTAGTCATGACTATAGCATTTCAACCTACTCACGAATTGATATTGCACCTAACGTGACCACTTATATTATTACAAATCTTGAACAATATACTCAATACCACATCTTTCTTGGAACACTAAATGACATTGGGGTTGGTAAACTTGATAGTAGAGTGGAAAGAAGTGGCGAAGGAGGTATGTTTTGAAAACTTATATTTTGAAAAGCATCTATTCAAAAATTTGAAAGATGGGTCAGAAAATAAGTCTGTCGGTAAATCTTGAACTCATACTAAGCATAATTGTAATGGATGTAATTGTTTGAAATAATTCCTTTATTTATGAAACTGATGTTGAAATATAAGTAGGTAGGTAGAGAAATATTATAATTGCATTTAATAATGATTTTCATTCTAAGGTTAGTGATTTAATAATGCATCTTGATTCTAGTACCAGAAGAAGCTCCCGTAATAGTTAACATGACTATGAATGAAAATGAGGTAATGTTTCAATGGGAAGAAATTGATAACGACATTGAAATTTTTAATGCACCAGATTTTAGTGGATATCACCTAAATGTGACAGCATATTATCCAGAACTTGTTTCACCTAATTGTCTTCAGTTTATGACTCAGACAGGCAAAGATGATAGCTATGTTGATATGCAATTCCCATGTAAACCCATGAAGATTTTCCAGTTGTACATATCAGCTTTTAACTGGATTGGTATTGGTGTACCAAATGAATATTGTTTTGTCCTTCCTAGAACAGGTTAGTGGATTATGTTAAATGTAAATTTAAGTCAAACATTTTTAAAAAAGGATTCAGAAGAATGATGATTAGGTTTTTCGTAAATAAATCTAATGAAATCAAAAGCCTTTAATTTCATTCTTGCCATAGTTCCTGGGCAAATTTCTGTATTTGACGTTACAATTGGACCAACTTTGGAAAATGATGGAACTTCAGTAAGAATACAGATTGGGAACATATCATTGTCAGATGAAAATACTGTTGTTACATATTACAATGTTTCTTTCAAGTCTTTGGATGGCATTTATGATTGGAAACATTTTAGTATACCAATTCACCATTCAGAAGATGATATTTCCCATTGGAATAAACTGAATGGTTACAGCGATAACTGCCAAGATTTTCCGTACCCAAGACCATCCTCCAAAGTCATTGACTATATACTTCCTGTTTCCTATTATACAAACTATACATTCATAGGAATGGCATGCAGTGATGAAGGATGCAGTTCACAAAATTTAAATGCAGCTATTGAAACAGCCGAGCACATCCCTATTTGTCCTCCTGATAATATTCGATTGTTTAACACATCATCTACGTCATTAAGGCTAACATTTGATCCTATTACCCACTACTGTCTGTCTGGAGCCTTGCAGTTTTATGGCTTAATACTACTAGAGACACATGAGTTTGTAAGACTTCGTGAATTAGGCCTTTCTATGGAGGAAATAAGAAATCAATCATTTGTCAATCAGAGTTTACTTACCGACAATGTATTTGAAGGACTGCATGAGCATTGGAATTACACAATTTTGGTATATGCCCAAAATAATGCTGGATCAGGATTAATGTCGGAACCAATTTCTGCATTTACGGAAGAAGATGGTAGGCAATATTTCGCCAAAATATCTCTTTAATTAATTTTTAAAATTTTCAGGATTTAAAATTTGTAACTATCATCATCTTTATTTAGTACCACATGGACCACCTCGGAACTGTTTTGTGACACATTTGAATTCATCATCGTTTCTCTTATCTATTGAAAGTCCAGAAGTTTTGGATAGAAATGGACACCTCCATTACGAAATTGAGATTATAAACGATTATAACGAAGAAGTATTCACTTATACTGAAACTGTGCTGAATGATATTTTAACTGTCACTTTTGCAAATTTGTCCAAATTCACATATCAGAATATCAGCGTTTATCCAACTACAAAGTTTGGTCGAGGTCCACCTTACGTAACGAGAGTTCAAACATTAGAAGATAGTGAGTTTCTCTTCTTTCTCTCCTCTTAGTATATTGGATCAAATATTAAATTTTGTCATTAACTTTTAGAACCCAGTTTACCGCCACTTGATTTTCTTGTTCAAAACATCACTAACGATACCTTAACACTTGAATGGGATGATATTCCTGAGAGATCAGTTCACGGTGTGTTAAAACATTTTCGTTTATATGGTTGTGGTGAATTACGAAATTTATCAAAACACTGTTTTGAAAAAAGTATTGACAGACATGATGTAAGCTTTGACATTTTTCCTGGAACTACATATGTTGTTAATATATCTGGTTGTACGGAGCTTGGATGTGGACCAAATGCAACAGTTGAACAATATTCTCTAGAAATGGGTAAAGTTTAGATTATTTTTTGCTGTCTCCCTTCTAATCGCTGTATTAATTACCAAAGCACTTTATTATCTCTGCTTCACACTTAGTTCCATCTGGTGTTGTCAGAAATGTTAGCACTCCGTATATCACAGCTAATTCTCTTAATATAACATGGCTGCCTGTGTTACCTATGGAAAGACGTGGTGAGATCATACATTACAATATTAGTGTCAGAAAGATTCCACATTTTTGGGAAGATGACTCCGATTACAATCGTATGTTTGTTCGAGTGGAAAGATATCTTTTCATTGAAGCGTTGGATAATTATACTGAATATGAAACTGTAATAACAGCTTCTACTGAGATCGGCAATGGACCTGAAACACAGATTCATGTATTTCGAACTGACCATAATAGTAAGTTAGTTATGGTTTCTTTGGAAGAAAACTGGACTGCTGAATAATAGTGATTGAGATGTCCTCTGAGATGTGCATTTTTGAAATTTTTAAGAGCCATTTTTGTAACCCATCCTCAGCCATATGTTTTGGAAACAATTTGTTGTCGTATATATTACACCGATTATCTTGGTGGAGATTAAAACTACATTGTATGATAACTAATTACAATTTGTATTACATTTAGTACCAAGTGGACCTCCAGAGAATGTCACAGGTGTTGATGCAAGTAGCAGTGAGCTTAATATCACATGGCTACCATTACCTCCTAGTTTACATGAAGGACTATTACTAGGTTATAATATTTCATACAACATTTTTGAAAATTTTTCTGATATCCGAGGAGGGAGTTTACATGGCTATTTCGATTGCCTTAGTGGTGAAAAAACAAGTTGTATTATTCCTGGATTGTCGTTAGGATCACCTTATTGGATTCAAGTCTGTGCATATACCATAGCTGGAAATGGTCCATGGAGTGAAAAAGTGAATGCATCAACAGGCGATTATGGTAATTCTTTAAATTCCTTTGAACTTTCTCTGTTGGTTGTAAAGTTATTTTTCGCGATTATGACACACGTTAAATTGTCTTTATTCTGTTAGTTGATGGAAATTGGACCTCGTGGACAGAATGGGGGAGTTGTGACAGAAGTTGTGGCCTTGGAAAAGCTATGAGACAAAGATGGTGTAACGAACCTGAACCAGAAGCAGGTGGGAAAATGTGTCCTGGTCCCAGAGTTGAATTTAAACATTGTAACAATTTCATCTGTCCAGGTAAGCTCTTTTTATAATTTGGTGAATATCATCCAAAACGTTCGTTGTTAAGTCAACCAGCCAACCTGTCATATTTTATAGATTAAGTCTGTGTGTTTTGTATTATCCTGAGAAGAATGTGAAAAATATGATTCTATGTGTGTCTATGTTATGTGTGTGTATGTGTGTTTATGTGTGTGTTTGTGTGTGTAAAAGAAGATTGTAATTTGATTTATATGTTTTCATTTGTTTAAATGTAATTTCCTATTTTATATTTTGAAAATATTTTCACGTTCCGTAGTTACATAGTTGCTATTTCTTTCACAAAATCTCAGACACTACTTGTTGATTCAATTTCCATTGGTAATGTTGATACTAACTGGATACACCTTTCTGTAAATTACATGAATTGTGTTTTGTATGTTTTCACGTTGAGTAAAGGCTGTGTTAAAAGGAAGACTGTTAACCCAATTAAACGGGGCCTCATTTTTGGGAGAAACATTTCAATGAATTTTTTATGGTCACGTGACATTTGTTTAAACTTTGCTGCCATTAAAAGGGCCGTTTTGATAATATAATAGTAAAAATAGTAATCCTAAAGGACGTCCTTCCAAACTGTTATGGTTTTGGCTTTCTCGTGACATGTTTTTTTAGAATTTGAAAATTTGAAATCAGACTGTGATATGCTGATGAGAAAAACACATTCATGTTTAGGAAATCCTTATATAATATAAGGAAGTCGATTTTATTCCAAAACCAAATTAAAACCATAAACATGGCTTTTTTAATTTTTTTACAGCTGATTGAAGCCATCTTATAAATCAAGTAAAGGAGTAAAACATTGTCTGAGTGTCACAAGCAAGAAACACAAGGAGGCTCAGGAAACTAGTACGAGAAAATTTTGAATTCTAGGATATTTAAACTTTTTTTGATGATAAATGATGTTTTTAAATGATTTCATAAATTTTAAGTTAAGATGATTTCTCTCCCTTTTCTTGTAAAAACGTGGAAAAGATGGCAACGAAAATGAGAAAAAGTATAAAAACCATGTAGTCCTATTTTTTCTTTTTCTCTACACAGCTTCTTTTAAAGGAAGTAGAATTTTCTTTGCTGCTCTGCTAACTGAAGCAGTAAAACAACGTGCAACTGTATTATTAGAGCTGCAACAGTCAATATTAATTGATAAAACGGTTATCCAAAAAATAACATTTTGCTTGCGACCTAACGCCATTTTCTGTTTCACTGTCTGATAAATACATTATTATGTCGAGAAAAATATTTAAAAAACATATTATTATGTGCAAAACGAGAAAAATATTTAAAAAACATATTTCGTCTCGGGATGAAACTCGTGTGTAAACACTTTCATCCCTGGTTAAACGCACTCAGTTACTCTGTTACAATGTTACTCACCTGGATAAACTTTGTGTAAACGCACTCTAAAAATGAATTTCATAGTTAAATTTAAGCTACTTAATGGTGAATATTTTTATATATATTTAAACCAAAAATTACTAAATTACTCATTTTCACAGCTTAAAATGCGCGGAAGATGAAAGACTAAAGAGACATGTTTTAACATTTTATTCTTCAAAGTGTAGGTTGTTCCAAGTTGTCGTGAAGTAAGGAACACTATTTGTTTAAGCAACGACGATCTGGACCATTTTATTACATCACAGATGAAACAGTTTACGTGCTAGTAGACACTATAACTCTCTTCTTTGGCAATTTATGTTGACTGAGTATGACAGACATCCTTTGCGTGTCTGATTAATGCTTACAAATCGGTTGGAGACCTCAATAAGATCAAAATTACCAGTCATATGTTTATGTACATGCATGAAGAATCATAAGATTCGTCAGCTGCCATGTCATCGCGTATGGCTGATCGCAGATAGGTTTCCAATCTTTTCAAGACTGTGTTTTACATAGAGACCACAGCATGGTAAAATTTAGAAAAATCTTCTCTCAGTTTGGCAAGACAAATAAGAATTGGTTTTCGGAAAAGAAATTTTTATTCAATGTTACCTTGATTTCTTTTTTATCAGTTTTTCAGTAGAGTGCTTTGCTTACTCTCAGTGCTTAAAAGCCACGTTCATCAAGAATAATTTGAATGACGGAATGAAGCGCCTTGTACGGTACTGTATCTTCAATGACTTTCAGCCAGTGTTGACACAAATCTCACTTTTATTGTGCTCACAACATTCATACTGTGAAACCGTTTTCATTCCTTATCGTTAAAGAACATTTTTCAACACAACACAGCAGAAAAAAAATTTATTTTCACTTACTGGAAGAAAGGAAGTTTGAACAGGATTAAGAAAAAAAAAAGGAAAAAGTGCCAAAATCCTATTGTATTTTCTTCTCCCAATTGATATAATCACGATCTTCAAAAATTATGGGAGGAGAATTTTATTTTTTATTTATTTATTTATTTATTTATTTATTTAACGTTGACCTATTATATATTCAATAAAAATCTAGCAGTTCTCTAAGAGAACGTGTTAGTTTAAGTCAAGAAAAAATATATAGAAAAGTTAAATAGCAAATGAAAAAGAACAAAAATGATGCGGCAATTTAAAAGTTGAATTATTAGAAAGGAAAAAAATGATTTAAATGAAAATAGTTGGTAAATAGCTCTTGCACAATCTACATGGAGAATTATTTGGTATCCAATTCTTAATGCTCTTTTTAAAAGATTCTAAAGACTTCTTATTTCTAATGGTACGGTTTCCCATAATTTAGGGCCAAGATACCACAGACTCTCAGTTCCATAGTTAGTTGTTTTAACTTTTGGGGTTTCAAATTTCAACCATCAAAAATTGAACATTTTTAACATGAATAGAAACGGAGCTATCTTTATCCATAGCTCTTCAAGAGATGACTGTTTATGATTATAAATCATGCGTAAACTCCTCAGTTTTCTAAGGGAGGGAAACTGCTTTAAAGTAACTCTCTTGTCTTGTACCAGCCTGAGTGTAAATTCTATTAGCTTCTCCTTTTAAATAATTATTAGCACTCCCTAATAATGGCGATTCTTTCGTGAAAAGAAAAGGAAACCTTTTTTAAAAAGTTCTTATGATAGTTATTATAACTACAAAGAAGAACCTGTTATGACGTAATTTTATGGAAACAGTCTATTGAAAACAATACTGTTCCATCTTAATAAAACTGCACAAAAAACTTACAGAGTAAATCTAATAAATAGTTTTAAAAATGAGACAAACTTTTCATAAACAACTTAACATCACTAGAGTCTGAATAAAACTTGAATTGGAAATTGCTGTGACAAGTGTGATTGATACTAATCCTGATTGTCATTTATCCTCCCATGTTTATTTACGTTGTTTAGGTTACTATCTGAGCAATCCTGGTGAAAGCTGTCAACAAACATGCGGCTACCTGGGACCTGATTTCGCCTGTGCACCAAGGTTGAATTTTGAAAATACAACAAAAGCATTCGTGACAACACTCGATATTTACAACCACACCCTTCTTGTTGATACCAACTGCCAAACCTCTGATAATGTTTTATTACATGAATTTGATTACGATCCTAGTTATATCATCGATAGTAACGTGTGTCGTGGTTATTCCAATATTCCATATCTAACAAATTGCGAAGCTCTAGGTGATCTTAATGTTAGGAGGTTATGTCGCTGTCAAGACTATGGTAAAACAAATTTCTAAATAATGTTTCCTATATTTTACAAAATAAATTATATGCTTCATTTTCATTATGTGCCTATCCATTTCTCTCGCCTTTTCTTAGACTCTAGCTATTACGATGAATGGGCAAATTGGGGAATATGTACTAAGTCGTGCGGTAGTGGTTCATATACCAGGTATAGGAAATGTATTTTACCAGATAATAGTTGTGAAGGGAAAGATATGGATATCCAAGATTGCAATACTGAACCATGCAAAGGTAAAACCTTTAAAACACTAACGGTGGTTGATTCCTATCTAATGTAATTTAATTTTCTCCATCAATATGTGCATTACTGGACATTTATTATCAATAAATATGTATTCAATTCTTTAGTTCACGGACAATGGGGACAATGGACAGATTATTCAAATTGCACACAAACTTGTGGAGATGCTGTGAAGATAAGAACACGAAAATGCGATAATCCAGCACCAAAATTCAACGGTAGTTACTGTCCTGGAACTGATACAGATGTATACTTCCACAATTGCAGCCATATGCCTTGTCCTGGTAAGCTTCTTTTTATAGTGTGTGAATAGGTAGGGAACTGTGAAGATATGCTTGTTTTTAAATGACACAAGTATTGTTGATTACAGAACATTTATTGAGAGGTTGGAGATACATGTAAACATTTCCGCTGTTCATTAGTCACTCCATTCACAAATGCTTATTCTGTTATTCCAATTTTATTTCAATATATTTTTCCTTCAGTGGCTGGACAATGGGGAGAATGGAAAGAAGTATCCGAATGTAAACATTCATGTGGAAATAATAGTTACAGAATACAAACAAGAAATTGTGACACTCCAGCACCTGCATATGGTGGCAAAAATTGCAATGGTGATTCGAATAGAACATATGTATGTATCAATAATATGGCGTGTTCCTGTAAGTACTCACTTAGTCAATAGCTCATTATTTACTGACTATTTACGTCACATAAAAGACCATCATTTCATTTTTCTTATTGTCGTTCTTAGCTGCTGTTTACGATTATGTGGTCCGCTTTGTCTATGAGGAATGGGATTGGAAAATGTATGATCTGAATTTTATAAAGTCCAAAGACTTTGTTTCCAAAATTCAAGCCTCTGTAAGTTTCCTTTTATCTTTCAATTTATTATCATTTCCTATTCTGTGCTTCTACGATTTCATATATGAGTGAAGGCAGTGAAACGAAGAAATAGTTCAATTTATTGGATTTATACTCCATTAAGTAGGGGATCAATAATGACTTGACTTCAAAAAGTTTTTGTGTGTTTAATAAATTCCATTCCATCATTTTTCATTAGCTTATCCAGTTTTATAATTCAAGTGAACTCGCATACGAAACTGAAAATTTGGTCATATCATTTAATGAACTGAGGTACTTAGTCTGCTACTTTCTACTGACTGGTTTAACTTTCCATAAACCTGCGTTTCTATAATTGCCTCCATACTGCTTGATCATTATTTTTCCCCAATTTCAGAAAGGGGAGTGTAATTGCAGACTTCTCTATCACATTTGAAAGTGTTCCATTCGCTGAGTCGTTGATATTACAACATGAATTTGAAGGAGGGCTATTTGATAATATGACAACTGAATTGTTGGATATCAGACCAGATAGCTGTGAGTTAAATTATGTGTATAACGAATAAATTTGATTTTACTGCTGTTTTACTGTCTGTTCCTCATGAATCTCCAAAAAAATTTTTTTTTGTTTTGAAGCATGTCTCAAGATATGCAGAAACATTTTCTAGTTACGATTTTCAGCACAATCTGGAGCTCGATTTCTTTTATTAAGTATTTCACTAAGTGAATGATTTTCATGATTTATTATTCTAGTACCACTGAGTCCTCCTGCTAATGTAAGTGCAGTATCGATTACTCCTTTCTCAATAAACGTAAGCTGGAGTTCGGAGAATAAAACCAATTTAAATGGCGAATTATACATTTACCAAGTTTTCTACAGAAAGTTATACGGTGCTGCTGACAACATCCTGTGGGATAGCTTTGGTACCAAAAATATGTCCTTTGTTATTGATGACCTTGAGCCAGGTATTTGGTATTCTATACGAGTTGCGGCTACAACTGGTAATGGTACTGGTGTTGCATCTCCTTTAATAAATGTTATTACTGTCGAAGGAGGTAACTATAATTCAACTCGTCCAATATCTGTTGAAATTAATTTGTTTAAATTACACTATTGGATTACCGTACACTTTCTATAAGTAACTGCTACGCGGAGATTTTTATGTAGGGGGCATCAGCATATTGATTAAACTGTTAATTGGAGCACTTTAGATCTGACAAGTGAATATTCTAATAATCCGATGTCTTACTTAACGTGTGTGTGCTGTATTACTCCACATAATGAAGTCACCATTAACTTGCTACCTGCACTTCTATCTAATCTGAAATTATTTTTCAGTTCCGTTCATCAAGCCTCCTTCTTGCACTTATCAAATATTGGATGAAAGGACTGTTTTCTTTTCATGGAACCATATTCCTCCTGAACAAGTACCTGGAACATTACTAGGTTATGAGATCAAATTCAGAGAATATTTTGGTACTACTTGGTATAAAACTAATGTCGATGTTACCATGGGTCAAAGAACTATACGAACATTCAAACCTTATACTTGGTACTGGGTAGAGGTTGCTGGATATACAAGTGCAGGAGTCGGCCCACATGAGATATTTGTGTATCATATGCCACCTGGAGGTTAGAAATATTGTTGCTATGTTTGTTCTGAAGTGGTTGATCTTTTTCCCAGTGATGAATTTATATTTTTTTTAATCTTCACTTTACTTTCAGCTCCTGGTATTGCACCACCCAACGTTACAATAACTGACCATCTTTCAACCAATGAAATAGAAGTAACTTGGGATTTACTCCCAGAGGAGTTTCATAATGGTGATCTTCTTGGATATCGACTGTTTTATCGCGTTTACCAACAAGGTGGCGTTGATTTAATAGGGATCGATTTTGTTGATGTATTCTTGGATAGGTTCACATTCAGTTACGTGATGACTGGCCTGGAAAGCTACAGCAGATACGAAATCCACCTTCTGGCGTATAATAGCTATGGTGATGGACCGGTTGCAATAACTTATGGAGGTATACTATTTTCAGTTGATGTAGCAATTAAGAAATTCACTTAATTATCATATGTTAGTAACTACATCGTCATCAATTACATACATGTTTTTGTAGATACGTGTAAATGTCCGAAGTATATATTCAGTAATTGGTATGAACTCAAACCGTATACTATTGCTGTTGTCGACAGCCAGACTGGAGTCAATGGAAAAGGCTTATTACCAGATTTGTTGGAGATGGTTGTTAATGCTGTTTGTACAGATTGCACAACTTATACTCCCACACTATACTATAATATGACAGCAAACGGAAAAAGCTCTCTTAAAGCATCTGAAGACGATGTGAAAACTGGCTTAGATAGTTCTGTTCATATTTCCTTCCCAATTTTCGGACGTTTTGAATTGACTAAATATGCTGGTACGTTACCATACATTGGTATAGTCCAATCCCAAGGAAGCGCTATGCTGATTTATCAGCCTCGAGTAAAGACTATTGGTTTGACCGTAATACTCGGCGCAGTGGTTAAAGCATGGCCAGTGATAGTTATCGCCGTCTTGCTGGCTATGATGTCTGGTTGGATCTTGTGGTTCTTGGTAAGTAGACCGTTGGCACAATGACCGTAAATGGAATGGAACTTTCAACTGGCAAACTTTGCCACTTTTATTTCATAATAAGGACGGTCTGTTTGTTATACTGATTCTGCAAAAACACTTCTGTTGCAATAATGAGTTATTGGCTAAACCGACAGTGGTTCAGTTGTTTTGATTTTGTACCTACAGGAACAACCAACGATCAGTGGAGAGGTTGCAGTCGGTGAAACGGATATTACTCGTGATAGGAGCATTTATGGTGCTTACGAAGGCTTTTGGCTTTCATTCATATCCATGACAACACTTGGGTTTGTTCATAAATACAAGTTGAATATTGTAAAAAAGCTGCAATATACATTCAATTAATTTTTTGATAATTCCTTTATTTAATTCTTTTAGTTATGGTGATATGGCTCCCTCTTCCAATCATGCAAAGGCGTTCATGGTTCTCTGGGTATTGACTGGGCTTGTCATTGTCAGTATATTTGGTGGTGCTGTCTCGTCTGGTATGAGTGCTGGTAGTGTAGAGAAGGAATATAAACTTTATGGAACAAAGGTATATTGTCAGTAGGAAATAATGAATAATAAATGGTGGTCCAATAACATTTCAAATTAATTATTTTCTATCATTTAGGTCGGTGTGATCAAAGGATCGTTCGAAGAAAGTATTGCTATTCGTCGTAATGCAATTATACCACCAGAAGCTGAAAATCTGACCACGGTTCAAGAAGTTATCAATGCAGTTGGTAATGGTCATGTTGAGATTGGTTTTATTGATGCAATTTCAACAAATGGTTACGAGAATGAGATAGAAGAGATGAGTTTGTCCATATATAAAATTGTAGATCTGAATAGCGGGTATGGAGTAATATTATCTAGTGAAATGGCTAGAGTGGAATCAGATATGCGGAGTTTTATAACATCAGCTCAAGGAGAAATTTCCAAATTTGTTGAAAAGAAAGTTGGAACTGTTACAGTAAGAATTTTTTTAATTATTGAGTTATAATAATTGTGAATGGTGGAAAATTTAAAAGAACAGTTTTGTGGGAATTATTCAGGAGATAACCAACCAGGTTTTTAACGTATTTACTTTTTCAGCCTAATCTTGTGGAAATAGAAGAGAAATTATTGTCAGCAGATGAATCACGGTCGTTATTAACCACATTAATGATTATATATGTTATTATGGCAATTATTGGAATCATTGGCTGGCTTGGAATCAAAACAATTCGCACTAATATAAAAAATCGAAAGGTGTCCCCGGATGGTATGTCCATGTTTTTATTTATAGATTTTTATGTCTGTCACTGTTATGGCTTTGGGAATCAGTTTCTATGGAAAAAACGATCGTGCATTTGGATATTCTCTTCAATCTTGTGTTGTTTTATCTGTTATAGATCGACTCATTAAAAAGCATGGTAGTTTGTTTGAATGCGATGAACTGCTTGATGAGTTTGTGTCCAAACTTGACAATCTTGCGGACGAAATGGATGAGAAACATACTAGTGAAAGATTCCATTTATATGTCATTAAAGAAAGTTATAAGCGCAAGTTCAGACGTGCGGGATTACCAGAACCCATCGTATAAAATGTTTCAGTGATATCATCGTTTCATGTCTGAAATCGAGAATTGACTCTATCAACCAATCTTTGACTCGTGTGTCAAAAGATAAATAAAAGTTTTATATTTCCATTTTCATCATTATTTTGTTATCATTATTTGGCACTGAAAAATTTATTTATTTGATTTGTATTTTTTTGTTCTCGTAATAATTTTTTTAATAACGATCTAAGAGGAGAATTTGCTTTGATCACTTGTTTTTTATGGAATCTGAAGTTTGATTTTATTGTCTTTTTGGCGTTTTGTAACCTGGAATAGCAATACGTGGTTGTAAACTCCAGTTCTCCCCTTGTTTTGGTTAACTCATACGCGCGTCCTTTTCGATCTTATCACAACTGTCTTTTTTTCTTTTTTTTCCTTTTTTCAAATTTAAAATTATTAACGCATTAATTTTTTTTTATGCATTAAAAAACAGCAAAAAAGTAATTGTTTCCGATTAAAGAGATCATATTTATAATATATCCACTCAAGACCTTCTTCTTTTCTCAATAACACCCTTTTTCCATCCTTATAATGACAATAGGCGATAAGGTCCGGCGTATGAGGTATGTAATTTGTTTAATAAGTGTTTGTTGCGCCATACAGTGACGGACACTTCGAAAACAAAAGTATGATCGGTCTGATGTTCACATGAAATAAAGTCAAGAGAAAACACCAATAAAACAGAAGATAGTTTTTGAGAAAATCGACAAAAAAAATTGCAACAAAAGTTAGGAAAGCAAAACTATACTATAATTTAATTTCATCTCAAAACCAAGGAGTGAAAATATGTCGTTTTTCATAATTTTTACGAAAAAACTATAGAAAGTATCTTAATGAACATTAATCATTCCCATACATAAATTTGACAAAGAAATAAATTTGACAAAGAAATAAAGATAATTCTCAATTGTTTATATCATTTTCAGACGGATTTTTAAATTTTGACCTCGTGAATGGGTTAATAGTAAACACCCTGTTACTTCCAAAATATAGGTTTTCAGAAGATGTTGTCATAGCATTTTTTGATCGGAATTGAAAGGGCTATCAAGTATATTTGGTTTCTTGATTTGTTGACTTTGAATGTTTGGTCCAATGGGACCAATCAAGGGACCAAAAAGGGTGTTCCATACAAATATGGCCTGCATACCTCACATTTTTAAATCTACTCTAAAAACCTACACTTAATTGAAAAAGGGTTGTTTGATAATATACATCACAATAATATACGGGACTTCGAAGCCAAAGGTTTGCTTTGATGTCGAAAACCAGTTCATGGTGAACAAATTCAATTCACACCGAATGAAAAATTAAGCAGGATCATGCGACGAATTTAGAAAGTCACGTAAGTAACGTTAGGTTGAATCACTTTAAATTATTAATAATTATTATTAACAATTATTTACAACTGCGTGATCCGCAAAGCAATGAAATGAAAAATTTAAGATCTGCGATTTATTTCAAGGATAAAGATTTTTTCTTCTCCTTCTTTTTTGAAATCTGATGACTTTTAAGTTATTATTTTTTGAACCATGAAACTTTTGGTTTAGAGAGTTATTTCTAACATTATATACTACACACTTTTTTTTATTCACTAAAAATATAAAAATAAAATATAAATAAAAATATAAGCCCAATAGCAAAGAAGTCCATTTTTCCGGTCTGTTATACTTTTTCAGACAGGTAGTCCTTCTCTCTGAAGGGAAGGTATAGGTAATAGCCACGTTTCATTCTAAGTTCACTGATGGACACTGATGAATTAGTTAAAGGCAGTTATGACATTAAAAACGAAGTTAAACTTGTTGGCCAGGCCATAACAGATGTAATTCGGAAATTTCCGTTTTATGGTTATGGTTCTATTCATATTTTTCCGTCGCCACGTTTTACAAACGTTACTCAATCCCATCAACTTCTGAATAATTGAAGAACTCTCATCCATTAGCAACAGCATTTGTTTTGTTTGCTACCATAGTGACGACAATCATACATAAGTAAACGTTATCTCGAGCGATATTTTCAGTTCAACGTTAGAAGAAGAACAGGAAAAGAAAATTGAGAGAAAGTAAAAAAAAACAACCGTCCAAGATGGTGCAACGTTACAGAATGACAGGTTCAGCTAAGAAGCAACAGAAACAACCAGAAAACTACAATTCAGTATGTCTTGTTCAGTATTTTCAAACATTATGGTCTAATATTTTTGTGGAATGAGACAGTTTATTTTTTCACCCTTTCAATTTATGTAGGTATTACCTCGTATCATCTCATCACCTCGCTCAAGGGAAGTTGCAGAAAAATATATACAAAATGCTGATTTTCAAGGTAATGTAAAAAACAAATTTATTTTGTTATGGACATTTTGGTTATGCCGAAATAGTACTTCGTCACTTCATAATTCAATTTTAGAAAAGATGGCCATTACTCGAATGTTGAACGAATGGAACAAAGAAACGTTCTCTATTGAGGTAAAAACAAAATTGATGATAAAAAAGTTATTATGTAGAAAAGGAGGGGTTATAATAGCAATCCTTTAATAACCTGATATTTAATTTTAAGGAAAGTGCAAGTGTTATAAGACCGGAAGCTGTTCCCGTCATAAAGAATTGGCTTAACCAGGCGGAATCTAATGGTATGGAATAACTAGGATAAATGGATTTCTTTTGAAATGATTCCATTTCTTCCAAAAACAATTTTATTGTTTTTATAGATGTTTCATATGCAAAGAATTTATTATCTCACATAAGTAGCGAGAAGAAGAAGTCCGAGGAAGTGGCTACCAGGAATAGTCCCAGACCTGCAACAAAAGGTTCGCGATCTCGACCGCTGTCAAAACAATCCTCCCGTCCAAGTACCACATACAGTTCACACTCTGAAACAAAGAACGCCAAACCAATGACTGCCAATGGAAAGAGGAAACCAACCGCCCGACCGACATTACGCCCGAAAACAAGCATTACCTATGGTTCGTTTTATCCTTCGTCTTATGAAGGTTTTGGAAATAATACATCTCATTTTAACGTTATACGATCAAACGTTCAACCGAAACCGCTGATATCAAAAGCCGAATCTTACAGACAAAAATATCATAACAAAGAAGCCGAAACAGCCGCGGAGCCGTTTAATCCCGTTAACCGATCCAGTATATTCGGTAATATCGTGTACCCACTTCCACAAGAAACAAGCATTGCACCAAACGGAAGCCTTTCCGAACGATACACTGTAAGAAGCCGGCCAGCAACACAGGGAAATCAGCAAAAAATGCCATCATCTGCATTGAATTCCCGCCCAACTACCCAACATGCCGCCACCAGAAACATGTCAAGACCTGGTTCCCGCCCAACTACACAACATCAACTACGTAAACAATGGTCAGATGATAAACTCAAGTTTAGTGCCAACTTGCAAAATGAGAATGACAGAGATGAAATCCCGCCCATTGATACATCGCCACAACCGCCCAATGATACCAAACAGGTAACATACTACTGCAACCCAGACTCTTTCAGAGCGATTGGATTGGGCAAACACTGGCCTGGAAGACCGTATAATAACACCAGTTTTCTGTTATCATAATAAATGATGCATCGCTGAGATGTAAAAATACGAAGTAATGAATCTAAAAACACATGTAGAATAATAAACTGAAATCTTGTAACTTTTATTATTTATCCTTTCGTAAATAAACAAGTATAATCCTAATAATATATACATATATAATTAGAACTTGGTCATTTTTCTTCCTGTTTCTTGAAAAATGGCTTTGCAAACGAGAAGGTAAGCGCGACCTGCCCATCCACACAAACCACCCATAAAAGTGACACATAATCACACCATGGTTGGGATGGCATTACCACCAACTTAGTGAGTTTTTTATGGTTTTGGGGTATTTCCGGCGTTTTTCGAGCTCCGTTAAATATCGGACCCTAGTACGAGAGATTTTTTTACCAGGTGGCACTCCTTCTTTCAGGACACAAAAATAGTGACAATAATAACGCTTCATTTTACCAAAACGTCCTCTTCCGTGAAATTTTATTCTTTGCAAGTGCTGACCACGTCCTACGTGTGATTGATCTATAAAACAAATAAAATTTAATTATATTGGTCATTTACCTATAAAACCAAAAAAAATTCTTTCTCGGTGGGCTCACAGTAATTGAAAATATATTTTTTAAAACTGCTGTGTTGTGTATTTTGAAAAATGCTGTTTAACGATAAGGAATGAAAACGGTTTCACATTACGAATCTTGTGAGCACAATAAGTGAGATTTGTGTCAACACTGACTGAAAGTCATTGAAGATACAGTACAGTACAAGGCGCTTCATTCCTTCATTCAAATTATTCTTGATGAACGTGGCTTCTAAGCACTGAGAGTAAGCAAAGTACTCCACTTTAAAACTGCTCAAAAAGAAATCAATGTTACTGAAAGGTAACATTGAATAAAAATTTCTTTTCCGAAAACCATTTCTTTTCCGAAAACCATTTCTTATTAGTCTTGCCAAACTGATAGAAAATTTTCCTAAATTTTACCGTGCTGTGGTCTCTATGTAAAACACAGCCTTGAAAAGATTGGAAACCTATCTGCGATCAGCCATGAGCGATGACATGGTGGCTGACGAATCTTATGATTCTTCATGCATGTACATAAACATATGACTGGTAATTTTGATCTTATTGAGGTCTACAACCGATTTGTATTGTGTTTTTGAACAGAAAAAGAATTGATTATTATTATTATCAATAGCTTAGGTATAAAGTTTCTATTTTTAGAAAGTGGAAAAAACTGCTCGATTAATATATAAGCACACACCAACATATAGATCTGTTTTATCTTCAATACCATACTTTTTAACAGCAATCTCTTGTGCTTCCTGTAACACCTACACGTATAAAAACAAATTAGACTAATCATATTCAATAATTCTAATCAACAGAGATAGATAGATCGACTTCACCTCTTTGACTACTTCTGCAGCTCCTTTGTTAGAAAATTCACATTGTGTAATGGCTTCCTCTATAGGCATTCTTGAAACCTGTGAGAAAACAAAATCTTTTTCACCCTTACACAAAAAAACTAAGCTACCAAAGAAAAAAACTGAACATACCAGGTTAGCAACAAGTGTCATTTTTTTCGGTGATATTCGGATATCTCTTCGACAATGTGGGATCTCCTAGAGTTGAGAATAACAAGAAAATACATGCCTCGCTCAACATGATGTAAGACTCAAGATTCAAAAACACTAACGGATAATATTCAATTTTTGGAGAGAAATTGGTATTGGTATTTCTAGGAAAGACCATAGGACAATGTGGCATATGCATATTGCCACTTTATATTTTCTGAGATGTTATTCGAAAGATAAGATTCTTACTATAGGAAGATATTGCGGAATGGATCTCTGCTTCTTTACTTCAGCATCTGACCTTCCTTGTGCAAGACGTGTAACAGAGAAATAACTTGACATGGAACATTTCTGAAATTGTGACGCCACATTGAAAAATCTAGACAAAGATAAAGTTAGAAATATTTTGTCAGAAAATATGCATGTCAATCTGACCATTTTGATAAAGTATGTCCACAGTTAGGGGTGAGGGAAGGGGTGAGGGAAGAGTTGGAGAGGGAAAAAAAAGAACTGATGTCTACTGAAAGAAATCTCACATTATTGTCATTATGAGACCTCAGCAGGGAAACAAATGAAACATAAAAGATTTTATAAAAGTGTATAATTGACCCGTAATAATTTCTAGAAAGAACGATTATGTTTCTGAATCGTTGGGCAAGATAATAGTTTCAGGAGTGAATTACAACTTCATACAACTAGTATGAATTACAACTTGTATTTTAAATGCATTTTGTAACGGTTATCATTTTCGTTGAACCTATTCCGCTTCCGCACTCAGTTGGCTTTTTTATCTCAAAAATTGTATCCTTTCTAATTTAACTTTATCAATTCTTTTATCACAGTTTGTTCATCAGATGAAAATGAAACATAAAGATAACATATATGTCATATATCTTTCAGATTTGTAACTTAATGCCGGTGTTATTTCAACATCATGCAGCTGTAAAAAGAAGAAACACTCAGCAAGAGAAGGGAGAGTGATGGTGGTTTCCTGTAAATTAAATAAAATCTTTTTTGGAGCAGAAACACAACGAAATCGCCAGTAAAAATTTGCAACATCAAGTGTTGAATGAACTTTTTCGATCATGTTATAACAGACTTTGGAGTTATGGTCATTGATTTTATATCATTTCTCTAAAGAATATGGTGAGGAGTGTGTCGACATACCTGCCTCAATGAAATTGTGTTTGTGTCGAGAAGTCATATCCCTAGCTAACTTTATCACACCATCCACACAAAATGCACCATCTATTCAACTATTATGTAAAGGAATTTTTTGCCACCCTCTTTGGATTCTGTCCATCAAGAAGACTATATGTCACCATGTTGCAATTTAAGCCTTATCATACAAATGGCTTTTTGGCTATAAAACTGTCTGCTTGTTTCAAGGATAGATAGAAGACTTACTCAAGTTTCTGGTTCAACAGACGAAGAAACTTTGGAAGTTATTGTCGGATGAAATGACAAAATACATTCATATATATAGGTTGCAGAGGAAATCGTATATATAATATCAGTTTTGTTTGAACACATGATTGATGAAATCATTCTTTCACAGTACTACAGCCTTATGCGTTTGCAAAGGAATTTAGATGAAAACACAAAGCATTTTTGTTTACAGTATAGTTTTATCTGTTACATAAAGACATGTTTTCGATGTGATTTTTATGAGATCTTAGATAAACAAAAGACCGTTAACTTCTGAAGATGGCGACTCTTCATGAAAGATAATTTTATCTTACAGTACTGTATATGCACATCTACTATTTTATTTTAATTATTGCGGAATTTATTTTTACAGTTTGAGGGCCATAAAATCGCTACAGTACAGGCCAAAAGAAACTTTACATTTCATGTAAGATAAAATTACTTCCGCAAATAGTCGCCATCTATAGAAGTTAATGGTCTTTTGTTTATCTAACGTAAGATTTCAAAAGAATCGTGATGAAAGCATAATGACTTCATGTCACAAATATAATTTTAATCTTTTGTGTTTTTTTATGTCCTTCATTCCTTTGCAGAAGCGTAGTTTCTTTCAGGCTGTACTGTAATATGATGGAATTTATTTGTGTGCAAAACTTTGTATAATTTATTTTTGTGGAATGAGAATTTAAAAGATTGTTGCTCTGAATCCCCACAAGGTGGAAAATATATTTTGTAAAAACCATTAATTTACTTTAGGAAAAATGTTGTCTAGACATCGTTTTACATCAGAAACCTCCTTGGCTGATGTAAAAAGGACATCAATCTCCTCAAAAAGAAACATGAAATCATTTAGGTATATGTTGAATAACAAGGGTCCTAGAATAGGCAAACACAAATTTGGTCTTCACGTAGATAGTCAACAAGCAACAAGTAAACAACAAATCACTATGTAAAAGAGAGCAACCTAAAAAGCAACATTGAAAAAAAATATTTTGTGTTGCTTATAAAAAAAAACGTGTATTGGAGTCAATGTCACACATTCAAGGCCAGCCGGGCGCTATTGCACTTGCCCCTAATGTTATTGATGATTCTGATAGAGAATTTCATGCTGATTAATAATCACATAAGAACTTGGGTCTCAAAATCAATAGAACAGAAGTAATTGGCCTTTAAATATCTCTAAAACGTACCCAATCAACATCACCACTTGCGCCCACCATGTTGGAAGATAAATTGCAATGTGAAGACCTGGTTCTCATTAACAAGCTTATTTTAATGTTCAATGAATGTTGAAATACTGAGACAACTTTTTGTCTCGTCCTCATATCAAAAGGAGAAAAGGGCCTGGGTATGAGGTTGATGCTGAGAGAGACTATTTATAAAAAGAGGAGGGAGACAATGAATAGAATGGAAAAATAAATGTTGGTCAGTGTTGGTTTGTGGCTTTGAAAAAGCCGTTTTTAATAAATCATTTGTCTTCATCATAGGGGGAAGTATGAATGATCTTTAAATCGTTGGTCCCACATGAATTTTTGCCTAAAATAGAAACACGTGTAAGAAAGAAAAAGGTCTATTCTATAGCAATTTGAAGAGAAGTTGACACACTTAAGTAATGCACAGACTAGAAATGTATTCTGTAACTTGACTCAGAGCTCTGTAGCAGACAATGAATATATAAAAAAGTAGATGAAAAATTACCGAAAAACATTACACTTTTTTTTATTAATTCTTATATACCCATTTTCTGAGATATGGATGGGACTCATGTTGATAGCAGTTTTTATGTGAACTGAAATGATGATGTTCAACAAATAAAAATGATAAAAATATATTAAAGTAACTTCGACCCTTTAAAGTATCTACGATGAGCAATAACTTCTGTTCTATTGATTTTAAGACCCAAGTTCTAATGTGAATATTAATCAGCATGGGATTCTGTATTAGAATCATCAATAATATTAGAGGGTATGAAAGTGCAATAGTGCCACCAACCGTACCTTTTTTGGCCACATGAGGTCCTCTTGACACAAGTGATAAGGGGGTGGGGGGGGTGGGGGGTTGTTGGTGGTGTCTCGCCCCACTATCCAAACAGTGTCCAGTGTCTGGACACTACATAAGGCTTAAGGAAATAGTACCATGAAAACTTAGGATGCCATTGTTGTAATGTCTGTATAAGGATGCCATCCGGATAGTGGTGACCCCCCTCTATAATAAACTTGTGTTATGAATGAACTTGTCAGGTATGTTGTGAAAAAAAGGGCCTTACATACTGTGTATCAACAACACGAGACAACCTTGGAAGAGCTACTTGTGTTAGATGGTAGTAAAAACATACACACTTAAAAATTTCAGGCACTCATGCTTATAATAGTTTATAGTCTATAAATCTGCAAACCGTTTAAACCCCCAGTTCATGTGGGAGATGTTCACCGCTAAAAATGTTCCTAACTCACTTCGTAGTGGGCAGGGTTTAATACTACCTCCAACACAAACGAAAAAGTTTGAACTAACGCTCTTTTCTTCAGATCATGTCTAATCTGGAACACATTAAAGCCAAATTAAAAAATACTACATCTGTTACAGAATTAAAACGTGAAATATCACGTTGGAAATTTTCATGTGGCTGCGAAATTTGTTCATGATCTGAAATAGTTGGTTTTTATTAGTGATCTTCGCTATGATTGTATATACCAACTTTAAATAATGGAAATAAATGAACTTATTTTTATTGTGTTGAAGGAACTTGAAGCTAGTTGCCAAAATTTACAATTATACCTACTCCAAAAATGCCTTAATTGCCATATTTGTCAATTTTGCCAGACACGGCAAGAATTCCACAAATTTACATTGTGGTGGAGTGACTCGAAAATCCTTCCGCCTCCACCCCCACCGGCCGACCACACACCGTCAGGGACAACTCCAAATTAGGATTCAAAATATGAAAAATCCAAATTAAGCTTACTATACTATACCTAATTAGTCTTCTCAGAGATCCAAATTAGGAACACATACTCCTAATTAGGCTTCATCAAAACAGGAAATACTATTTGCACGCTCCATGCTATTGGTTGCAAGTATATTTTGACAACACACTATAGCCAATCTGGAATCGAAGCCTCTAGCACAATTTTTCGATATTCCCATGTATACAAAGCAAGTTATCTACAAAATTGTTGTTTTCCACCAAATTTGGGTAATTCAACCTATTTAAGCTTTAAGGCGGGTTTACAGTTCTCGCAAATAAATTGTGCAAATCGAGCAACTCGATCATGCGAATGTTGGAACAACAGTTTACAGTTCACCCCACTCATTCACGTGAATGTACAAAATTTGCTAATTGGCTAATCGTCACTTTGTGTTGATCAGAAAACAAAAATTTGTTACGACTGGGGGAAGAAGTTTAAATTTTTTAAGTTTTTCGCCGTACGCCAACAACCACAAAAAATTTCTGTTTTTAAACTCTGGACATGCGTGCAATAGTGAATTCCTTTATTCGCGCAATCCATTCGTAAGAACTGCTGTAAGCTCAAAATGTTTTGTGTTTCTGTAAACACAAATCCTAATTAGGCGTATTTCGTCTTAATTTGGCGTAAGAGCATAAAACGTCAACAACTTTCCTAGTTTACATCTGATTTCCTATTTTTGAGGGTTAGCTAGCCTTCCTACCTTGCCTAACCTTCTTGACAACTGCTACTGTAAGTGTTTTGGCTTCGAAGCCTAATTAGGAGTTGTCCCCTCCTGACAACCCAACAACACCACACACAGTAGTACACGTGGTGTGGCCACGAGAATTTGTGTCCGAAATAATCAGTGGGCTCCGTAATTTTCAATCCGATATATTTGCATTCATAATTTTAAATAAACAACAATCAACAAACCTGTGAAATGTCCAAAAACACGCGGCTCTTGTTGTTATGTTCATAGTGCGTGTGTTTTGTTTACGACCACCACTACTCAGTTGACCATTTTTGTTGTGGCAGTCCGCTCTGAGTCCGATTTCTTTCTTCTTTTCCTAAATAAGTTTAAAAACAAGTATATATGATATATATCTGTAAATATTACAGTAATATATCTGTAGGTTTCCTTTAGAAAGTTTCTTTGATATCAGAAATAAAAATCATTGAATGCTTTGGATTCAAACAACGTTTTAGAAAAGGTTTGTTTTGAAGTACTCAGATTTTCAGGATCACGTGTACACACGCTGCACGCTTTCCGTACGGACCAAAAAATATAGTTAGCTATTCGAATGATTATGGTGATTAAATTTTTATTTGACTCCCTATAGAATCTAATTATTGCTTTTTGAATTTTGCCAATCATATTATTGGTCAAAATATTCTAAAGAGCTTATCTTTTTATAAATGAGGGCCATAAGTTAGGACATAGTATCAAAGTTACTTCCTACCCGGCTTCTTAACATGTGACAAAACAAGAACAAATGAGATATTATTATTATGCATTCCATATTATTATCAACATGGTGTTTCGTGCTATGTGAATGGTGAAATGACATGTCGGATTGCAGAAGTTCAGCTCCTGTACACTTATTTGCTGGAGGGTGAGTTGCATGAAAAAAAATATTGACAGTGTACTTCATTATCTAATTGTCTAATCATCATCGTATCGCCAATATGTAAAATCTTGCTTTTATTAAATTAACTTCTTTCATCATCTCACATCCCCTCATGATCATCAAAAATAATGCCATTACATTACATTATATAATAGCTGCACCAACGCAGCTAGCTATCAACTAGCTAGCTATATATCACTTGAAAGTTTTCATTTAAGCATCACAATAGTTAGTTTAGTTTATTGATTTATAGTAGAGGTTAATACATCATTATAGCAGCATTGAGCCTGGATGTGGAGATCTACAAAAAATAGAATGTGTAGCGCTAGCTAGCTAGCTATATAGGTAATTCTCCATCATTCCAAGGCTTCTACCAAAATCATAATTTTTTTACAAATCGGTCCACCACTGCAGTGAAACAAAACCAGATCTTCCTGACTATAAACTGAAACTCATACATTTACTGTTGGTGTTTAGAGTGTTGTCCGAGCGACCCATTTTCTGGCATAATTTTTTGCAATTTTTGTTGGTGACTATAAAAATTTTGTATCCTAGCTATCAATGATGGCACAGTGCCTAAATATCAGTCCCTTGAATACACTGGAGATATTTCTGACTTGAAATTGCACCACCAGAGATTTATGGTTCTTTCGTCTTTTTTTTCCCAGCCGACCGACCGACCGACCCTATTTTGAGACCTTAAACGACTAACACCACATATTTGCTCGGAAGCGAGAAAGAAAAGAAATTGTTTTATTTTATGTTAAAAATTGTTATTATTTATCATGTGTTTCCTTTATTGCTGAAAACATTATATTCAAAACACACTTGATTTTGTTTTTTCACCTAAATGAACTTTAGAATGATACACAGAAAGAATTATATATAGATATTAAGAAACTCATATTAGCACTGGACGCCACCATGGTAAAATTACTTTGATCTTTGAAATCCTTTTATTACTATCTTTTATTGATCAATTGCCAATAAATGGAAAGAAAATGTTGAAGTCATAAATCATTCAGAATATAAAAACAGTCTTCTTTTCTTTTTAATTTTATTCTTGTTTGTTCTTTTTTAACCTATCGCCAGCTAATGAAAATGAGCAAGTAACAAATGAAATTATATAAGCCAATTAAAAACGATAAACATGTGAATAAGCAAAACACAAAAATTATAAACAGAAATGGCAGAAACTAGCGGGGAAGAAGAAAGGAAAACTACAAAAACAATCTTCGTTGTAAGTTTTATATTTCACAGATAAATTTATACATGAAAACTAGTAAAACTTTAACTAGCTTTTCAATGGAGTATAATAAAATAAACCAGGGATGTAATATGTATGGAGCCCTATAAATGCCCCTAATCCATCATATTATTCTTGTTTATTGGTAAAATTAATTTCTTACATGTGTTATTGACGATAAAATCAATATGTTTTTCAAGTTTTCTAGAAATATTAGAAATAAAGATGAGTTAAACCTCGTTATCTTGGCTAAAAATAATAATAACACTTCACCATCAAACAACACAAAGTTTTTAGTTAGTTATAGTAGTTTGTTGTTAATTTACCTGTATACAATTGATTGTACAATTCATAAAAAGCATTAATACATAATAAGATAACATTATAACATAAATATTAATGAAAACTATAACAAAGATAACATTAGAACATGCAATCAATGTAAAAGGAAGGAGATCATTTATAGTTAAAAAACTATTCCTAGGAGGGCACCTGTAGTTTTAGTTCTCTTCTTGTGTTTCTGTCTGTCTATCTGTATATTTGGTAACATGAAGCCTCAGGGCCCATAATGACAATTCAATTTCTTCAATAGCAAGCTAAATATGTAACAGGAATGGCCATTTGTATTGAACCAATTGTAAGTTATAGATCTATACAATTTTTAAAAATGGCAAATTCATTCACTATACACAGATTACTGGAGTACTTGAATAATCAAGAGGCATTCAATTATAATATAAATGAATGAATATGCTCTGATCATCTTGTATCTGAAACTCTTTATAATAAAACGGTTAAGGTTTAAAAATGTTTCCAATATGAGCATGTTTTCAAGGTAAACGTATATGTAGACTTCATATGCTTTTTGAAAACCATTCAAATTTTATTTTTTGACATTTTTGATATTTCTTGACATCCATTTTTGCAATAAAAACTTTACAGCTTCTGCCTTTAAGGGCATCTTGTTTGTTTTTTTGCCATTATTTTGAAAGGCAAACACAAAATTAATTCTGCTATTACGTAAATAATGCCAATGTTGCTAAAAAAGTTACCTGTTTTCAAGAACAGGTATTTTAAGTAAAAAGTTAATTTCATGAAAAAATCTTGTCTATGCTTCACCCCTGTTATTGTCCAATATGAACCTAAAACTGGATAAAACACATAATATTATAAGTTGTTGTGATGTATTGATTGTTGCATAATAGAATATTTGTTTCATGTTTTGTATAAAGTGTACACAAATACTCTTTCAACCATTTTGATACAAGTAGTTTATTATTATAAAGAGTTTCAGATGCGAGATGGTTAAAGATGGACAAAATTTGATAAACTATAAATTATAGATAATAGACTTAGGTTTACTGGATAAATCTACGATATAGATAATATAGATGAAGTTATAGGTAAAGTTATAGATTTTCAACAAAAACTCTTTATGGTGAAAGTTAAGAGAATTTAAAAACTGTTTTTTTGTCAGACTTCTTTAACCCTTGCGTTGCCAGGGGATGTATATATATATGTGTCATGATGGCTAATCTTAACAACTAACCAGAAATTAATGCCAACATATCTCGGAAACCACGGATGGATGGTCTTCTTTGCTCCTTTACTCGTTGTCTTAGTGACCACAAACATCAGCAATAAGTAAAACTAAACGGACACACTCATAAGAAAGTAACCCTTCTCATGATGTATATCTACGTTCTTAGGTTGTTGCTAAAAAGTTTTGATTACGTATATATATGTCCTACAGATTTTAAGACTTTCTGTGGTTAATAGAGAACAACAAAGTGAAGAAATTGTTAAGATTAAACAAACTGATGATGTGTGGTATTGTACAAAAACCTTTTTCAAGAAAATAAAACTTTTTTCTGTTAAATATTAAGGAAAAAAGTTAATTTTTTTAATTTTTTTCTGAAATCAGTTTAATATTTTTGGGTATTTTTTAATTATATTAAATATCAATATCAATAGAAGGACTTTCCCAAGTTAAAAAAGTATCCTTAATTAACGATGAATGTTGTTTGTTTTAAGTCAATTTTAACTTCAAATAAAACTTGACACTTGATAATAATTGATACTAGCAACTTCTAGTGTATTAGTCCATAGTCCTTATTTGATCCACTGTTGTTTTGTATGAAATAAATTTTAATTTCAATTTCACTAATGATGTCTGAGACATGAGATATTGTTAAAACCATTTGTAATGGATCAACTCGTTTTTAGATTTGTTAAATTTAATGCAGGTACTTTGCCTCCTTGACTAGATATCTTAGAATGTTTAAAATATTTAATTTTTTTATAGATTGGGTGGTACAATAGCAGCAATTGTAACATGCCCATTAGAAGTTGTAAAAACCAGATTACAGGTATATTCCCACTCAACAATTTCAATAATTTCCTTATGTAGGTTATCCGAATGATTCAGTTTTTGGTTATTATATTGTTTTGCTGTTTTTTATTATCAATTTCTATTTTATTTATTAGCTGATGTATAATTTGATATCTCTAGTGAATCTTGGGAATTCTAAATTTTCCAGTTCACTGTAAAAGTAGATGTTTTTGAATGTCTAGGAAAAGGAAGATATACAATGTTGAGCTTTCGGCTAACTGTTTTAGCCTAGAAAGTCTTTTCTTCGAATAATACCCATGATCCCTGACATTGACATTGTTACTTGCTGACAATACTTCAGAATATCTAATTGTTCAAGAATTTTCATGTATAAAATGAAATATGACCTCCAAGTTTGACAGTTTTGACAATTATGTGGTCATGAAATGAGAGATAAATGCTTTAGCATGAATTATAAGGATTATCCATTCAGTCAGTCCTGCCTCAATGTTTGTTTTAGATTATGTCAATGTCAACTTTTAATTGAATTTTATTTTTTTCATGTCGTTTTTTCTGATTACAAATCTTGAATTCAACAAAAAATGAACATACTTTGTGATTTTGCATTTTATTTTTTAGTCATCTGGGACTGTATTCCAGCCTGTGAAATTAGTTGGTGTTGCAAATCTGAATATGGCTCCAGGTCAATATGAAATAGTTTCTAAACCAGTTGGTATCATTGGCTGTATTAGGTTTGTAAACAAGCTGATATTGATATTTCTGCATACAGTCAAACCTGTTCTAAATGGTCACTCTTTGGACCTGGAATTTGTGGGTGTGGTCCCGTTGTAGAGTAACCTGTGCATAACAACCTTCAATTTTTTAAAATTTTTTGCAAATTAAACCACTTTAGGTATATCCATTTTCTTTTAAATCGTTTCACGATTCTTGGTGAGTGATTTTAATTTGACACAAAAACATTTTTTGATATTTTATAAATATGACTAAACAACAATCTTAAAGTAGTTCACAAAAAAATCTATAAGTCATCAAAACACACAAAGAATTAATGAATTAACCCTTTTGAGCATAGATTAACTTTCAAGCCAATAGAATCAGTTTCAAATCTCCTAACTTCTGTTATGAAAGAAACACGTAGAATCAATTCCAAATCTTCCAAACACTCCAATTTCAATTACTTTTCAATTTCGAATAATTATGCAATGATGTTTTGTTTTGTTTTGATTTTATAGCAAATGTGGAGTCTTCTTTCATGATAACCATATTTCTTTACATCTTTACCGAAGTTTCCAGGAATAAGTTATGTTAATTATTCATAAAAATACTAGACTTAGGTTTGTGACAAACATTCCAGAAATTTAGAAAGAAATGAGAAAACTTCTGTTTAATCAATCAAAAAAATCCAACTCTGCAAACTCTCTCAAACCGCCTGCTTTGAAAGTAGAATGTTTAGAATCCGATTTTTTTGCTCCAAATGTCCGAGAAAAATAGAAAAAAGAAGAGTTGGAAGAGAAAAAACTGATTCTACGCATGACAAAATAGTCATTTAAATAAATGATGAGCTGAAGTTTTTGTACAAACTAAAGTCTGTGTCAATGATATTTACACTTATTTAAAAAAGATTCAATTTTCCCTTAATTCATTTGTGGTAAAAAATTGTTGAGATTTTTTACAGAGAAACCATGAAATATCCATTTTGCATGAGAAAAATATTTATATTTAAACAACTTTTTATACTTTTTATACTTTTACTATTTAAACCTAGGCCAAATTTCATAAAATAAATAATAAGTGGTTTGGAAAGTAGGAACGAAAATAGCCGCAGAGTATTTATTTGTTTAATCAGCCTTTCTCTCTATTTTGTGCACTGATATTGTCACATCAACTTTGTTTACTCTTGTCTTGCAACCAAAGGAAACCTTTATACCTCTCTTTTGAGAGCAATTTTATTTGTTAATCAGCTGATAAAATGTAAAAGATTTTAAAAGAATCAGTTGACTAGTGGGTATCCATTATGTCAACATTAACATCAACATCTCAAATAATTTCCTAACCAATTATTAAACCTATGGACTTTGTCCTAGCACACTTACTCCAGGATTTAAATGAAATGTTTTCAAATAGCTTTTATCAAACATCGTTCTGTAGGGTATTAAGCAGCCTGCAAGAATAAGGTAATATATCATGTATGGAAGTTGTTTTTATTTTACCTTTTCAGACATATGGTTCAAACTGAAGGTACCAGATCACTGTACAAGGGATTGGGACCAAATCTAATTGGTGTTGCACCTGCTCGGTATTTAATTCATTCATTGAAATTTTGTTCTATATGTTTTCTGTAATGAGATATGTTGATATTAAATTAAATGTACAAGTTAGTTGACCCAAATACTAGTGTAATGCTAAATATCAACAGCCTCGATTGTAAACAAAAGAGAACCAATAAGTCCAACAGCAGTGTAGTTTTCAATGTAGGCTACATGAAATCATTTCCATAAACATTCTTTAGAAATTACAAGGGCACTATAACTCATACAATAAAATGCTGGAAAGAATTCATCCTTGATGTTATAACTTTGTCTTGTAATGACAATAATGGCAATGATGGTGTCTTTCCTGTCAAGTGTAAATCAAAATATGGATTTTTTTTTCTTCTTTTTCATTTTATTTCATATCTTTGTGATTTTTTTAATGCTAAGATGTTTAAGACACTAAAGATTCTAAGGACTCGTTTCCATGAAAACATTTTGAAAACACATCAAAAAAATTTAGCGGTTCACCATTTTGTCAGTATAAATTAGGGTAAGGTCAGAAAAGCAATAGATCATAGTCGTAAAAATTGAACTTGAAAAACATGAAAATATAGAAAACAAAAGTTGAATGGCTTTCGTCAAATATATTTTCTTCAGCTTCTTCCGTTTGCCATATTAAAACTTTTTATAACATATCAAGCAGTTAGTAATTAAATGTGAAGAAGTTTACAAGTTTCCAGGGCAGGATTATATTAGCGTTCTTGTAAGAATAATTCATTATCTAAATGCCAGTTTCAAACACTATCCAAGTACAAAGTTTAAGCGTAACTTGTGCGCCATTTTTAAAGATGTTTTTGCATAGAGAAAACAAGTCTGCGTTCACCACTTGCGTTACGTAGGCTAACTAGACCTAACAGGCCAATCAGATATCAGAAATGAGCTGTATAACAAATGAATTTTCAGATAAGAAAATGCGTTGGTTTGGACAGTTAGATGGAAAAAAAACCCCAACAAAACCCCAACAAAACAACGACGATCGTAAAGTATTTTTTGCTTACGCAGAAATCCAATAAACAGACTGTACGGATAACTCTAAATTGTAGGATTGAAAGCTAGGCTTAATTTTGTTAAGTTATGGTGTTTTTCTTAAAAGATTTTTATGTGGCAGTTTCCTTGTTGTGAGCATTGTTATCATTACTATAAAAGACAATATTGATATTGATTATTTTAGTGCTATATACTTTGCAGTTTACGCAAAGGCAACCAAACACATTGTTCGTTCTGGAATTGACAAAGACAGTCCATTAGTACACATGTGTGCTGGAGCATCTGCAGGTATTTTTAATTATTCTTCCTGTTTATATTTTTGTTTTGTATTATTGTATTTTTCTACGACCCAAAGTAAAGTGGATAATATTTTTGCATTGATGTTTTCAGGTTTTGTGACACATACCTTTACTGCTCCTGTTTGGTTTGTAAAAACAAGATTGCAGCTTAGTAGTCAGTATGTAGATCTTAATTTTATACTGTATAGGAGAAAATATCTTCTTTTTATTTTCAACAATCTGTACATTAGTCATTAGTTCTTCTAAGATTTTTTTCATCGAGTGTCCTTTCGACACTGGAAAAGGGACGTTATGCCGGAATGATAATGATGACGATGACGATGATGATGGTGTAAACAGAGTTATAAGATTATGTTTTAGGGTTTGAAATGCGGTGATGGTGTAGTGGAATCACCTTCGGTTTTCACCAGTGTGGTTGGGGTTCAATCCCTGCTGCAGAAACTGGAATCGATACTCCACTCTGATGCGCTTTGAAAGCAGCGTATTCAGCCCATTAGGAGCCATTGACTAACCGCATGCTGACTAGTACGCAAGTTAGAGCAATGCTTAACGTATCTCTAGCGGTAAGTTAACTAACAAGTTGACTGTCGGAAAGGATGAAGAGTCATTGAGATAAATGGATATGACCCAAGGACATTAAAACTTCCTGTTATTTACTTACTTGCTTACTAAATGCATGTGCTTCAAATCCTGAACTTTTACCTTGGCAGCAAAACGAATTTGGAGCCAAGACTATACTACTAAAAACATATTCCAAGGAATTCAGTTTTTGTTGTAAAAAAAAAGAATTGAATTCATATTTTTACTTTTTATAATTCCCATGGAACATGTTACAAAGATGTTATAAGATTAGATGCTAGTGTCGGCATTTTGATGTGCTTTTACTTCACCTCTTCAAGAAAATTTCAATCGTATAACAGTGTTGTTGATTTATTTTTCTTTTAAAAGGACTAAATATACGATGATGAAATGTATACGAACTGTTTATAAACAAGAAGGTATAAAAGGATTTTATCGTGGACTATCTGCTTCATATTTTGGAGTAACCGAAACTGTAATTCATTTTGTCATATATGAACGACTAAAGAGGCTGTTACGAGAATATCATAAAAAACACAGTGCGGATCACGTAGAAAAAAATAATGTTTTTGACTTTATGTTAGCTGCTGGTTTTTCAAAATCCATTGCTTCGATGTGTGCTTATCCTCATGAAGTTGTACGTACAAGGTTGAGACAAGAAGAACAAAATGGAGTACGGAAATACAAATCCTTCTTCCAGACATTAGTTTTAGTATATAAAGAAGAAGGACGTCCAGGTTTATATGGTGGACTAGGAACACAGTTAGTAAGACAAGTACCAAATAGCGCTGTGTTATTTATGGTTTACGAAGCAGTAGTGTTTTACCTATGTTCAAGCTGATTTTTGTGAAGCTATAAACATACGTATAACGTAACATCCATTAGGCATTTACTGTTAAAATCTCAAGGATTGTATTGTATTGAGATCAATTTGCAAAAATTTGTATAATACAACATTTTATTGTCTGTCTACAATCTACTCCTTTGTAAAATTCTAGTGCATCAAAATCTCAGAAACAATTATAATAAAAAATTTTCTGTGTTTGACTTTTTTTATTGTGCCATCTGTTCCTGATTACATTTCACCACATCGTTAATGTTACACTTATATTTACAATATTTACACTTAATAACTTACATATAGGTCATCCAACCTGTGTTTGCACTTATTTTGTTGGTTAAACTCCGATACCAAATTCTGATCAAATTCTGACCAAATTCTGACCAAATTCTGATTGGCATTTTGTCTTCAATAGAGCAGTAGCAAATTCTGAAAGGCTCTGTACCTATATGCAAGTGTCCTTTAACAAAGGTCAGGCACTAGACAAGTGTAATTTCAATGAATTATTGCATAATTTTTCTGGCTTATCAAATCTTATTTTCATTTCTTGGGAAGAAGTAGAATATTCAAATGCCAAGTAAGTATGCATTTGAAATACTGCTACAAAATATAACGTAAAAATTTCATTTCAGATTGACGATATGAGGATGTGTAATTATATTGATTTCTAATAACAAATATGCAATAGTTACATTGTTCTGTTCAATCTCAAATCTACCGTAATCGTTGATTCTTATCTGAACTAATGTTATAATGGTTTGATATAGAGTGATTTGGATTGATTGATTAAGAAGGTTTTTTATAAGACAATTATGTAAACAAAAATTACAGGTTGTTACCAAGTGAAAGCAAATCGGAAATTTTTCAATCTTATGGTATAACATAATTATATATCAGTATGACTGCAAGTAATTGTAAATTTCCTTTCTGTGTTTATTTCCGATATTGTTTTTTTTCTTTCTTTTATATATATATATATATATATATATATATATAAAAAATCTCAAGCTACACTATACTGTTGGTGAAGTTTCTTACAGCAGTTGTTCATATAATGTATTATTTACATCTATAAAATATGACAAACTTAATGTATCATTCATTTTTATTTGCTCTATATTACAAAAGACTTACATCTTAGTTATGCATCTTTTTATCTTTTAAATCATAATGTTGGAAAACGAAAAAGTTACAATCTGACTGCAGATTGCAATGAAAAAAATTGAAACCGACTGGAAACAAATTGCCTATTATAGAAATGCCATTGGAATTACGTTGGATTGGAATTCTATTCTTCGTTGGATTAGGGGAACTCAACTTCCTAGTTGCAAGTCGGCAGACAGAATAGCCAACCAATACGGATGGAAGCCCAAGGACTTAAAACTCCCGTTACTTTACAAATTACTGACTAGATGGTCTTCACTTCTTTATATTGGACAATTCTGCTCTACTTAAATTGCTTTCATCTTTTATGATATTCAAACAATAATGATCTACAATATGAGAACAGTTTAATCTTATAAATGAAGTGTGGAAAATGAAGTGTGGAAGGAAAAGGTAATACTACTTTTATATCTATATAAAAATGGAGTCTTGAACACCAATTCATTGAAACGTTGAAACATATTGTAAGTGTCAACAAACAACAATTGTACTCTTGTTTATAAGTCTAATTTTTCAAGGACTATTTTTGTTTATATTATTAAAACTCATCATCGAGATTTCCAGCTTTACTGATTTAAAGTTGAAAAACTCGCTTGCACTTACTTATTTAAAAGAAGTTCTATTAAAAAAGTAAGTGGTCATTTGAATATTGTTGGAGCAGTGTAAATAGTAACCTTTTTTGACGAAGTTCCTAATGAAGGATTGAATTTTATGATTATAGGTTTTACCTTGTGAAGATGTTGATATTAGTGTCACCATCATAGGGATGCTGATGGTAAGTGCGACCTCTCTTCAAGTTAACAGTATTCTCTCTTTGTAATTTTTATTGTATTTTTATTGGTCAGTTTTCTTTCTCGTGTTAACTTAAATAACAAAATGAACTTAAATCATTACTCACACATAAGAAAAATGAAGTTAATTTGTTTTCATATTAACAGCTTTAATGATTTTTCTTAACCTGGCCATTTTGGTGTCCATTCTTCTAAAGTGTATAATTAAGAAATTACCATTACCAATGATGTGGGTACAGTAGATTTTGTTTTTGATTCAAACAACATAGTGAAAAATTGTCTTGGAAACAATCGTCTCTCTTGGAAACAAGAGTGTTTTATTTATACCAAAAATCTTTTGAAACTTCCTTTTTATAAAAAATGATTCCATATTCTTCTGAATTATTAAAATGGAAAGGAACTAGTTATAGAACAAATTGAATGGCTTCTGAAAATCCTAGATTAATTAATTATTATTCGCTTTCTTTACTATGTTGATTGTTTTGTTTCATATTCTCACTCAATCTCTAGTAGTGGTATAATAGAAGTTTTTTTTAAATACACTTTTCTTCACACAGGACTGTGAACATGCTTGAATAATATCGTACATTCAATTTAACTTTCTGTGAAAATCTTACCACAAAGATATTGAAATTGGAATATTTTCAGTAGACTGTTAAAATTTACATCCATACATTTCAAATTTGTTTGAAATGAACTTAATCTTAACGGCTAAATACTGTGGTATCCATTATTGATTATGTTGCCTTGTAGAATTATTGGTTTTTCTAAATTGGGGGATGATAAATTTGTTCAAATGTTTGCACCAAATGAACAAGTTGTTGGGGAATGTTTGCAGACATCTGAACAGAATTCTGATGAACGCAATGGTACAGTTGAGAGCAAAGGAATGACTTGCATAGAGAAGATTTATGATGTCTTAATATCTGGTGGTGCTATAACTGATTTAACAAATCAACAGCAAGATACTGACAATGAGAAAGAATTACTTTACCTCACCAAGGAATTCCAACCGATGGTGGTCAATCTGGAAAAAAAATTTGAAGCAACCCTAAATGAAAATCAACACGAAATTATTTACCTTCTGAATAAAAATTGTATTGTGTTCGTTAATGTGAATATTCAAGTCACTTTGTTGACTGTTTTGTGTTATAACTTTTATGAGAACTCGGTCAAGAAGCTATCTTTTAACGCTCCTTTTAAAATGAGTCAACTGGCTACTTGCAAGTTTGTCTTGGTATCAGATCAGTTATTCATTTGTTGCAAGTCACCCATTCATTTATGTTTGGTTAATTTTTCTAACGATATTCATTCACTGAATTGGTCTTCAGAAGGGAACGCGTCACGCTTCTTGATTTGTGAAAATAATGTAGTCATCATCAATAACCAGCATCACTCAGAGTCATTCCTGTGTTTAACCTTTCACAGAGGTAAATTTCATGAACTGCTTGTGAAGAAGCACCAGATTTTCTTGGAAGATGAATGCTATGAGCTGCCACGTGTTTTAAACGTTCGAGGGAAAGTCATTTGGATAGCTCAAAGAGAAAATTTGTTGAAGTTCTTACAGATAAAAGGCGACTGTTTGGAAGTGTTTAAAACATATGATTTTAATTCTTCAAGTAATCACATGAAGGTACAAGTGAAGAATGTGTTTTATTCGAGCCAGGCCTATTTATTGGTGCCGTTATTTTGTGTGAGTAACGACAACGATTGTTCCCTGGCTTCTGGTTACGAAATAGCTGTTATCGACACGTATACTTTCGATTTATCGTTCTTCCTTAAAGCAGATTTAGCTCTTAATCTTTACAGTGACACTATTCATATAGCTGTCTTTCATCATGGACTTATTGCATGTGTTAAAGTATTGCGTCGATCAGCTACTGGTCTCAAGAGTGTCCCTTTAGCAGAGTATATATACAGTATAAAACCAAGAAGCCTGATGGAACTTACTAGGGCTGCTGTTTTAAATACGTTTTCATTGAATGAAATTAAGACTCTGGACTTGCCAAAGGTTTTCTATAGATTAGTACGATAGATTAAGGGATGAAATTATATATACCATGTTGGACATACTTTTAAAACCTCTCAGTTTCATAGTGTCACTAAACTCGAGGTGAATCTTTTTTCTGTAGTCCAAGATAAATCAATGAGAATAGACTTTCAACTGCTAAATTTTGTTTTTTCTAAAAAGTTACCTACTCTTTCATAAGTGCTGACGAAAAACCGAATGCTTTATCCAATCTTACTTATCCTGCAATGAATTGTAATACGGCTTAATAATATTCTTAAGTATTTTGACAGCTGCTTTTAAATTCTGTTCTTTTTTTAATCAATAGAATGAATACATCTTTCATCTTTATGCATTGAAGCATTTACGCGGTAGCATTTAGCATACCTTGGTTCATCTATAAATTCATAGCCTTTTTTTTTAAAACATTTTAAAAACATTTTTTTTTCTTTTTTCTTTTTTTCACTGAATGAAAGTCCTTAGGAATCTCGCGTGTGTTTAACACAACACAACATTATATTGATGCTTTCCTAATAATCTCATATCGGTATAGTTTATTAAGAAGATACACTTTGAGTTGCTCTCGTATTGTATTCAAGTATTTAGCAGCGTGTTTTATATCGTTTACATATATCAACAGTGGTATAACAGTATGGTTTTTTATGATTCTCTTGGCAAGCAAAATTTAAATTAACTTAATACTAAAGTTGAATTTTATTATATTTTTTGTATAATCCTGGCGTTACATTACACTATTGTCCACCGGAGCTGTGCAAAATTTTATTCATTTCTTTGCGTCTGTTTTAGCGTTTAGTGTCACTTTTCTGCTGTTGGAGTTTTGTTTTATATATATTTAGCTGTTTGCGGTTGGTTTTATATCTCTGTCTTATAATATTCAAAGTACGTTCTAAAGTTTGACATAAGGTGCAGCTAAGCTTTTATGTAAGTATTATTGCTTTTCGAGATTGTGGCTTTTCGAGATAGTCGTGATACCGAGGCCTTTTTTAAATCTGCTTGGGAATTTTCACGGCGATTACACATCTTTGCGTGAGAGTAGTTTTCCTTTTATTTCAACTCGCCCTTCTTCTTGCTAACACTGAAAGATTTTACGTAGTAACGTCATTTCAACATATACGCTTATACCCACATGACACAGATACTGTATTTTTTTATTGTGTTGTACTTGTGCAAGTGGAAACCATCTATTTATCTTTTTATACTTTTCTGTGATTATCAAAAACATTTTGAAGTTCCTGAAAATGGTAAATGGCCATCCGGATCATTAAGTACAAAAAAAAACGATCTTTATATCTGTAAATACATCTTGAAATTGGTTGCATGGTTATGAGAAATATTGTTATATTTGTTTAAGAGAATCGTGTGTGTGTGGTAAATTTGTTACGCTTATACCAGAGATAAAATTTATACCGAATGGATACCTTTTTTTGTTATACAGAATATTTTACTTCAATACCTACTTAATTCATAGTTCTAAATTAAGCCACACATCTTTAATTTGGCGATTAGTGGAGAAGATGATGATAATGTTTGCACCTAATGGTGATGTGATGTTTTTCCAACGGTGTCTGTTGTCTCTTTTCATTTTTTTCTGTTTAGATGAATATGTGAACGTGCACACCAAACAAATTTGCTTGTTCTTACACTTTAGTGTTTTTTCTCTATTTACCTACAGTAATCATATGCATTAAAGTTATTTGAGTAGGGTTACAGAAAGATTTCTTTCGTTGTATAAAAGATTATGTTTTGAAGCTGATCACAAGAAGATTAGCTTTTGTTGAAAAACAAATGCTCTTTTGATGTTAGTGTTTTGCTTATCTTTTCATCTTCGTTTCTTGCTCTTGTTTAAGTTGTGTCAGATGATGTTCGATTGGCTTGGATCGAATCATTATTATGGATTGTTCCTCGCCAGGATTGAAAGCCCATTAATAAACAAACAAAACTTTTTTTTTACATCTACTTTTTTTCTCCGTTCTTTTTGTACTTCATGTTGTTACTGTTAATTATCTCCTCCCGCAGACGTGATGTGACCAATACTTTCTGTCTCATGTTTCAATTTATTTTAGTATGTCTCCAAAATAAAACTTGGTTAATGATTGGTTGTTTCAAAGATAAAGCTTTTGTACACATTCAGATAGCTTCAGGTCAAACACTTGAGAAAGTAGTTTTGTCTTTTGTGCGTGGGGCTTTATTTTCTTCAGTCCTTCTAAGATTTTCTTCAAACAGTTCGTGTATAAGGTTATTGTTTGGAGATAAAGTTTGACGAACCTTTTGATATTCAACATTTTAAATTTTGTATTGTTTGTTTTAAGACATAATAATTATTCTCGTTTCTATGGTTACCTTATTATAATATGTTATTGAGATGGACCTGTGTTAAAAAAAAGTTTCCAAACAAAAAAAAAGGAAAAAGATAATCTTGCTTTCATAAAATTGTTGTTGTTGTTGTTGTTGTTGTTGTTGTTGTTGTTGTTGTTGTTGTTGTTTTTATTGTTGTTGTACTTGAGGTGTGAATACTTCATTTCTGTTTCAACTCTGTTATTCTAGTGTTTTTTAATCTCGGATTTAAATCTCTTCAAAACTAATGTGGTTTAGAATGAGAGTACCGACACTGTTTTGAATTTCTCAGTAAAAGAACTTCTAAATCCAATAGGTCATGCTCGGCTTACCTTGTTTCATAGAGACCTTTATTTTTCCTTTCTCATGAAAAAAAGCCGTCTCTGTGCAGTGCGAAAAAAAATATAGCTTGTGAAACAAGAAGAGTAAAAAATAATTCTGAATATTGTTGGGAAGGTGATGCTCCGTTGGGTTGGATAGAATTATTGACTTCAGAAATCCGATGTAATGAGCGGATATGCTTAATCGTTTGACTATTTTCAAATCAAATGATAGCGTAATGGCCAATCTCAGGATGATGTGTCTCTAGTTCTATATTGAAAATCTCTTTTTATTAGTTTATTGGTGATTTTAGGAATTTCAGTAATAAGGATGATTCTTTGTCTTTTTTTTTTCTCTCTGTGTATTGGCTTTTTAATCTGAATTTAATTACTGCATCATTACACGCGAGTGAATTAAGCTAATACTAACATATAATCTCTCCGATCATTAACTGTCAGTTTTTACGTCGGTGTTGT
Organism: Turritopsis rubra; assembly: GCA_039566895.2. Lineage (NCBI taxonomy): Eukaryota > Metazoa > Cnidaria > Hydrozoa > Anthoathecata > Oceaniidae > Turritopsis > Turritopsis rubra. Next base: position 1,609,473 of record CM077625.1, on the reverse strand, counting down.
TAAAATCTGCAATTGACAAGCCAAATTGGTAAATTAAGAATATTAGCCTGTTATCTCAGAGAAAAATAAGAGATATGTTTTCTCGAGATGTTCAGTTAAAGATTATCTTTTAGTGTTTAATATAGTAGTCAAGTTATATTCTAAGTTTTGTGAATACGAGGTAGAAAAAACATGCCAACTCGGCAACGAGCCAATGGCGCAACTCACTTACTCGACAAAGATCACTCGTCCTCGTCTACTGATTACGTCATGTACAGAACTGGTTTACACGGATGGAGAAAACAGTGCTTATATTTCTTGATTTTGTTAATTACAATTATCTCTATAATAAATTTGACTCTCACCATATGGATATTACGAGTGCAAGATTTTGGACTGGTAAGAACATTATTCAGTTGCCGATAAACGTACGCTAGCCTGTATACCAAACTGAAATTGTGTTGCAAAATCTTAAAATTGTAAGGAGTAGCTTTATCACAATTTTGGGATGGTAACAGCCCTTGTCCCAGATTTCGCGGTTAGAATACGGTACTCATTCATGAATCATCTTCGTTTCCAACTTCTTTCAGCATGGGATGGGTAAACTTCATATAACAAGTAATGGCATTCGAATGGATGGAACAGCTGAATTTATGGCTGCATTGAGAGCAAAGAGGATTATGAGTCGCACAGTAAGCATGTTACTTACTTAACAATATTAAGCAGATTTCGGGGTTGTTTTTTTTCCTCCTATAAATTCGATGCAACGTGTTTTACTTGACGCGCCTGATAATTTTTCGAGCGCTGTTAAGACAGCTGAGCGAAGTAATAGAGTATTGCATTGCGGCTTAGCTAACAATGTATAAAGATTTTGTAAATTTTCCATTGTGATGTAAACATGTTATTTATTTAGTCAGATGAGTATTAAAATAGACAGGATTTTTTTGTACAGTTATAAAACATTTAGATGCAGGAATTATTTGTTATTTTTATCACTTTGTTCTTTTGGCCAAAATCTTTAGTTTGTATTTTCATTTTATTAGAAAAAAAAGGATTCAAAAAAAGCTGATTTTAATTTTTCAGGATTCGGCATTGAAGCTGACGTCTAGAAGGAACATTTCGTTAAGTGCTGTTGACGCTTTCAACAACGTAGTTGGTCAGATAACGTTGGATAGTAACCAGATTGTTTTGAAAAATAAAAAATTATATATACAAGATCAGGATGGACGAACTTTATTATATGCAGATGATAAGAAAATACGAATGAATGTTGAAAATATGGATATCACTGGTAAGGCTGCCATTTTTTTAAATTTTTTTTTTGCACCAGTTTCATTCAGTTTACAATCGTTCAGGTTTCGTCTTCCGTGAATGTTGGCTGCGCTTGGACACGCAAAACTTGCTTGGAATACTTTGAATGTTTGTGTCGTTCATGTTTTGTTGCTTAAGGTTCGAAAACTTTGCTGTTCTGCTTTTTATATCATGCATTTGAATATTATTCGAATATTTATTTGATATGACTTTTTGTTTAGACGGAAAAACATTTGTTGTTATTTCTGTTTATGCGTAAATAAAAATAAATACTGTATCGAAATTCAATATCGTCATGTACTTTTAAATATTCGAATTTCAAAGACAAAACAAAAATAAAGTAATTTAATATTCTACTATACCATTTAGTGTTTGGCAAAATTAGAAACAAAATTAAACTATGTCTATTTAATTAAGACGTTGTACGAAAATCTAGTCTGTCCGCTATTTGGACGCAGGTCCAGGTCGTATCATTCAGGTTCACTTGGGTCCACACGGGCTGAAATTCATCTCGAATCAGTCTTGCGTAGCTTAACAATAAACCCGATGCATAATACTCTATAATGACCAACAGACTACTTTTAGTACAAGCACCTAACAGAGTTACCACATTTCTTTGCTCTCCATCATGAATTAACAATTTCAATTCGTCACCAGCATTACTCACAAATGAGAATTAAGGACTGTTAGCACACGATTATGGAATTATGGCTTTATGGAACATTTCTATTCTAGTACCTGGCGGGTTAAACTTTGAAAGTTCTGTTCAAACGCCTCTTGTGCAAGCAAGCGATTCGCACGATTTACGATTGGAATCACTGACGAAAAAACTATACATGAATGCGGCTGATGGTGTTGACATTAAATCAAATGCGCATGACATAAACATCAAGAGTTTAATGGATATTAAATTCAAATCTGAAAAAGGAAAGGTCTGTATTTCTAGCATTATTCCGTACTATGTTCATACATACCAACGCTTAACTGTTGACCAATAAGCACACTTAAAGCGTCATTTATTTAGTTTCATCTCGATATGTTTATCATAGATCGAACTCGATGCAGGGAAAGTCATTGTTCGTAATTTAAGAGAATCGAGCGTCCCGGGTCGAGCGGAGACTGGAGTGGAAGTTTACGGTGGTATTGCAGAAGTTTGTATGTGTGGAGATGGAACTTTATTTCTAGCGCCACCTGATGCAATGCTGCCATGTAAATTAACAAGTGGTGTTTGCTCGTGAATTATATGGACTTCTATTTATGGATTTATTTATTCTAAGAAACTTCATTTCTATTTTTCTTCTTTTAGTTTTCTTTCATTTGTACAGAACATGATGTTTTTTCATCTTCACTACCTTTTAGACTAAACCTGTCTCATGCTTCTAACTTGCTTCTATTTCACCTAGCGCCATTCTACTTCACCTAGCGCCATTCTACTTCATATTCCTTGCATATCGAATTTCATTCTTAAGTAGTTTGTCAAAATGTGAAATTCTATGGTAACCAATTTTTTTCGAATAGATGAAAAGATGTACATTTTATAAAGAGATAAGTAGGAGACTTGTAGTATATTACAATTAAAACCTGTTTTCCGTGAAAGCCTGAAATCCTATATTTGTTTTCTTTCTGAATGATCCTTCGTTAATATGTCACATAAGTGCAGCCTCTCATATTCAAGTTGAAAACGAAACGATGAATGATGTAATGAGAAAATCGTAATGGAAAATTTAATCATGTTCACACCATTGGGAAACTTAAATTTCTCATGAGAAATTCAGTGGGAAACGAATTTCTCACTGGTGAGAACTGAGCTACTTAAAGAAACGATAAATGGCAAACGACAGTTTCACGTGCTATTATCGAATTGCTTAAAGTTAAGTACACATTTCCCAATTATCAGTTCGAATGCCAATATCTTTCCCCGCCTCGTTAACTCATTGCGCGCCGTGAGCCGCTCACAGCGGCTCGAAATTCTTCGGAAAAACCCGCGAGCCGCTCTCATCGGCTTTCAGACATAAACAAATCAATCAATGTCATTACTTAAAGCCATCATCTCAAACGACCCAATGTTGTTGATTTGGATGCAGAAATGATTAAATAATTTAGTTTTAGTAGTTTCAGTCAATGAATTGTTGATTTTTTCTTCCCGTTTTTTCGAGTTTTGACGTGGCGCGGAATGAGTTAAAAGCCTTTTCTGGTCTGTATATTGTCGATGATTTAGTGCATTTTATATGACAAAGTGGCCAGCCATGTGACGGTTGATACAACTTTTTGACGATTATGGAATGAATGACCAACAGTAAATGAGTTTGTTTCCCTAAGATGTTATGAAAGGTGAAGATGGTGGTTACTCCTACTGAAGGGGGGAATAAATTCACTTTGAAATTTTCACAAAGATTTAACAGCCTGTGTGAAAACTAGGTTTGGTGTGAATACCTCCATAAGCTGACAGGTTTTATGCATATTTACAGTCTTGAACAGCTCTAGTTTGATGTTTTATGCCTTTAAGAATGTCTATCCCCTAAAAAGTGGGAACAAAATTAGTAAAATTATAAAATTCTATAATTAACTCCTCTCCCTCCTGGCCCACAGCAAATACTATCTACTTACTATATAGTATAATATACATCTTAAAAGTTAGATTAGACGGTTTCACAATAAGTGTATCATTCATTATTACTATACTCCTTACATTTTATCGCGTTATTTATTTAACGACTTACGGGCTAGAAAGTATACACAGTGTGTACTGTCAATATGGCTGACAAAGTTGTATTCGTTTAAGCTACATTACAATAAAACAGCCTTAACAACGGTCGTTAACTCAGCGGCAAAAAGATTAAAGTTAGCTTTTGATATGGCAGCAGTAAAGATCCTCCAAGCTCATTAAAGAGAGTCATCATACATAATTTAATCAAAATACTTTTCCGTGAACGTTTCTGTTGACAAAATTGTTTAATATTATAAGTTACAAGCGTTTCATTAAAGAATACTTTTTTTGTTATAGTGAATTAATCAAACAAAATAAATTTAAAATTCCCGTGGCGGGAAAAAAGTGTATGAAAAAAACGTCTATTTTAAGTAATAAGTTGTTTAGCACGGTTTATGATATTATTGTCAAGGAAAATGGTAGATCGCTTTGCCAGGATACACAAGCTTTTAACAATGCTCCAAATTTTGCTGTAACCTGTACGTAAGATAAAAAGCACGTTTTAATACCTATTACAAAAGTCAGTCAATTATTTTGAGGGTACTAACCTGCTTTCGGCCTCGACGCAAAATAAAGACAGTTAATCATGAAGCTGTTGAAACAACAAAAAGTTATATTTACAGAAAAAGTGGTTTTTGATTTACATAGTAGACTAAATATAGTTCGGGAGAATTGGAATTACAGAGTGTTTTGAAACGAATGTATGGAAAAATATATAACCTACCAAGTGCATCTTTTTTTTTATTATGTGAGAAATCTCCTCTCTATTTTCTACATCTTTTGGAAGTCTCCTCATAAGACTAAACCTAGTTAAAATCCTCTTTAATGTTAACAAGCGGATTACGTGGTTGACATGCTGATCACGTGGTTGTGATGGACAGCCAAAAAGGAGATTATTTCTAGACTTGTGTATCAAAAGTTACTAATGAGTCTAGTGTTATTGGATGGTGAAGATTGACGAACACGTAAGTAATTTAGCGCTGTACGTTGTTCGTCGTCAATTCATGCCATGTTTTAGAAAGCGTGCGTTTATTTGTTTGTTACTCATGTAACATTACACACCAAACAGCATAAATTAAGGATCAGATATAGATCTTTAAAATGTTTTTGCTAGACACAAACAAAAAAATAAAACTTTGTGCAATATAAAAAATAACTGCGTAAAAAATAAATAAAAAATAAATACATGCCTAACACAAAAAAATATGTGGAGCACAACACAAATGTTTTTATGCGCGCAGATCAGGGCCATCGTAGTTTGGGACTTCGAGAAGAAGAAAACGATTGTAATAAGCAGTACGCTCACGCTTTCTATTCTCCTAGGCTCACGTGACAAGAAGCGAGGAACATAATCTAAAACAAACCGATACTTTTTAACCGAAACATGAAATCAAAATAAATTTTTAAATCAAAATTTTTTTGACATGTTGTTGTAAACAAGTTACCGTCTCATTGGTTTGGTGGCACGTTTAAGATGGGTTGCTCTGTGTTTAACCAAGCTTGAAATTGTTCGGTTCAATATGTGATAGCAAACAGTTGACACTGTTTTCTGCTTCAATGATCGCAACTTACTTATTCTTAAAATGAGTACTGTGGACCGCTGATTAGCGTTTTGATTTCGTTCATTTTGTTCAGTTGAAAGAATTGAATAATTTGTTGAGACGTTGTTGTGATGAAATGCTTGAAAAAGATCGACTCTTTGATGCAACCCAGGTAATATGGGATTATGGGTAAAAGTATTCGAAATTATTTTTTTTGTTTTATGGTTGCTAGGCCAGTCTGAACAAAATCACTTGAATGGGTTTGTAAACAGCATTCGTAACAGTACGAAACAAACACCACGGAGAAACGTTACAAACTACAGCTATGATACCCATGTTCACAGCAGCTCATATAAATCACGCAATACACAGAATGCACGTTCTGTTCATAAACGATTCACTCGAAATACACTGGATTTAAATATTGAAACAGATGGAAACAACCCACGGACAAATAGCAATTTTATTCACGCACCGTACAAAGTACAAAAGGTTGCCTTGCCTGTTGTTGTTTATAGAAGCACTAGTATAATTCATCCAGTAACATCCAGAACCTTACAACCCACAGCATCAGATTCAGGGTTGTCTGGTAAAACTGGCACACGACAAATATTTCTAGCGGGTGATTCTTCAAGTATGGGTGAAATCGACGAACCTTCAAAAAAGGAAATTCTTCGAAATTTCATGAAACCGGCTGAGAAGGAGGATGAATTAGAAATTGCCACATACATTACAAATCGTATGACTACTCCAAATATGCATCAACACATTCAGAATGAAAGTACATCTAACCACCTTAATGGAACACACAGTATTGGTGTTAATCTTACATCAGACAAAACAGTAGATGATGGTCGCTCAAGTATTTTAACGTTTTTTTCGGAAGAAAGTAAAAAGAGCTTGAGTGATGACTTTGATTATGATAATCCAAAACATTTTGAAAGCAACACTATGAATAGCTTGGAGTCTGCAAACGAAAATATACCAATTATTAACGAACTCATAAAAGGAACATTGAGTAACGATATAAAAGAACAAGTAGCACAAAGTCAAAATAATACCAAGGATGATGAAGGCAGCGGCCATTTTGAAACGAATTCTACGGCTGCCGATTACGACATTATGCTCGATAATTACTATCAGACACACAACCTTAACATATCTTTAAAAGATCACGGAAAGGTTAACAAAGATGATGAAATGGACTCGGTTACACATACAAACAATCGGAACAGTGGTACCATTAAACTCAAAGGAAGCAAGAATAATAACGATACTGTTACCACAGGCAACGTAACATATGCTGATCAAATTGACGTCACTGATCTATTGAAAGTATATAAGAAAATTAATAACGAAAAAAAACCTATCATAAGTAAATTTCACGAGAACAAGACTAATGAACACAAAATTGAATTTTACAATATTAACGAACTTCCCAAGGGGTTTTGTATGGACGGCTCCATACCAGGCTATTACTTGCGAAAAGGATTCGGAGATGGAGGGAAAAAATGGATTATTCATCTCCATGGTGGAGCGTGGTGTTATGATCTGCACAGCTGCTTGAATAGACGAATATCCATTCTTGGGTCAACGCTAAAATCCAGAAATGTTGATATGAAGACATTTTTTCACGGATTGCTTTCAAAGAGCTCTAGAGTTAACCAACATTTCTTTAATTGGAATGTGGCTGTATTGTCTTATTGTGATGGTGGATTATTTTCCGGCAACCGAAAAAGGACAATCACTGGTAAACACATGGAATTTTATTTTCAAGGAAGAGGCGTTCTTCAATCACAGTTGGAAGATATTCAGAAGCGTCACATGAAGAACGCGAGTGATGTTGTTCTTAGTGGTACTTCAGCGGGTGGTCTGGCGTTAGCGCTGCAAGGTGATTTTATACGCAAGCAACTGCCCAAAAATGTTCAAGTGCGTGGCTTAATAGACGCCGCATTGTTTCTAAATCGGAATTCAACAGAGGGATACAATTTAGCTAAGCAGCAGTTTAAAGCTTTATACAGCCTACACCGACCTCTTCTTAATAAGAAATGTTTGGATGAAATGTCGAAAAAAAATAGATATTTATGTCTGTTTCCGGAAAATTCGATTCGTTTTTTACGGTTGCCGGTATTCATTATCAACTCACTGTATGACCATTGGCAATTATCGTATCTCGACGGTATCGATTGCATTTACGACGATCTCAAACGATGTAACACGAAGCAACACGATAGCATACTGAATTTTCGTAACCAAATGTTTAAAATGGTCACCGACATAAAACGTTCAAAACCAGATAGTGGGGTGTTTGCTAATTCTTGTTTTGCTCACGGACAAGCTATACTTGATTACACTTGGTCAAAAGTGAAAATTAATAACAAAAACATCGCAAATTCGTTTTTCGATTGGTACAATGGGATCGACGATAAAAAACAAGTCTTTCGTGCTGACTGTAAATACCCGTGTAATGGGAGCTGTCCAAAAGCACTGGCACAAAAGTGCGTAGCAAATTTTATTGGTGCTTCCGAACATCGAAGAAAGAGGGAGGCAGAGCTATGTTAATGACACCTAGACGCTTGTAAATAGTTTCACCGTTTTCCTATTTACGCATGTATTTTGACATTTCATTATTCGTGTTAATTACCTTCTTAAACCTATCCCACTTCGATCTTATTTATTTATTTATTCTATCAAAACCAACAAAAGTATAAAGTCAAAACAAACAAAAAAACATCGTTTCGTCGTTTACTTGAGCCCAGTCCTCACTAAGTTATTATTATTATTATTTCATATTTTAGGAGGTTGACTACGTCAGAAAATATAAATTTCTGTTATCAGTGTTACCTGCCAAAAATTATAAAATAAAATAAAATACTAGATAAGATGATTAAAAATTAGATAAAAACAGCAATTTGATGTGGATGAAAGCAAGAAACTTAGCATTGTGAAAAAGTAGAACGTTTAAGAGGTAGCATACAATGTGCATCCAGAAGATAATACTATGATAAAACTTGGATATGCTCAGAAGTTTGCAGGAGATAGCTATCGTATTGAAAAAGATCTAAATCATGCAGGTCCTACTGAAAAATATAAACTAAATAAAAAATATAACTAGAGGCAAAAAGTAACCACGAATCAAGATACGAAAGAACCTCGGTACGATGCTGTTTCATGTAAAAGTGCAACGAGTGCCGGGCTTTGACACCTCTACAAATCAACTTCCAACAACAGTAGCTAGTTCCCAAATATTTTCACGGAGAGATATTTCTAATTATGGGCAGCAGAAATCGTTCAGCCTTCGTTTGGATTTTGTTATATATCGGACTTGGTAACTTAGCGGATTCTATAAATGTTTGAGTTAACTTTTGCCATTTTTAAACAATAATAAAAACATACCATGTAGTATATTATTTTGAAAAGCTTTTGAAGCTGTCAAACCCTAAAAATTCCTTCAGGTTCTAACGTATTTATCTCTGTCACTGGTCTGTTCCGAATTTTGAAGTTCGTAAACCCGAGGTCTATCATAAACGTGAGAAATACGAGAGAAGTAACTTGTACTTTTTATGATATAACATATGCCTTCACAATTTGGGTAAATTTGGACCAGACTTTGGGACACTACTTATTTTGGCCAAAAAGGGCTATTTTTTTTTTTTTTTACGTTGTTCAATTTTTATGAAAATTGTAGAATAATCCAATACTGTTGGTTTCAAATTTGTGAAACAGTTTTCAAATTTTCATCCTCAATTTCTATAAGTTATTTATTGTTAATAATCTGTTGGGTTTATTTATTTATTTATTTATTTATTTATTTATTTATTTATTTATTTATTTATTTATTTACCGTTAAGATAATATTTGCACACTAACTCGTGTATTAGAGCTTGCTCGCCTTCACAATTTTCATCTTTCTGACATGTGTTGGTAGCAAGGAACTAACCCCAAACTAATTTTTCTTCTTTTATACCATAACGAACTATGAGGACTTTTGGTAAGGAAACAACAGGATACGTTTCAATGTGGTGTTCTTCTAAATATTTTTCTTTACACAGTTTACGTCATTTCTTTCTGTTACTCTACGCGACATAGCTTACATGTTTTTTTACATCTGCTCCTGACGACGTCATCGTTCAGACAATAACCATAAAAAGAAAAGAAATTACAATATTCTGACGTGTCGACACATGTCGGACGGCAGTAGCCACATGTTCGCGGACAAAGATACGACATTCGTTTAGGGGAATGGTAACAACTTCCCATAAAAGAATAGAACATACACTGGCCAGAATATAACGACCATGGATCGTCGCGACACTTATCTGAAAAAAAACAAAAAAACATGAAATAACACTATAATTTAGTCTTTTTGATTAGATTTGATTTACAAATTAACTTTTCAAAATATTGAACCTCCAGATCTTCAATCAATATGTCAGTAAAAACCCTTCTTATATTGGAATAACGAAGGGATGTTTATTCAAAACGCATTTAGAAGAATTGTGACGTTCTGCATTTTTATTCTATTTAAAAGTTATTCATGTTTACATAGTCATTAGAAAATTCCGTGGCCTGGACACTCATTTCGATCACATGATAGTAAATAATTACTTTGCATTGGTTGTAATAAGTCATGTGATCAAAGTGAGTGCAAAATAAACTGTCCAGACCAATCAAAGGGATTTCCCCTTTCATGTTTAGGAGCATCTCCTACCTATTGCCACAACATCCAATGTGCGGTTCTTTCGATCAAATTCTGTTTGGTTGTTCGTTTCAACACATCTTGGAGAACATAAATAAATAAAGTATGTTGAAAAGTATTTTCAAATAGTTGAGGAATCTAAAGCACTCTGTTTTGCTGTTATGCTGAGTTGTTACATCTGTTCTTTCTTCCCTGGAGGACATGGATCGGACAATGATGTGAAAGCCTCTATAAATCTCTATAGAGTATTCCCGACAGTAGTGGAGGCAACGTTTCTGATGCCTTTTCTATTTTTGTAAATCCAAACTTCTCCTTTAAGGAGATGTTTACTCTGATAAGTTTACAAGTTACTACCATAAGAAAAAGTGAAAGCAAAATCCATCCATACAACAGGAAGGAAAAAGAATTCTTACCGGTAGAGCTTGTTTAATTGTCTAACATCAATTGTACTTAATTTGTCCCTTTGTCCCAATTGTTTTGTTACATTAGTTTTGAATAGTATAGTATTTTTGCCATTTTTGGAGAAGGCCTTATTAGAATAATGCATAATGCTGTCTGGGTCGTAAGGTTCATCTAAAGTCTTTCCTTCACTTGGTTTATATTGTTTGAATTGTCGTTTTGATTCTAAATGGAACATGTATGCTACTTTATAATAACTTCTCCTAACATCTCGGCTAAACACTATGACCCGCTATGGTTGATCATAATACCAAAAAGATTTCATGTCCACACTCACCTGAATACATTTTCCGTCACTTAACAGTCATTAGAATTGGGAGAGTGCCCAAGATATAATTACTAAGAAACAGAACGCTCTTACATTACGAAAGCTTCTTTCGGAACTTTCGGAACGGCGCTTCTTTAAAATTAATAATTTACCATTCATAACGTTTGCATAATTTACTGTCACGTGTTCATCTCGATCAAGCCGCGTGTGTTCATGAAAGAAACCAAGCAAATGCATAATCTCGTGAATAGCTATTCCTTTACGATAGCAACCAATACCAAGAGATAAGTCTTGTGGACCACCATCACGGCCAATGATTGAATAACAGCTGGAAAAAGAATTGTATTGTTCTTTCTCTTTGTCTTTTTGTTGTTTTAATCATACCAAGGTAGTGTGGATGGGACTTTAAAAGCACATCTCTCATTTGGGTGTAGGGCAGGGGGTTTATCATTCAACACATTTTTAGTAGTTTTGGAATACACAGCCTGGACGACGATGTCGATGTGGTGAGACGTTTTATGAAAACATTTCTTGGCTTGTAGTAATCAAATTCTTGTGTTAATTAGATTAACAAATAACCACAGATATTGCATTATAAGTTATGAAGATTAAACAAGATGAAATAACATATAAAATGGAGTAAAACATGTAACATATTTGAACAGTAATCACACTGTATAACAAGGTTATATTTTGTTATATAACATCGCTAATATGTTAAAATTTTTCTAAACTTGTTCAAAATCGATATAACATTGCTATATTCCATTATCATAATAGTAATGTTTCAAGGTTGCTCGATTCCTCACAGAATTTATACTATACAAACATAGAGATGTGGATCGCCCAGCAAGTAAAGAAACTTCGAACAGTTTAACTGGGAAGTGCATAACCCCTGTGAAATAATCTCCTGTTGAAACTGCTTACCCGTCCCCTGTTATAACTTGGACGTAATCTCTTTCGGAAGTTCTTGGAATAAATCGAACACACGAATTCTTCTCAATTTCTTGCACAGCGGCACGAAATACTGCCCTTGTTCGAAACCCTACAGCAGCAAATAAACAGATAAGAAAATCTTCGGATGTTTCTTTTAAATATTTTCATAAGAGTTTTTAAAGGACAAGGTAGTATGTATGGAAATGATGCATAAACATCCCTTATAAATCAATCTTACTCGTAGATATGGCGAATATGTATGGAATTATTCCGCCTGGCCATTTGCGTTTCTCATCACGAACTGTGTCACGTCTTGTCCTCCTTTTTCCTAAAAATTGATTAAGGACAGATGATTTTACCGCCAACAAAATTGATTAAGGGCAGGTGATTTTACCGCCAACAAAATTGATTAAGGGCAGGTGATTTTACCGCCAACAAAAGTTTATATGGTGAGTGGAATATGAACCGTATTTGTTTAAATTCAAAAACTCTAAAAAGCTAAAGAATTTATTGTTTACAAAATTTATTCTGTAAAAGAAAGATTTTCACCCGTTATCACCAGACTATAGAGGGGTTATCACCAGACTATAAATGGGTGGACAAACATTTTGAAAGCATCGGTTCTTTGGAATAAAAAATTATTAATTTCGTTTGATTAAGAAGGGAAGTTTGAAGAGATGTGTCGTTCTTTTGAAACTTATTTATAGAGTTTTGACCATCAATGTATAGTGCTTTAAAATTGTTTGTTTGACATCAAAACTATCGATGAAACTCAAGATAGCTGGAAAATTCGTTCGTATAGACGATGACACGTATATGTAGCAACACATTTACCTTGCTTATCCAAAGAATCAACAAGTAAACAAGTCAACACTAACAAAAACAAACAGCGTGTAAGCCAACCCATGTTTTCTAGAATATCTATAAGATGTGATTTTTGTGAACACGCACTTTATCTTCTGATAAAGAGTAACTTGAGCCGACTGACAGCATATATAAGAAAATGTTTTTATTAGAGTGTTTAAACAGCGGAAAGATAATGTTGTCTTTCAGAAAGGTTAAGAAATTCCCTGAAATTGTTGTTTTGCACACAATTTGTATAAAAGATTAAATCCGAAAATCCTTGAGGGAAACAATAGTTCTGTAGAATCTTTTAAATATCGTAGCTTTTTTCAAGTGATCTTCAAGTGGTGAAAAAAAAAAAAAAAAAATTGTAGAAACGTTTTGGATGTGATTGCTAATTCGAGATATATAACACATTTTCGAGATATATAACACATTTTCGGTATCTCGTGTTCCAAATCATGCTGTGGTAATCGTTTGAATTGCGCAAATAAAGATTCTTTATTCTAAGCAGAGGCAGATCTAGAACCTTGTAGAAATTTATGGAGGAGAGCACGGAGGAGAGCACGGAGGAGAGCACGGTCGTACGCGTATAAAACGTGCAAATATCCTAATCAACACTTATGTTATTACAGAAAATTCATGTCTTTGTACTTACAACAAACCGCACCCAGAAACACGTCTACGCCGCTAAAGAATCAAAGGGCGCCGAAAAAGGCGTATTAAACTGTGGTTATAAGTTTAAGTTTTCGTCTTACATCTATATCTTTTTCTAATTTATTTCTTTGATTCAATCTGCACCAAAACCCCTTTTCCTTCAAAAATGAAATGTCTTTCTAAAAAAACCGGGAACTGATTTTGATTAGGAGATTCATTACGTTTTTCTTCGTACGTTAGCATGCCCTTAACTTCCACACTGTTGAAGCCTGATTCTGTTACATAGTTTGTTCGGACTAATTTAATGCTTTGGAAAAAAACAAAATCACTTTTATGAATGGGATTTTCGAGGTGAAAACTCTTTATTGATATAATAATATAATAATATATAATAATAATAACGCAAAATAAATTAATCTTACAATAACAATGATGAAAATGGAAATATAAAACTTTTATTTATCTTTTGACACACGAGTCAAAGATTGGTTGATAGAGTCAATTCTCGATTTCAGACATGAAACAATGATATCACTGAAACATTTTATATGATGGGTTCTGGTAATCCCGCACGTAACAGATAAAACAACACAAGATTGAAGAAAATATCCAACTGCACGATCGTCTTTTCCATAGAAACTGTGGATGTCTTTTATTTCTAGCCAAAACATATTATTCCCAAAAGCATAACAGTGACAGACATAAAAATCCATAAATAAAAACATGGACATACCATCTGGGGACACCTTTCGATTTTTTATATTAGTGCGAATTGTTTTGATTCCAAGCCAGCCAATGATTCCAATAATTGCCATAATAACATATATAATCGTGGTTAATAACGACCGTGATTCATCTGCTGACAATAATTTCTCTTCTATTTCCACAAGATTAGGCTGAAGTTGAAAAATAAACAAAATAAATACGTTAGTATAAAAACCTTATTGGTTATCTCCTGAATAATTCCCATAAAACTGTTCTCTTAAATTTTCCACCATTCACAATTGATATCCGTCTATACTCACCGATACAGCCCACTGCGGGGAATAACGGGTAATAACCTCACAAGCTCGGACTATACTTTGACGTCAGTCGATATTCTCCGGTAATGCCCTCATAACCAGTTAGTATAGGGTAAATAATAAAACAAATACTTACTGTGACAGTTCCAACTTTCTTTTCAACAAATTTGGAAATTTCTCCTTGAGCTGATGTTATAAAACTTCGCATATCTGATTCCACTCTAGCCATTTCACTAGATAATATTACTCCATACCCGCTATTCAGATCTACAATTTTATATATGGACAAACTCATCTCTTCTATCTCATTCTCGTAACCATTTGTTGAAATTGCATCAATAAAACCAATCTCAACATGACCATTACCAACTGCATTGATAACTTCTTGAACCGTGGTCAGATTTTCAGCTTCTGGTGGTATAATTGCATTACGACGAATAGCAACACTTTCTTCAAAAGATCCTTTGATCACACCGACCTAAATGATAGAAAATAATTAATTTGAAATGTTATTGGACCACCATTTATTATTCATTATTTCCTACTGACAATATACCTTCGTTCCATAAAGTTTATATTCCTTCTCTACACTACCAGCATTCATACCAGACGAGACAGCACCACCAAATATACTGACAATGACAAGCCCAGTCAATACCCAGAGAACCATGAACGCCTTTGCATGATTGGAAGAGAATTAAATAAAGGAATTATCAAAAAATTAATTGAATGTATATTGCAGCTTTTTTACAATATTCAACTTGTATTTATGAACTAACGCAAGTGTTGTCATGGATATGAATGAAAGCCAAAAGCCTTCGTAAGCACCATAAATGCTCCTATCACGAGTAATATCCATTTCACCGACTGCAACCTCATTATCGCGACAGAAGTGTTTTTTTTAAAATCAATATGACAAACAGACCGTCCTTATTATGAAATAAAACTGGTTAAGTTTGTCAGTTGAAAGTTCCATTCTTTACGGTCGTTTATGGACATGTTAACGAGGTCCATTAGTAAGAGTAACATTCCTAACCAACTAAACTTATTGGTTAAAAGCTTCTAAAAATGCTTCTAAATGTTTCTAAATGTTTCTAAATGCTTTATGTATTCACAGAGGAATGTAAATTTGTCTTCGACATGTATATACACTATCTTTTTCACAAATTTAACGTCTTTTTTCTGTTTTTGGCTTGCCTTCCAAAACATAAACAAAGGGTCAAAGTGCACTTGCTCTCGGGTAACAGTCCATTTTCTTTTTCCAATGATATCAATAAGAATAACTTTCTGAAGAACACTTGGTAAATGTATAATTCTCCATTTAAATTGGTTTTATTCTCCAAACGTTTATTGAGAAAGGAGTTATCGAACTGCACTTAGATTTGCAGGAGGACTCAGTGGTACTAGAATAATAAATCATGGAAATCATTCACTTACTAAAATACTTAATAAAAGAAATCGAGCTCCAGATTGTGCTGAAAATACCTAGCCTTTCTTCCCGTCTATCGTAACTAGAAAATGTTTCTGCATTTTCTCAGGCATGCTTCAAAACAAAAAATTATTGTTTTGTAAAGTCATGAGGAACTGACAGCAAAACAGCAGTAAAATCAAATTTATTCGTTATACACATAATTTAACTCACAGTTATCTGGTCTGATATCCAACAATTCAGTTGTCATATTATCAAATAGCCCTCCTTCAAATTCATGTTGTAATATCAACGACTCAGCGAATGGAACACTTTCAAATGTGATAGAGAAGTCTGCAATTACACTCCCCTTTCTGAAATTGGGGAAAAATAATGATCAAGCAGTATGGAGGCAATTATGGAAACGCAGGTTTATGGAAAGTTAAACCAGTCAGTAGAAAGTAGCAGACTACGTACCTCAGTTCATTAAATGATATGACCAAATTTTCAGTTTCGTATGCGAGTTCACTTGAATTATAAAACTGGATAAGCTAATGAAAAATGATGGAATGGAATTTATTAAACACACAAAAACTTTTTGAAGTCAAATCATTATTGATCCCCTACTTAATGGAGTATAAATCCAATAAATTGAACTATTTCTTCGTTTCACTGCCTTCACTCATATATGAAATCGCAGAAGCACAGAATAGGAAATGATAATAAACTGAAAGATAAAAGGAAAAGACTCTTCGTATCAGAGCCTTATGGACATTGTAGCTAAAGCCTTCCCATCAGCTGTAAGAGAGTACTGGGATGTTCATGACAGACTATCCACCAGGAATGGACTCGTCCTTCTGAACGTGTTATCATCCCACAATCACTCCGTCACTATGTCAAGAAATGTAGTGACTTCAGTAGAACTAGTACTTTTCAGCAAGTATGTTAAAATCACCCATAAGGATGATGGACATGTTTCTCCTGAGATTTTATTGAGGAGTGGTGATAAAAAATCATTGTTGAATTCATGCACAGGCATACAGGGATGTCTGTGAATTTCAACAAACTTAGTTTCAAGATGAAGGCTATTTTATATAGATCTGGCCTACCTGTATAAGCCAGGCTTTTATTTATATAAAGAATCACTATCACAAGGGATGTGTTCCACCACATAATTGAGGAGATTACAGTCAGATGGTACAATGTTCTCCTTAATTTTTAGTCTAGGTTATCCCAATTATATCAAAATCATTATTAAGATCATGCAATAGACCCCTAAGCTCATCAAAATTCCGTCATCAAAATTAAGATTCCGTGAGGCTGTGTTCATGTGAAAACAAGAAAAATTGTTGGTTTTAGGGAGGGAATTAAACTTCCAGATATCATAGTATTTGCAGTTCATTTCTCCCACTCCCATACTGGTTAGTTAGATGGATTCTGTGGAACTGCTTTCTATTATATGGTTTTAGATCACTAGAGTCAATTAAAAGAGGGAACGATACTTTCTACAGGCCCACTTTAGTTTGGGGGTTATTTTAATGCCATTCATACTCCATCTGTGAAACTCTCACACTCCATTCCACCTATTGAACAAGAACTGCCTTTGTTAAAATTTCAATAAGACGAGGCGAGCTTTATTTGAATGGATTTATAGAAGTTGTAAGTCCTTCTCTGTTTATATACGTCCATGATTATACTCAGCGGCTTTAGAATGATGAATATTAAGGCGAATCTCCACTAGGTGGAAAATGTCGTAAACTTTTCCCCCTCCAAATTTGATATTTCTTTTGTTCGATTGATAGCTGTTTTTACACTGAAGCGAATAAAATGAGACAGGTGGATAAAAAAAAAAAAGTTTTTATATTCACTTGTATGAAAACGGCTGGGTGCATAAAAAAATACGCTTTTATCCAACTTTGTTTTATCCAGCAAATTGGTAAAGAAAGTATTCTTTAATGAAACTTAATTTAATAATGGTCTTTTCGGCGTATTTCTATGTTTTCGCCGAACACTCTTTTCAACAGAAATGTTTGCGGGAAGTGTATTTTGATTAATAAATTACAAATACTCTCTATATAATGAGCTTCCAGGACGTTTACTATTGACAATATCAAAAGCCAAGTTCAATCTCTTTGCGGCCGTTAAGGCTGTTTTATTTTTATCGCAACTAAAGAAGCCGGTTAAATAATTGAGAGATCCTGATCAGATCAGAAAAACTCGGGTGGTACCCGAGCAAGCAATCTCAGTGGGCGTCCTTTCGTCCACTTCTCGTCCACGTACCATTGGGGACGTCCTATTCAAGTCCTTGATGGACATCCTATTTGAGCGGACGGATTAGACTTCACTTTCAACGTCCCCGGGTCGCTGTCCCCGGGTCGTCTCCGGGACATCCAAACTGAACGTCCATGGGATTGCAGTAGCAATTACGTTTTCGGATGACGACGCTGATGATCTTGTTCCATATGTGGCGACTTCGAGTATGTTCCTACTTGGATCGATTCCATATTCTAAACGTTGAAGACGTGCTTTCAAAGAAAAGGCACTGATTTATAGAACTGAAAAATATCCAAGTTCTCAATGACTGAATCACGTTCCATCGTAGTTAACGATAAGCTTAGTGCCTTTCCTAGAGGTTGTGACAGTTGAAGCGATTATTTTGTGAACTTTTTAGGCGACACGATTTCATGCATTATGATAATCCAATCTTCATTATCACTTCTCTTTATTTTATCTTTAAAGGTGAGAATACGATAGATCTGTGAATTGGAATGGAAATCGGAATTTTGGCACAACCGCATTATAGTATCGTGAGCCAACTTGGTGAACATATATGAAACGTTGACCATTTGTAAGTTGAGACAGAAGGTGGAAAAGAATGTAGAAATAAGTAGTCTATTGATATACCCGTTCTTAGTATAGAACAGTAAGCAGTTAATACCCTATTAATTGCCCCTGGCGTTTATTTGAAAATCTTATATATATATTACGTATATATCCCGCCATTGAGGGATCATTTTGATATCATATCGGAAATTGAGCGCATTTAAGGGAAAATCGTGAAATTTTAAAGATATCTATTTTTCTTATTTAAGGGACCAGCTTAGAAGAAAAGACTGACTTTACGCGTGTCTTACGTATGTCCCTTACACATCCCTGCTTTACGTAATGGAAAGACTTCTTAACGGGAGTTCGAATAATGATGTCGACCGTATATCGTGTTACATCGGACTTTCTTTGTCCAACGAACGGATTTATTGTTCAGTGTGCGAGCTCCAATCGTTTCACTCCCTTGGATGACATTTTGTAACCGAAAACATTCAAGCTTAAAATTATGTGATTTAAGTAAACACTCGCGAATGTTTGTAACTCAAATTTCAGGTCTGACTTTATGAGTAGGGTTTTCAGCAAGGAGACACAAAAAGTCTGATTTCAGGTGTCCGACATAACACCTTGAGTTTAGGTAAGAAAATCCAGTGAGGATGAGGGGATAGAATCTTGCACCGACTAAACGAAGTCCCACTTAGTTAAAAGATAACAGAAGTATACATATTATATTTGATAATGAAAATATCGAAGAAGAAGAAGAAGAAGAAGAAGAAGAAGAAGAAGAAGAAGAAGAAGAAGAAGAAGAAGAAGAAGACCCTATCAAATCCAAAGCCTTATCCAGAGAACCGGGCAACCCTGGATGGTTTACACCCGTGTGTTAATCAAACCGCATATGGATGACATTAGTTGAAATTATAATTATTTGATTGATTGATTATAATCAAATTCAAACAAACCAACCACATGATTTTGCTAATATATACAGTGGCACAAATTAGTGCTGAAAAGAGCAAATCATAACAATGACGACATGGTTCGTATAATGAACAGTCGTGAATGGACTGATGAACAGAAACGTAGAGATAGAGTCTAGTAGAGATAGACACGCAAAAAAGGAGAAGAGGAAAGAACTTCACGAGAAGATTAAAAATAAGATGGGATGCAGAGTATCCGGAAAGTAGAAGAACCGCTCAAAACTTGATTGATAATGCCAGAAGATTTAAAAAAGAAGGATGGGGAAGACCAGTGGAATTGGAGGAACAACAACAAGGCCAGAATGTAGGAGAGCAACAACGGGAAAGTCTAGAATGGACAACGGAGATGAAAATTGCACTTGTAACGGTAGATGAAGAATAAAGGGTGAAGGGCAGAGGATTTATGAAACGTGTGAAGGAGAGATCAGCTAGCTGGCAGAAATTGAGAGATACCGTCGCCCGCTTCAAGAAGGAATCGAAAATAAAGAACCTTATCCTAGTGAGGCGGAGAGAAGAGGTCCAGGTAACGGAAATCGCAATAGAAAACAACACCGAGGGAGATGGCAATATGGTACAAGGAACGGTGATGGAAAACGACAGGGGAAAAGTTATGTGGGATTTCGAATTCCACCTACGCAAGAAGACTCGACCTGATCCTTGAAGGTTTGGATCTGTGACATGGCGTGCTCTCAGCAACATAACATTGAAGTTTAACGTTTGGAAAAGCTAACAAAGTATCGACAACTAGCCTTCGAGACAAGAGAGAGGCGGTTCGGCTACGAAATCATTGTTGCAACAATGATTTGTGCCTTTGATAATTGGAGCCCTCGGTGGTGGCATAATTTTTTTAATCAAATAATAATAATAATAATAACAATATGAACTTTTGCAGCAAAAACTTATCTTTTTTTTGTATTTTTTTTCCAGTACCAAGATGGGGCCCCAATTTGAGCCCCCTGCGTTTTCACATGACCCAGTTACGAGATTTATCAATTTCGATCAATGAAACAACGCGATGACGAAAGTGTTCAACAATATTTCATTAGATTAAAACAGCAAGCTCAAAAAATGCTCTTTTGGTGGTAACACAGTCGTCGAAATAAAAAGAAAATTAGAACTAATATTATTAATTACGAAATAGCAGTCATTTCAAACCGATACGAAAGCAAGCCGATGTACCATTTATAAAAACATTCTGTATGGAAACGAGAGGGATATAGTATCGTGAGCCAACTTGGTGAACTGATGAAAATTAAGATTATAGAATAAACGAACTGTGGTACTATATGTGATAAAGCTGATCAAAAAATGAATTTTGACAATTCCGACTACTTCTACCTGAATTGTATGATTTAGCAAAAAATGTGATTGGCACGTGCAATTTTATTATTTTTGATAGTAATTACTTTGAGTTTTGCAAATACTCCTCCGGAATAGAGAATAGATTTTTGAGTGAAACATTTGTTTACAAATGTGAGGGTGCTTGAACACAAATTTTCAGTTGTTGTTTACTTGACCGATATTCAAATTGTGTGCTACGGAAACGAGATAATGGATGTTTTTCTTTGTTTTAAATTATGTCACAATGTTAACATTTGTATTGGTTAGCCATTAAATATAATATTTCAACAAAAAGGTAAGATTCAGTTATCGATGGGGTTTTTACATATTTTTGCTACCTGTGTGTTTGAAAAAATCGACACCCTTACTTCAAGTGTAGATTAAGCAAGTAATCCAACAGCAAATAAACAAAGGGACAATTTGAGCGCCGATATACCTGAACATTTCTCTTTTTAAATTTTAGTGATTTATAGTAAGCAAAGGAATGATGTTTTCTGTTTCAGATGAACCAGTTCAATGAATTACGTTACAAAGAAAGTTCCTTCAGCTTCATCAAAATCGAGGTGTTTCAACAAGATAATGAAACTGATTGTGTTTCAAATGATATCAAATTTCCAACTCTTAAGCCTGTTGTAGCTTCTCATTATGAAAGGGACGATACCCCCTTTTTCCATTCTTCTAATGGGAATATTCACAGGAAACGATCTGGTGCAACCAACAATTTTCCCTATTGTACTATTGTAAATAGAGAGATGGATATCAAATCCTCTTCCACAATACGGAGTACACGTAGACGAGCCGATTCCTTAGTTCAATTTGTGAACCATGAAGCTAGTGACAGAGCTGGGAGCGCTGCATCTTCTGTTAGATCGAAACTGAGTGCTTCATCCAAATACAATACTACAAAAGGAAGGAAATTAAAATCTTTTAGGTTGAGTCCATTGCCGGCTGGTAGAAGAAGGGTAGCAGCTAACCGTCAATTAAAAGAAGCACAAAAATCCCCATTAACACCTGCTGGAAGAAGAAACAGTAACAGTCACTTGAAACAGTCACTTGAAGGACATATATATTGGGATTCAAAATCAAAAACGAACGAAAAACCTCCTCACAACAGGTTAAAAAAAGAAAAACACAGCAAAGTCAGGAAACGAGCCATTGTCACTCCTTCTATCACCGTAACAGATAGTGCAGATACACATGAAGAAACAACATTCAATGATGTTTTAAATACACTTCTAGTCCCACCAATTCCACTGATGATAAGTAAATATGAGCACACAGAAATCTCTGATCAAAGTACTAATGAAGATATATTTCCAAAAAGTAATTCAGACACAAATGACACTTGTACATTTCAAAAAATCGACGGCAAATGCCGGAAAGACCTTCAAAAAAGTGCTGACATTGATAAACAATCTTCAACATTCGTTTTCGACACGAACGTGATCCAAAAGTGCAACAATGACGTCTGCTATGAAACTACTTTGGCACCTATCAAAACCGTTCAAATGAATGACAACTTCATTTCTTGCTATATCAACAAATCTAATCCGGAATATATACATGAGTTATCAAATGTTTATCAAAAGACAACTCGTCGTATAGAGAGTGTAAATGTGAAAGATAAATGTAAAAAGAACGAACATCAGGTTTTTCCTCTCCAATATGTGTCGCCAACAGCTTCGTTATATAAATTGTTAGATCCTATGGTGTCAGATGCTCAGGATAGTATGTCCACCAATTACTTGCAAGTAACGGGAATTACCTTAGATGAGCTTGGAAATCGTGAGAAAGAATTGGAAAATCTGGATTGTAATGACGCGAACTCGGTATTAGGAGATACAAACAATGACTTTGCGAAAACACAAGATACATCATTAGATCATGACAGTAAAAAAAGCTCTTGCAGGAAGAATCAAATATCACCAGGAAATGAACCAAATGATGCTCTTCGATGGGTAAGATTTTCTTAATTTTTCATCCTAGACCTTGAAGATGCGAAAATACCTTTCTTCGATTAGTTTATTCGTAGCAAAGATGATCTCTTAGGTATATTTATAACAGATAAACATCGTATATGTTAACCGTTTTTTAATGACCTTAATCAATTACCTGGTTACATGTTTTTCGTTTTAAAATCTCACCACCTCTACTTTCAACTCAAAACGTTTCCTTTCATTGCTATCAATCATATAATCGCCGTTGATAACTCTGAAACTATCTTAGGGAAACAATAGTACCAGATCGCAGTCAAAAGATGTCCAATCAGGGTGCTTCAATCGTAGAAAATGTGACCCATTGAAAAAGGGAAGGAATCTTTTCATACTTATCACTGCCTTGTTGTTGATCATTTCAGCCGCAATAATAACTCCCGTCTTCTTGGTTAAACTCAAAGGTAATTTATTTAATCATTTCATGTTTAGTATATGTTTTTCTCTTCCCCGTCTTCGCACTCAATTAAAATTTGAAAACGATCTAGTGGGTTAAGTTTTTCTCACATTAAATTTTCAGTGGTGTTAGAAGTTTCTTTAAAGTTATTTATCACTGAAATTAAGGTTTTAAGTTTAAAAACTGAAACCTAAACATTCAAGACAAAGTACGTGTGTGTAACTTTTGTAAGGCATCACTTTTGCTTACTGGAGATTTTGAGTTGTGTCATACCTTTGTAGTATAAAGTAAATTTAAAGACAAAATATTAGGAAGGAGGAAATAACTTTTTGATAGAAAGAAAATTTAATTCTACTTTATAGCTCTGTATTTTATTCATTCGATAAAACGATGCGTACAAAATGTTGCTTCCATTTGTATAATGTACAGTTGAACTCTCGCTGGACCGAGTATAACTGGGGTTCCGAATAAGTCAGGGCAAACTATGAGTGTTACTTAAGCGAAGTTGAAGGGACCGAGTTCGAATAACCGGGGAATTCGGATAACCCGGTTTTCGGATAATGGAGTTTCAACTGTAACTGTACAAATTTTTAATAAAACAAAGCGATTGAAAATAATTGGTTCTTTTACTTTTTTTGTCAATTAAGTCCTTCTGTTGCCTCTCCCTTCTAACTTCTTGCTATTGCACCTACATCGCCTTTCCTTTCGGACCAATGGATTTCAACTTCGCTCCTCCGCGATTGGTGCGCCATGTTTCCCACTTATTTTCGTCATTACAACTTTCGTGACTCCTTACCTACGACGAGGATATTTTTCGTAATAGTGTCCACTGATCTAAAAATAACACTGGAACGAGCTTCTCCTGTTTAAGAATTGAACCTCTGCTGGAAACTACAAAAATCTTGGTATAAAAAAGTCGCATCAATCGAGGAAAATCGTCGAGTGTAAAAAACCGGCTTAAGATCATTGTTTTCGCGCAGTCGTGAACAAAGATGGTAGCTCAAATTCGTAGATTCGTAGAAAGCGAAAGTGTTTCTAGCCAGAGAAGGCAATGCGAAATATATCTCACCAAATACCTTCCCACCTACGATGTTTTTACAAAACATTCTCTCATCTGGGTTTTCCTTTCTGAGGGACAATTAAAAATTGTTTGTCGTCCTGTTTTGTTTTGTCAACACAAAACAAACATAACACACACGAGCATATGGATGCATGCAATAATTTGTTGTTGGTTTTCTCTTTTATATGATAATTACATAATTTTATCTTCTAGCTTTAAATAAGAAAGTTTATTTGTGTAATATATATAAATGATCATGAACCAAGAAGTGCTTTGTAAAAAATCTGTGACAAACATAAATGGACATGAGACTGAATTCATTGCACAGAAATTTTCAAACCGCATATTTCTGGTAATTACTCAGTGTGACAGTTTTGGCAGTTTGATAAATGTTACTAAAGATGAACCAGATAACATGAGACCTCTAAACTCAGACATACCAGTCAATATTTGCTTTTTACTTGGGGTTGAAGATAATGTTTATAAAGTCTTAGCAAGGAAGATTTCTTCTATCATATTTTTTGAACAAAATATTCCGATCTTGTTATCACTGGCATTGAAGGACAAATCTACAAAGACATTTCAAGAAATAATATCAGCTTTAGGGGAAGTTGATGTGTGGCAGATATAACAGATATGATGTAGAACCAAACAATATTGATTAGTTATTCAAATATGATTATTCTACACACAAAAAACGACAGACTATGATGTATTATACATCCAGTTTTATTTTCTGAAACTGTTGTATAATATTATTGCACTTGTATGTATGAAAAAATTATATTTTTTAATTATATCAATCATAACTTTTCTTTAATATAACTCTTTTTACAAGTGTATATGGCATTTATTCTGCTTTTAATGGAACTATAGCTCGATACACTGAGGTTTTTACTGTAAGTTATTATTTTTATTACTGAAACAACCCATCGGTTAATGCCCCCTATTCTATATTCCCCAGGGGAGAAATTTCAAGTTAACGTCCGAATGTTACTGTATAATATTTCCCTACAACATACAAATTATGTCACAACTTCTAATTTGGATGTTGATATTGATTAAACATTGACTTTGTGAATGATGTTATTTATTACACAAAATCAATTGGAAACTGAAACATTAGCATTCCGTGTTCTATTATATGTAATTTCTAAGAAATTCGATATTACTCACTTTTTTTTGTTTAGATGGAGAATTGGTTGGAGGCAAGGTTTTCCATTTATTGCTATTTCCCATTATTATTATTATTTTGCTTTTTTTTTGGAGACATTTTAAATGGAGAGTTGTGTGAGTTAGATGGAATTCTTTCAGCTACAGTACAGCCTGAATGAAACTTAACAAATAATTAACGAAGAGATTGTATCTCTTGTTTATGTTTATGTTCAGTTCAAGTGCGTGTCTAAACAAATTGCATTGAATGCCAAAGATTTTAATACTGACTTCATATAAGAGATAAAACTGTAAACAAATTTTTTTGTCTTTTCATGTAAAAATACATTCTTTTGCAAACGTGCAAAGTTTCTTTCGGGCTGTATACTGTGTAGCTTCCAATAACTGACATTTCTGGATCATAACAAATCAATAAAAAATCATCTAATTTATTTCCAGTTATTATTTCATTATTGTCATTATTAAGTTCACAAGCTTTTAATTTCAGTTCATTGGAACCAATAACTCAATCAGCACATATGTAAGAACATCGTTAGCTTCAACTCAAAGAAGGTGCATATCTTCTGATGTCACATCTACGAAAACTCTTGCCAGTTCAACTTTAGTTAGACCTTCATTGTCTAGGAAAGTATTGCAGACATCCATTTTAGTAGGTAGGGTGTATAGAGAGTTTTCTTTTTATATATATATACCACATCTGAAGGACGTTAGTTATTAGCAATTATAAGCAATAAAGTTGTAATTGTTAGAATATAGGAATTAATTACTGTATTTTGTCAATCAAAGAATTTTATTCAAATATCAAGAACATGGACTGAAGAATAAATAATAATAATAATTGTATTTAAATATAAATGGACTAAGGAAATAATTCCATCCTTGACTTATTCTTTCTTTGATATTGTCAGGTAGTTGGATGGAATGGTCTCCATGGAGCTCATGTTCTGAAACCTGTGGATATGGACACCAATTCAGGAAAAGAAACTGCTCTGTCAATGACCTGAACAAAAGACAAATGTGTTCACAAAATGGTGAAGCAGAAAAACAATCTATTCTCTGCAAAATGCCTGATTGCCTCTGTATGTTTTACTATGTTAATTGTTGAAATTAATAATTATTTTGAGTTAAGTCTCACTGATTATGTTAATGTCCTTCATTCACATATGTGTCGAATAGTTTAAAATTTCTTTAGATTATTGTGATGAAAATTCAATCCAAAAGTTAAAAGAGGTAAACTTGCATACCTGGCTGTGAACTAAGTTCTGTCATACAATAACCTATAATTTCATCTTTAATATTTTATTATAATGTTTTCTTTAGAGTACTAGCCCAGTTGGTGCACCAATTTGGATGTGTGACAATAAAAATACTACATGTCTTCTATATTGTCAAAAACAGGGCTACAGAAGTTATTATCCTTTGGTGACATGCAATACATCTACAGGGCTATACAATGATGCATTTTCAGGTGAGTTTCTTACAAATTAAAAGACTTAAAAATCTTTAAAACAAAAATATATTCTACTCTATGGATATATTGATTTGTAGTGGATTTCCAGGGCTTGAAATAAGGGGTGGTCAACGACAATGACTGACAAGATTTACCTCTTGCCTGCTGAAATCATTTTCCTTATGATCTGCCGATTTAATTTATTATTATTTATTATTATTATTAATAATATTATTATTAGTCAGTGACTGGAGCTGAGTATTGGATTCCCTTTTTCCATTTTTTTTTTTTTAATTTTTAATTTTCTGACTTTCTGTCTTTCATTTTTTTTGTAATGAACCAATCAAAACTTGAACTTTTTAATTTTTGGATGTCGTTATCAGTGGTCGCTGACTTTACGGCTCCATTTTTATTGATTAGATAATTTTTGAAAATAGTATCAAAAATAGAAATCTGTCCTTTTCTACAACCTTTCTTTGCCAAAAAAAGATAATGTAATCAAGTATCTTTTTTAGTTTGTCATACATGTTTTGTCTCATAAGGAGTGAATTTTGCAACAGTAAAATTCACACATTATAGCCATGTCAGGCAAAGAAAGTTAAGGCTGAGGGCCAAACACTACATAATCATTTTTAGAGTTCATGTTCTTAAAACATCTGCCATTTTGCTAAGCTGAATATACTTCCATTTCTTTGATGATCCACAACATCCAAACTGTTTCCATTAGACCAAGCATATTCTCTTAATTTTTCTGAAAGCTACGCTGCGGTCTAGTTGAGATGAAGTAAAGCACTTCAACATCTGCCAGATAAAAATTATTTTTGAATTAATTACTGTCTGATCATGTTGACCGCCAGATATTGAAAAGTTTTTTCAAGCCCTGGATTTTTGTGGACCCTAACAATTGTGTGCCAATGAAAAAATTAAAAACAAAATGCCATGGTCGAGGACAAAAGTTGGATTTGAAAGATGAAGTTGCTCTTTTTTTTTCTTCCATAAATGTTTCTTGTATTCAAATGTTTGCATCTATGAAAATTTAATAGTTATAAATAGTTCATAAAATGGAAATTTGATCAACATTTTAGATTGTATCAGAATCAACCCTTGTCTTGAGTTAGTACCTTTACAACGGAACTTTGAATGTGTGAATGATAGGATTGGAAGTTTCTTGTTCAAATGTAAACATGGATTTACGGGAAATGGTACTGTGTGTG
The DNA here is from genome assembly GCA_039566895.2 of Turritopsis rubra. Taxonomy (NCBI): domain Eukaryota; kingdom Metazoa; phylum Cnidaria; class Hydrozoa; order Anthoathecata; family Oceaniidae; genus Turritopsis; species Turritopsis rubra. The sequence continues at coordinate 1,581,217 of CM077625.1, read as the reverse complement.
GAAGGGACAGTGACCTTGATGAGTACCCTGACACAGACTTACCATGTAAACAACAGCATTGTTTTAAAGACAATTGCAAGAATATACCAAATTCAGACCAGTTAGATTCTGACAGTGATTTGGTTGGTGATGCCTGTGACGATGACATTGATGGAGATTCGATTTCTAATAAAAATGACACTTGTCTCAAGGTATTTTTATTCAAAAAATATTTGGAGTGTATCTTCCGAAATTCCATATGGAAAGATTATTGGGCATCAGTGTTGTATTTCTTAAAAGGAAATTATTAGTAAGAGAATTAGAGAGATTTTGGCATTAACTAACGGATGTGGAAGGTCAACAATATAAATCTTTATATTTAAATCTTTGAAAAGCTGTCAAGTCTAAACTATATTCTATACTGGTACTGCTTGAGCATCTGATTGTATTTCGTAAGAGGGGTTTTGTTTACTTTTATATAGTGAAAAAATAATTTCAAGTATTATATATATTCTGAATCAAACCTATTTTTGTGAAAATTAATCTTATGGCAACACAATGTCTTTAAAATAATATCTGGAATATTATGATGTGAAAAAGTGCTTCAAACTTACTTAACCAAGCTTCTGCTATTACATATTGATTTAGGTGAATAACACTCTGAATAACAATCACGATGGTGACAATGATAAGATAGGAAATGTTTGTGATAATTGTAAAAATGAATCAAATTATGATCAAAGAGATGTAGATCAAGATGGAATTGGCGATGCTTGTGATTTGGATGCGGATAATGATGGTTACTCAAACAGTATCGATAACTGTCCATATCATTGGAATAAAAATCAACTCGATGGAGATGGAGACAAGGTATAGCAGCAAACCTAATCTTAGCTTTTCAAATTGCTTAGTCCTCCAAAAATTATGAAATAAAGCTTTTTATACACTCATGTTAAGTAAGCACAGATAACACATACTTTTTATTCTCGCTTGATCTGACCTTCAAATGCAAAATGTAAAAATATTGTTGTAAAATATTGTAATTTTTGATTATCAAAATGATAAAAGAAACTAACAAAAATAAAGTTGAAATAACATCAAAATTATTTTCCTTTTTCTCAACCAGTTGTATGATTCTTTAGAAATTTTAAGGCTTGTTTGTTTGTTTATTTATTAATTGATTTTATGTAGATTGGAGATGTTTGTGACAATTGCCGAGGGATTTCAAATGGGAATCAAGAAGATGTCAATAACAATTTTGTTGGTGATGCTTGTGAAGGAAAAGATTTGGATCGTGACAGTGTATATGACACTGCGGATAATTGTCCAGATATTCCTAATGCTGATCAGGTAAACATATTAAACATTTACAAAAATCAGAACACTATTTTTATGGACTTGAGGATACCATTATGAAAATGACAAACCAGATGCTTGTTATTGTTCATCCTCAAAACGGATTTGTTTACAATGTCATGCAAAATTTTGTTTTGATATCAAACTGATAATTGTTCATTAGACTGACACAGATCAGGATGGGCAAGGTGATGTTTGTGATCAAGATGCTGATAATGATGGCTTACCAAATACTATTGATAACTGCCCAATTGTCCCCAACAAGAGTCAAGTATGTTATGATTTACTTATTACTGGTTGTGAAAAGTCTGTAAATAAAGTTATAGTTGTTGTCTTTCTTGGATATCCAGAGGGAAAAATGATATTGTCATTTCTATGATAGTTAAAAGCATGGTTGACGTAGCTAGAGCTCAGTCAAAATTTGTGGAGGAGATTTTAGTCATTAAAGTAGAAAAGTAAAATGTGCAAGTAACCTAATCGACACTAAAGATTGAAAATAAAAATCATAACGTTGGACGTTGGAACGTTTTTGACTGGCCCTGAATATGGTTTGGCCCTGAATATTGTTGAAAGTTTTTTTTCAGATGAATATGCTTTTATTCTAATTGTTTCCATGTTAACCATGTTAATTACAAGAAAGATAATAAAAGTCAAGATTTTCTATTCGTAGGTTGATACAAATGGAAATGGAATTGGTGATGACTGTGATGGTGATACTGATGGAGATGGTTTCAAAGATTGTCATGTATGTTATCTTCATAAATATAGTTTTGAATTATAAGAATGATTTTGAAAGCATTTGTAATATGAATTGGTTACACCTTTTCGGCAACGATATCCAAGATGTAGTACTGATTTCTATGTTTACTAGAAATTCTGATTCCTTGTTAAAAGAATTAAGGTTTAGGTTAAATGATTTGATGGTTTAGTTGCATGTAGCATTGTTTTCTCAAAATTCTCAAAATTTTTGTATAATTGCCAAATATTCTAAGTAATTTGAAAGGTTCCTTCACCTATGAACCTCTGTAAATCATGCACTCTATAAATCAAACCTATTTGAATGTTAGAATTACAGAGAGTCTACTGTATAATTGCATTTTCCTTTTAAAATAAATAAAGTTGTTTGCTTTCTTATTCTTAGGACGACTTCCCTTTGAATTTTTATTTGAATGTCACAGATTTTCGTGATGCTCTTCAAGTCAATCTTGATCCAACATTCCCAAGTAAATTGCCAAATTGGTACATAGGTCCCTATGGACAAGATGTTTTGCAATTTACAAAGAGGTAGTATTTTGTAACATTACAGTTTTTGAAAAATACCCCAACAAATGAAAATCATCATAATCATCAATAAAACCATCACTATCCATCACTATCCATCAATGTTTTTTACAAATGTTGGAGTTAATTTTCTTCTCAAATGTCAACTGGAATCAAAAAGATAACAGATGAGCTAGGAACCTGGGAAGCAGGCTCGATTATTTACTCAAAAATAATATAGTTCAAAAGGCATTTCACTCGCTTTATTTCCGGTTTATGAAGACCAACAACTTGTAGCACTTTAAAGTCATTCTTTACAAGTATGGTTATCAAATGCCTAATTTGAAATTTCATCCTTTTTCATAGTCAACCTACTTTTCTGCTGAGTCGGAACATATACAGTCAATTAGTGTTTTCTGGAACATTATTTGTTAAAAGTGAAAGTGGTACAAGTAGTGATGGATTTGTTGGAATTGTTTTTGGTTATCAAGACAATCGGTTTGTATGTCTTCTGCCAAATTTTATAATCAGAATATTGTGTTTTTGTTTTTGTTTTTCTTAATGTGTGTTTTCCATATTTTGTGTATGTCACTATTGGCTGTTTCACTGCATACATGCACTACCTCAAGAGTTTGCAAGTGTCAAGAGAGATTTACAAGCATATTCACGCTCATTCAGGGAATTTGTTAAGCATATGCTAAAGTGTTCTGAAGTGTGTTTCTTTCTTGTGAGACAGATATCAGACACTGTTTTACTTCTTGACTTGTGATATAGGAAGAGGGAGAGAGAAGTGTATTTGACGACTTTGTTCACAATATGTCCTCACATTTTAACTTTATTTTCATAGAAGTTTAAAGAGAATGTTTTGTTCTTTTTGCCATAATAAGTTCACTAAAAAATTGGACCCTTTTATCCTAAAGAGGTCATGTTTAGGTTTTTAATTTGGTTTTCAAATAAGCATATCCCAGCCTGATTTCAAATTTTCAAATGCTTTTAAAAAATATGTAAGCTAGATATTAATAATACTTATTACTCTTGTAGATTATTGATATGTAAAAATACAATCAGAAAACCTTTTGTCTTACACAAGTACTGTTGTTAACAAAGCTTTACACATGTATTTTTATAAGCAACTTTAAATGCAAGTCATGACCATGGGATGATCTATAAGTTATTAAAACTTTGAAGATCCATTAATAATCATTATTTATTGCCATCTATTATCTCCATCAGCAAGATGTTGAAACTGATGCTTGAAAAAAAATTGGTTGCTTTCTGATAGTGCATTAGTAACATTTTATATAATTATCTATAATATGAATACGGCCTTTCCTCTTTTAACCACTCTGACAATTCTTCGCAATTTGGGTGGGCAGTTTTACTTAAATTATATTGAAAGTCATTTTTGGAAATTTGGCTTCTCTTGTACGTTCCCTCGTGATTATATTCCCTTGTGTCATCATGTAATAATACAATTCCAATAACTGCCGAATTTGTAAATTTTGTATCAATCATTAATTTCTTAGACACTTGTTAAGGGAGGAGCTTAAAGGAAAAAACATGGAAATTAATTTTGACTAGCTTGAAATATTGAAATATTTTTTTAATTATGTTAGACATTTCTATGTGTTGTCATGGAAACGTGAGACAGAAATAAACAGTACCACTCATATTGCAGCTGCAAGAATTGGAATGAATTTAAAGGTGACTATATATGTTCTAGATAAGACATCACGTTCTTTATTCTTCTCTTCAATGTCTTGTATGACAGTTTTCTTGCTGAAACTCTTTTATAACTTAGTGACAAAAACCCAATGGATAAAATAGCTGATGTTTCGATATAGCTTCAGTTAACAGTGATTGCATCTCATTCCCTCTCTAAGAAGTCAATAAAAATGCAAATCTATTTTTTTATGTTTTACATAAAAACTGCCTAACCCTATAAATCAATGCAAGGTAGAAAAATTGACGTCACTGGCAATACGTTTGATTAGAATTCATCAGGAAACAAAATTGGAACAACCTCAGTGAATTACATTTATTCTTCGTCTGCCATCTAGAAAGTCAACTTTGCAAAGAAAGAAACCAGTATCAATTTATCTGAATATTTATGGGAAACCTTCAATTTTGTGAATGACACTCAAGTAATATGGTACAATAAAACATATGGCTGGCAACTTGATGTACCCTACAAATGGAAACTAAATCATCATCCTGATTCTGGCTACATCAAAATTGACTGGTATCAACCTGTAAGTACTTAATATGAAACAGCATATTGCCCACTTTTCATCATCTTATCTCTTGATCTGTCCTTTATTTTTATTTCAGGGTAATGAACTTCCTCTCTTTTCAACTGGTGATTTGTACGATGAAACTTTCACAGGTGGAAGAGTTGGTTTATATGTTTTTAAACAAGCCAACGTTGTTTTTTCTAACTTGAAAGCCATATCTCCAAAGGTAATTTGCTTAGTTCAGCCATGTTATTTCGATAGCTATTTTCCAAGGTAGTCTTCAACTCTTGTATTGTTGTGCTGCTTTTTGGTTTCAGAGAGAGAACTATGGCGTGGTACTGGATGGATACAGCAGTGTGTTGAATTTAGGGAAATTGCATAAGTTCCTTACAAAGAATGAATCATTTGTTATTGTTGCTAGAATAAAATTAAACGATGCTGTGTAAGTATTTGATGGGCAGCTGTAAAATTTGTTATTACTAATAAATAATATCCATTCAGAACGACATTTGGTGTCTTGATAGAGTTGTAGGCAGCACGAATTTTTGTTGAGGAACTTTATTAAACCTTAAATGCTATTTTCATTAAACTGGAGCTTTTTAAAATGAAAGTTCTTTAAATCTATTTTTCAGAAATCTAAATTGTGAGATGAATGTAGTAACATTTGGAAGTAGATCAAAACCATCGTTTAAACCATTCCATCAAGTGACTGAGGATGAAGGGGACTGGATCTTGTCAAATACATCCACTAAAACACCTAACACTGGACCAGATGAAGACATGACCAACGATTCTGGTGGATATTTTGCCTATATTGATGCATCAAATGCCAATGTCAGCAACAGGGTACAGGAAGGTCTTTGCCTTCTTCTCCACATATTTTTGTACTGTTTTGTTTTTGCAGTTTCTATATCAGAAAATTATTCTCAGTTTCAGCTAGTGACTGACTGGTTTAAGGCGTCACATATTTGTCTCATAACATTCGGATACCATATGAATGGGAATACAATGGGAGACCTTCTTGTGGAAGTGCAAACAGTAGAATCTGGTTGGATGTTCTTATGGGCTGTAGGTACTCCTAAGGGGCACGGGAATTTTTGGCGTCCATATAAGATGTTCCTCAAGGTAAGTATCGATATTGATTGAATTTGTTTCAAATTTTTAGTTCTTAGAAAACTACTGTCTCAGAACAATTTTGAAAAATCCAAGAAGAGTATATCCATGTGAACAACAAGCTATGTGGTAAACTAATAGCTTACTTTTTAGCAATTTTCTGGAAAGTTGATCAGGATTCGATTCACTGCAATCCGAGGAATTGGAAAATATTCAGATATTGCAATAGATGATATATCTTTCACGTAAATCTAGTACTTCGCTAATACGTTGTTATGACAACTACTTTTTATATCATTTATTCTTTCTGCGGATGTTTGACACCATTTCTATTTTCTATTTTAGGCGTTGTGTGAACACAGGAGTTTGTGCCGCCAATCACCGTCAATTCATCTTTGGTAGTGAAAATGGAGAAGGTAAATCCGCCATTGACCTATTTTATCACTGGTACGATTGTCTTATTTGTAACAAGATACTGTTGGAGGGTCGAGGAACAGTTGCATGAAAACCTCTGTATAGCCATTTTCCTATTACGAATACCCAACTTTACGAGAGATGAATGTGTAGCTGAAGCTTGTAAGCCATATAGAAGATACTTATTGAAAGGACGAGGATGTCTATTCTCCCTGAGGTCCAAAACTTTAACGGACACCTTGTAGCGGACACATTGTTTTTTGGTCCGGATGATGTCCGCTATAGAGAGGTTTCGCTGTATTGAAAATGTAGGAAACGAGCTGAACCTTTTTTAACGTTTTTCGTTGCTTAGTTACTTTCTCACGACCTGTGATGACGTAATCTTATTATGTTAAATTTTTTTAATTTATACGAAATTAAAATATGCGACTGCAGTATTCTCTTGTTTCGATGTCTATCGAATTTTCATTGGTGGGATATGTTTTATTTCTCCACAGACCTCTACTTCCTCGTAAGCAGTACAATATTGCATATAAGAGGGCAAAATTGATCTTTCTTCTGATCCACGTATCGTTACGCTATGTTCACATTTTCGCGATGTAGTTCTGCAAGACGGTTATAAAATTTATTGGTTTCTCTTCCATTCCACCAGTACAGGATACAACTAAAGGTGTAAAACTGCTGAGGGATGACTTTGGAGTACCGAGTAGCTGTTGAGTTACGACAAAAAATGGCGCCTTTCCCAGAATCCTCTTGCACTTACGTTACATCTCGCTTCGTTCGTAGTTATTGTTGGTGTTTGCAGATGTTCGCCTGCCAGTGGTTGGAGCATCGGTTCAATACAAACATCTTTGAAGACCTCATCTAACAAAGTAGCTGTGGAGTTCCATATCTCGTTGTGGCGTAATGACACAAATCCATCCTTTTTACAAGAAAGAGCACAAGAAAGTGTGAATTTGATTCCACACTCACACACTCACATGTCTCCGGAAGGCGAGATGATTTCCATCCAAACCTTATACCAATTAAGTCATAGAACTGACGTTTTGAAAGACAGTATCCTTCTGACTCAATCGGAAGTGTTGTTAGCCACACCCTCTTTGCGATTAAATTCATTGAGACGCATCTCTAATAGATTCAAGCTTCTTTTCGTTTCTCTTCTTACGTTCGCTTTGAACTTCTGCTTTTTGTTGCATATTGTCTCAGCACCGAATGATGGCACTTGGCTGATAACGTTTATGATTTTTTGGGAATCTTCATATTTCTGGTCCACCGAGTTTTGCAGATAGGGAGATGAATTCGCGTTTCATTGATGACCATTTGTGGCAACCAGAAATTGCTGGTAGGAAATTGTTGTGGCCTGCCTCATCTACTTTTGCAAGTTGATTTGCAATACCAGGAACCGTTCTCAGAATGTTAATTTCGATTGCATACCGGTTATATAACATGAATAAGCAGCTTGTGGTTCGTGTAAAGCGATTTCTGAAAGGATACTGAGACAATCTAACCATTCATTGATTTTACCTTCAACATAATATCTTTTAAATTCTTCCGAGCCTATAACCGCTCCCAAATGTCTTTGACCAGTCGTGGTAATGTTTACCTGTCCGAATATTTGCAGTGGGTAAGTTTTGATCTTTCACGATAAGCCAACACTTATGTTCTTGAGGGTGGTATCCAAACTTTGGGCCGATTTCGTTGAGGTGTATCCACCAAGGATGGATTCTATTTTCCCTGCTGTTGATATTAGAAGAAAGATTAACGGTATAATGGCTTCTGCATAGATCGACATCGATGTAGTATCACCCTCCTCTGAAAGAATTTCTATGCCGTCAATTACAAGCAATCTGGATGGTTTCAAATAGCAATTAAAAACAAAAATTGCAATTAGAAATAAAAATTGCTTGGGCATACGACTTGAATGTTGTGTAAAAACATATTTCTGTTAACTGAGTTGAAGGCATTTGCGGCATCAATCATTAAGACTGCTTCAGCTTCCTGGGTTTGGTATATTGCATGAACAGCAGCTTCGCAACCATCATGACCACCAGAAGTTTGTAAAGGACCAACAGATTTTATACTGCAATGCAATGCAACAAAAGCAACATTTATGCTTCTCAGCACAAATAAATTGGCCGCAGAAAACCAAGACATCAAAAATCTTGTTTAATAACCACGAAGAACCAAATGTAATTTTGGATGAGGGAGAATATACGTTATCTATCTTATCTAAAATCTTCGTTAGCGGTAGCGATTCATTGTCAACATGCAGACATTTTTTCTGATCAGTTTTTCTCTATAACTTAGTGATACTTCCCATGTGCAATTCTGTGATTTTATTTTTTTGTGACCCTTTCCGAGACGGTAAGCACGGGTGGGGATGCGGCGGGAATGGGGCGGGAACTCATGGGGAAAATGAACATTTCTTATTAAGATAACTTCACATCATGTAGGTCCTGTCGTGATTGTTAACAACGGCCAGTTGGAAGATCCTGTAAACGAGGCTGGTATAGACAAAGAATTTGTTCATGGAAAATTTGTGACCGTCAGATACGGATATGACGCTAACAGAAATCGCTATGTAGGTAAATTCTAAAATCAGATCACTCTTTATAAAGAGCATTTTTCACTTGTTACGACATTTAATCGGTGTTGTTATCTTTTAACCGGTGTTTTTATCTTTTAACCGGTGTTTTTATCTTTTAACCGGTGTTTTTATCTTTTAGTTTCTCACTTTTGGTGACAATGAACTCAGTTATAAAGTTAAGAAAAAACCCTTGTACAACCAAGAGCTCTACATAGGTCAGTTGTCAAATAGCTCCAGAAGTCAAATTTTGGTTGATGAGGTAATTTATTTAAAATTTCTCATACATTTATCCCCATCATGAAGCTAGTGTAAAAAATATACCTCTTCTACGAACCTGAATGTTATTGTATGGTTTCATACGCGGTAAGAAGCTAATATTAGCTAACACAACATGGAGACCATCTCAATTTTGTGAAGATTTATACCTTTTAATGAATGTAAAAAGTGCACTCTCTTATTAAGTGCTGACATGATTATCACTCTATTTGACGACATTCACTCGCTTGCATCTTTCCATTTTTCCATTCCAGCATCGACTGCTCATGTTATATATTAATTCTGATATATTCTCGGTAGGTTCAAATTTGGGAAGATCTTAATGCTGAATTAAATAACCGGGAAACGAAAATTGACGAGACTGTACGAGGATTGTCGGCACTTTTTCGGTAGGCGATATTTTTTTTAATTCCTACTTTCGTCGAAAAATCTCATTTCCAAAAAGTTGAAAATTTCTTGGAAAGAAATGATTATTTCGCTTTACTTTTTACAGATTTAGTAGTGGTGAAGGCGATGTCCTTAAAAATGATGTACTCGGAAAACCAAACGGGAGAGGAAGCAATTTGAAATGGGTAACATTGCCTGACAAAGAATAAAGATTGACGCTAGTACGATTTCGTTCTCGTGAATAATCTGTTCACAAAGAAAGGAACTTGGTAAACAATTCTGAGGGCTATAAGTTAGTTTCCAGTTAAAATGAGATTTAGTGTTGTGCATTCAATATACTAAAGTATTGGTCCATAAAATTGGTTCTGAAAATATTTAATTGTATATAATAGATATTCTCTGCACTCTTGTATGAATTTAGTTACAAATTTTTTGGTGTATTTGAGATTTGTTATTCCCTTACAACCTCTTTATCAAGTATACTGGAATATTTCGAATGCTTTTTGCTAAACTATCCTAAAGAGTCTCGTTTTGATGCGTTTCACGGTAACTATCAAAATTATATATTTCGTTTAACTGCAAATTCCTGTGGGACAATTTGTGATAATTTTAACACATAAACGAGGCCTGTCGGACAATCGAGACAACATACAACAATAACAACAATGGATGGCATATTACATTTTTTCTTTCTTTCGTCCGTTCCTTTAGCTTTTGTATTCTATTCGTGATTAATATATCCAACTTTTTTGATTTTTGGAACCTTTTTACACTGAGCTATCAAATTCGACAAATTTGTATCATCCGCTGAAAGTTAACAAATTAATTTATTCCAAATGTTTCACTGTAAACTTTGCTGAATAAATCTCGACAGTTGGAACCAAGAGATACATAAAGCCCCGTTCGGTACGCGTTCTCTGTGAGAAATATAGCGGGATATAATATGACGGTTTCCGTTTTGCGTTTTATGTGCGTTTAGTAGTAAATATTACTCGCCAGCGACCTTACCAAGTGTCATTTTCATATTCCAAACAGCAAACCTCTCGAGAGATGAATGGGTGGCTGAAGCTTCTAAGGGGTCTCCTCCTATAATACGAGGATTGGAAAATTGTTGAAATTTCATAAAGGAAGGTGTTCATCATAGACGAATTTGGACGATGTTGAAAACTGAAAAATGCCCTTGAAATAATCGTGCCTTCAGCAGCGTCTTATTTCTAAGTGACTTCTATGTATTTTTAAGTAGTGAAATTTGTCAGAGCAGTAAAAGAAACTCGACCACTGTGATAGAGGTCGAAAAAGAAAATCCTGAGAAACAAAAGATCTATGCAGTAAACAAGGATTTTTTTCCTTTTCTCGCAGAAACTCTAGTTCGGAAATGTTCGGAAATGAAATCTTGTTCAAAATTTATGTTTCTTTTAAAAAAACGTGTACTGGCTTTGTAACCAGCACGAGTTTGTGGTTAGAATATGTCCTGCTTGGTTAAAAGATTACGTTTATACAAAATATTTTATATCATTGCTCTCTGGCTCCCCTGCGAGAATTTATGTTGTGGACAGGCCTTTTTTAGTGTATACGTAATAATAGTATACGACTATGTGAATATTTTGACGTCAAATAACACTACACACGGTAACAAACTGACAAGAAAGATCATTACTTTTTTACGATGTAACATAAAAAACTATAAAGAAACATGTTACCTGATCTTTTTAAAAGTTCAGCAAAAAGAGCAGAAAAAATTTATAAATGTCCAGTTTTGTTTACAAACGAACACAAGAAAGGAGCAGATTCAATGTTGCTTAAACCTATTCAGAAAGTAGAACGTACAAAAAAATATCTCAAAAGTTTAGACGAGAGAAGAAAAGCCAATCGCCATAATGTTCGTCCAAAGAAAGACGAAGAATTGGCATCGCATCAACGAGAAAGGTTGTATCAATTGATTAATGTTTATGCTCAACAGTCGACAAAGAATTTTCGTTCATCCGCACGTAAAACCAAGAATACGTTACCTCCGATAACAACTACAAAGCCTAACGAAAATAATATGAAATTAAGCTTGACTCCGCAAACAAAAGATACCGCGTTACCGCAAATTAGTAACGAACCACTTACGAAGAAAAGAATTTCTAAAAACAATGACATACAATTTCCCAAAATTATAATGGAGTAACAGATTCGTTTTTACACATTTTTTTTATCATTCTCCTTCTGTTTCCGAACTCAATAAAAGTTTAGCCTGCTCTTTCCCAATATTTAAATTATTTCATGGTGACCAACAAAATATAGAAAAAAGGTGTAAAGCTATTTTGTAATGGATAAAGAAAATCAAATATGAAAGTAGTTCAAAGCACAAAGCCAAACTTCAGGGACAACTTCTGTTCAGATACAGAAATAAAACTAGACTGGGAAGGAAGTCGTAAGTCTTATGACAATTATTTTGTGGTCACATGACATAATAATTTCCTGTTGCGTCAATGCTATTCCTTAATTGATACAAGTAAGAGATTCTCTATCAGTGTAACCTTAAAATGCAATACTAATGAAATGTAACTTTAAACGCTCCTTTTGAAATAGTTTGCGCTTTTTTCACCATGCACAACATGAATGGAATTGTTTCTGTCGTCTTTTTTTTGCTGCTATGTACACCACTGTTTGGAGACGCTTGTTTTTGTTTCCCAGCACATCCGCAACAGCTGTTTTGCAATGCTGACTTTGGTGAGTACTGGCATTATATCAGCGAACACGTTCTCCCAGTAATTTACGTCTTTGAATTGAAGGATTTAGCTTAGTAAAGAGTTCAGGTTGGAAATTATTACAGTGGAATCTGTCTAAAGCGGACACCATTGGTGCGAAAGAAAGTGTCCGCTTTAGATAGATGTCCGCTTTATAGAGAGTTTTCCTAAAACTGATTTTTATGGTCCAAATTTACCAAAAGCTGTATTTTTATCTCGTGTATGGTTCACTTCTAATGGGAAACGTGTCAACAGAGGGGCTGGGTATGGTCTGGAAATACCAGTCTTATACAAACTCATTGGGCCTGAGAAAGCCGTTGATTGGAGCGAAAAAAAACATTAAAAAAATACTTGAAATTGTAAACAAAAAAGTTGAAAAATGTTGATGAAAGATATATTGTGTTACTTTGTGTCCGCTTTATGCCGAGATTTTTTAAGGGAAATCTTCATTTGGTGCAAAAAAAAAAAGTGTCCGCTTTAGTACTGTCCGCTTTATAACTGTCCGCTTTATAGAGATTTTTTTATGAGAATTTGACCGTAAATCATTCCGTTCCACGAGATTGCGTCCGCTTTAAACAGATGTCCGCTTTATACCGTGTCCGCTTTAGACAGATTCCACTGTACTTCGAAACATAACGAAATTTTCCTTGACGAACAAAAGAAACATTACCATGAATCTTTAATTTCAAATTTATTTTGTCAGATTGCTATCATGATTTTCCCTATCGATGGTAGTCTTGAATTCGAGACTATGGGGTGATTACATGATCACTTTTCATCACATCACGGGTACTTTTTGGCCCGGGCCCAAGACACCTGGGAGGGGATGTAAAAATACATATGAAAGCACTTGTAAAATCAAGAGAATCAATTAGATCAATTAGATCAAGTGAGCTGGTCCGCTAATCGTGATCATGTAATCAGTCCCTTAGAAAAAAAGGTTTCTTTTGTGGGAAATTCCGTGGGAAAGATTGTTAATTTTGTATTATATAACTGTTATCACACAACAAAGAGACTTTACAAATTCAAAGAAATCATCAAAACGCAAAGCCATTCTGTTGCATCACGAAAAAAATATATTATAAAACGCAAAGAAAGCAATTGGAGCAAAAAGCAACGGTCGTTACACGGAGGTAAAATCCTTTAGTTACGAGGACTAACATTCCAAAGCGAATTCTGTATATATGACATCAAATAGAATTTTTAATATTCTTTGAAAATGTGACCATGATTTGTAACGAGTTTACTTGCTCTCTGTACTAGGACTCCGTTTTATAAAGTGTTGTGTTGTTTTATAATGTGTTGTGTTGTTTTATAATGTGGGGCGAGAGACTCGGAGGCGGATCCAGAGAGGTCAAATTTAAAGATGAGAGTTATGTATCAATAAAGTGGGCCACTTCAAATATATATAATTCTAACTTTATCAATTTATTTTTTTGTCGCTAAATCAACAGCTATGATTTTAATCAGAACAGGGATGTGTGATCAGAACCATCTCTTCATTTCGTGTTTCATCTGTTGTTTTTTTATCTCAGTTATCCAAGCAATGGTTACATCGAAAACAACCATCAGTCAAGACTCAGACAAGACATACACTGTAACAATCTTACAAAGCTACAAAAAATGGAATATATTTCAGTTACTGAAAGATCAAAAGGAAATCATAGAAGATTTGAAATACGCAACAGTGAACTTAACAACAACAGATGAAAAGAATTGTGGCGTTTCTATGGAGTTCCTCAAATCATACCTAATAATGGGTCAGATACAAAACCACAGAATGGAAGTGAATTCGTGCAATTATATTTCGGAATGGTTGGATGTTACACGACAGATAAAACGTGGTATCCATGGTGACTACGACTGCCGTTGCAATGTCGAAACCAGAATAAATACGTATGAAGCTGACATAACAAAGAGGATGGAAGAACGATCTTTGAGTACATCATGTTTTTGGATGATGTATCCAGGTACACCAATCGACGATTGTGCGTTTAATCATTTGACTTGTCGAAAACTGGCAAATCCAGTCATTGTGGATGAACAATCAGAAACTTGTGTTTGGATAGAAGGAGAAGAGTATACAAAATGCATCCAACAACAGAATAGAGATGCAGAATCCTGAACATTGATGAGGCATTTTCTCTTATGATTTTGGATGAAGTTTGAACTTTCATAGGTCTAAATTGAAATGAGGATATAGAAATACAAAATTGTAAATTGTAAAGAAAAAAGGCGTTTAAACCGGGGGAATAGGGTATATTGGGTAAGTTGAAAGAAGTTGAAAATTCATTCGAAAACACCGATCTATGAAACGGGCAGCTGTAAACCACGTTTATATATTTATATATATGTTAACAAGAAAAACACATTTTATTTTCAACGATATTCGGCGTCAAGCGTTCTATATATACAGTTCACTCTCTCTAATTCGAATCTCTACTATCCGAATATTTCTATTATCCGAATGAATTTAAAGTCACCGTCAATTTTCCTTAAGAAACTCTCTTAATTAACTTTCTACTATCCGAATCTCTGTAATCCGAAAACCTCTATAATTCGAACGAATTATAAGGTCCCCTCAGCAAAATTATCTCTATAATTCGAATATTCAGAGTGTAAACCATGCATTAAAACTTTCGAACGTTTTTTTTTCGAACTTCGAATTTCTCATCCGTCTGTTCGATGGTATGTTTGTTCGTTTTTGTAAACAGAAGTGCAGCAATTTAATGTGCTTTGATGTCCTGCGTTTTATTTCTCATAATGTCTAAGCGAAACCGTGTAGATCAAAAACTTGAGACCAAGTATAAAGCTTTGGTGGAATTAGAGAAAGGAAAATCCAATAAAGAAGTCGCTCAATCATTTGGTATTCCGCCTAATACGCTTTCTAATTGGAAAAAAAATAAGGAAATAGTTTTTGACGCTTATAAAAAAGGGAATGCAAAAACCAAACGGATGAAGTCTGATACCTATGAGCAAGTCAATAACGCTATACTGAAATGGTTTACACGTATACGAGCAGAAAATATTCCTGTTAGTGGCATCCTTATAAAGGAAAAGGCTCTTTATTTTGCCAAAGAATTGAACATTGAAAAATTTCAAGCATCGGATGGCTGGTTAGACAAGTGGAAAAAAAGGTTTGATTCGATATCTTATTTATGGAAATATACATTATAAAGTACATATTTATAACATTTTAGGAAGTCTTTTTTCGAGAATGTTAATGCTGTGAAAATTAAACGTGACGGTACCTTCATTCCCAAACCATCGTTTTTGTTTACAACTTTACCAACGACCACTACTTTGCATTTGTTTTCTTTGTCAGCTTTTAAAAAATAAAATATCGTCTTGGCAAACTTCCCTGATTTTCCAAGTGGAAGATGACCGATGACCTTTTCTTTTCTTTGTTGGAATATTGCCACAGCGTATTTGTCCATTTTGTTGTCTGGCTGCATCGTTACATCTAATGTTTCTCCTACAAAAGGCGTCCATGTATGTTTATATACGTGGTAACCCATGACGAAAGCTTCAATTTCATAAGTCTTGTTTAAAACGACTGGTATTAATTCAAGACTTAATATATCTTGGACAGATGGTATTACAGCAGCCATCATGTTTTAGAATTCGTCATTAAAAAATCAAGAACAAAAATACCGGATGAATCTTTATATAGATCTTGAATAGCTGATAAGGCCTAGGTTCCACTTACATTTATTTTTCTTTTTTTCTACAGGTATCTTTTAAAACCATTGCAGGAGAATCTAAATCAGTTACGGAAGAGATGACAGCGCCCTGGTTGGAAACAACACTACCGACAATTCTTTCCAGATACCCAATTGAAAATGTCTTTAATGCTGATGAATTTGGCCTATTCTATCAGTGCCTTCCCAATAAAACCTTTCACTTTAAGAAAGAAAAGTGTAGTGGGGGCAAGCACAGCAAAGTTAGATTGACCGGGATGGCAGCAGGAAATGCAATAGGTGAAAGACTTCCTATGTTTGTCATTGGAAAGTCAAAAAATCCGCGGTGTTTCAAAGGTGTTAAAAGCATTCCATGCCGTTACCGAGCCCAGCCAAAAAGTTGGATGTCGTCCGAGTTGTTTGAAGAATGGATGAGGGAACTCGATCGTAGCTTTGGCGTCAAAAAAAGGAAAATTGCTTTGATCGTGGATAACTGTCCTGCTCACCCAACCGTTACAGGGCTCGAATGGATTGAACTCATCTTCCTTCCGCCTAACACAACATCGGTCACCCAGCCTATGGACCAAGGAGTTATCAGAGCACTCAAGGTCAAGTATCGTTCTCTTGCCGTTAGAAAGCAACTTGCTAACTTAGAGAAAGGAAAGCAGCTACCAAAAATTTCCATCTTGACAGCAATGACAATGCTCAACAAGGTTTGGGGTTCAATACCTGATCGCACTTTCTTGAACTGTTTCAAAAAGTCCGGTATTTCTGAAGAATCTGCGGAGAAGGCGTTAAATGATGATGATGACCCTTTTGCAAATTTGGATGTCGAAGAAAACGTCATTGAAAATTTGCGAGGTGATCTCCAAGTCATGAAAGGCAAGTTCAATGTAAACTTTGAATTAACTGCAGACGAGCTTGTCGATATTGACTTTGAGATCAGTGTTTCTGGTCTCATATCCGATAAAGACATCATTGCCGAAGTGAGTGGATGTGTTGACTGCAACGATAGTGAGGATGATGATTCCGACAACGAAGAACCAACCGAACTGTTGACAAAACCCGATTTTAAAGATGCCATGAATGCCATTTCCATCCTTGAGGAATACAGCATATTTACGAAATTTGGAGTAGATTTGAGGAAAGCACTCAGCGACGCAAGTCGTGTGCTTGACTTGGACTACCTCGTCAACAAAAAACAATCCAAAATTGAACATTTTTTTGAGAAATCCTGAGTGTAGTAAATATAAATAAAGATTTTCAAAAAGAACTCAATTTTTTGTTGTTGTGTTTTCATCTTGGTGGTTTTTGTTATTTTTTCAAAATTTCCGATTTTTCTCTCTCTAATTCGAATTTTCACTCTTCAAGTCTGAAAATTCGAATAAGAGAGACTTTCTATTATTCGAATCTCTCTATAATCCGAATAAAAATTTGTCCCCCTTGAGATTCGAATTAGAGAGAGTGAACTGTATATACATATAAGGCTACTGACAAATAAGAAGTATCATATCCGTATGCAGAGATAAGAATAATAAATTTTTTTAAAAAGGTATTTCCTTAAGAATTAGATTAAAAAATAAATAAATAAAAAAATGTTCCTGTAATGTAGGGAAAAAATGATGAAAATGTTGCCTACGTACACACATGAGTTTCTATTATGTTAAGCTTTTTAGAAAACAGGTTTGTATATATGCTACATAAATATTCTATCATCTCAGTATATGATATATTATATGAAAATTTCTTGTTCGAAACTAAAAATGTCACATTTTAAAGCTTTTTGCTTGATGCTGCAGCAGAAAATTTTTTATAAGATTTTTATACCAAAGACCTTTAAAATGGAGGATTGGTTTTTGCAGCATTTTTAAGTTTTTCTGCATTATCACCAGTTACTTGCCATGATAAACAATGCAAGCTTCCTCCTAAATGACACACAGCAGATACATTGATAAAAACACATGTTTTCTCTTCTGAATATTCCATATATTTAGCTTTAGCTTGCTCATCCAGAGCATTATTGCCAAAGATAGGAATGTATATGTAATTTTCAGTCGAGACACAATTTACATAAACCCCATATGCTGATGAATACCCATCTTTACTGACAATTGAACTTTCGCCATTTACCACATTGATAATTTCAATATTTTTCGGTAGAGTTCTTTGTAGCTTGGACATAAGTTTGGTAGAAAAACAACCATCATCCTCATAGCTGTTCACAAATAAAGTCTTTTGATTAATAAATGTACACATACCATCAACATGACCTAATTTTTCTTCATCAGTTGGAACAATAACAACATCTTTTACTTGTAAAACATTTTTTAATAATGATACTCCTTCAGCTTCTTCCAGATTATTTAGTTGCAAAAATTTATCTGTTATAATGACACAGTCACATTCATTAAAAATAAGATTACCACCGTCATTTATCAAATTTACTTTGGAGCATGAAATATTATACCTGTTGATAAACTGGTTAAATTCTTTTTGAAAATATTTAGCATCTTTTTTCTTCAGTCCACCATAATATCTGAACTGTATTGGTGTTTCTGGCATTACAGGGCTAACATCTCGTATCCATGGATCTAAACGCTCACTAACAGTCAAAAGAGCATGTGCTGGCAAGTGACCTTGAAAGTAGGGGATTGTATCCTTGTCAGTTAACACAATAACATTGTCCCTGCCATGGATTTCTTTTGCAAAAATAATAAAGAAATCTATCATTTCCTGGAAATAGTTCTTGTAATAATGATCATGTTTTGACGGAGCTGCCAGGACCAGAAGCATATCAACAACTTGAAATTCGGAAACTTAATATTTAAATGAATATTTAATATTTAACGTACAAGACACTAGTGATATGAATGTGCTTCTCTTCACTTTTTTTTTTAATATTTGCCAACAAATTATAATGTAAAATTTTATTCTTTGAAAAAAAATGAATGATTAAAAAAATATAATAATAATTTACAATGTGGCTCTTTGTTTAGATAATTATGAAAGAACAAAACAGTATCATATATGTGTGCGTTATCAAAATGTAGACCAGTTACTAATGTTTATGGTTTTTAACTGAAAGTGACCGTCTTTAGGCAGTCAAAAGAATAGAATTTGTTACTTTTGACTGCCGCATCAGGTCGCTTTTCAGTAAAAATGTAAACAATATTTGTCTATAGAATAGCAACAGACAGGAGAGAAGTGTGAAATGGAAAAAACAAACTTGTAAACAACCTAAAAATATAAATATTTATAAATATTTAAAAAGTGAAAAGACTGGTGGCCTTGTGGTAGAGTGCTCCCCTCTAGTGCGGGAGGTCAGGGTTCAATTCCTGGCCGAGTCATGCCAGCAGCTATAACAGTGTGAATCGATCCACTCAACTTGAGAGCCGGATTGATGTCTAAGGAGGTTGTCTGGTTGAGCGGTTGAAGCATACTTGTGGCTTCCGTAGCCCAAATGGGGACTTTAAATGCTGTAGGACCTCCTATACAGGACCCTCATTGATAACAGTTCTCTCAGAGCTGAAGAGGCAAACATTAATAATAAAACATTAATAATAAAAAAAAAAAACCCCAAAAAACCTTTAATATCATAATTAGCTCTAGTTAGCTACTAGCTACAGTAGCTACCTACACCATGATGTTGTGGCCTCTTCAAATCTTAAAGCTACGATCACCTTTAAAAACCTAAGGATTCCCCCAAAAATTCTTTCTATCATTTCATACACCATTTCATAGTTTCAGATTTTCAGCACACATTCAGTATTAGAAATGGGAAGAAAAGTTTGACCAGAAGAAAAAGTGAAAATATTTTTTATATCCTGAAATGTTGTGTATTTTGCTTAGATCTTTTTATTTGTTATGGGAAATAAGTATCTCCAAAGAATATGTAAAAGAATTGATAACTTTCTTTTCAACATTTTTCTTAAAAAAATATTTTCACTTTTGCTTCTGGTCAGATCCTTGTTAATTTCTTCTATTTTACTTCACAATCTACATGCTGAATAAGAGTTTAATAACAATGAAAATTTAAAGTGAGCTATTATGTTTCCCAAACTGTGAATCGTGTATTGCTGCTGAAATGAAAACCAAACTTGAAAAACTTTTTTCAAGGTAAATTGTGGCCATTTTATGTTTACATTTTTTTCGGATTACAATTATTCGGTAAATTCGGGTAAACCGATAAAGTAATGAACTTCATGATTGGTTCATTTCCCTGTGAGGATACAGAGTTTGAATCATTGCGGATTTTTCTTACCGCTGTTTTTCACTGTGGTGGTGCCGCTATCCTCCATTAAAAATGAGTGGTGACGATTTTGTTCACGGTATCAACAAAATGAAAAAGCCTGCGACAAAGTAAGTATCCATAATTCCATTCCCTGTTTTTTGTGTCATTCTTTTGTATGTATTTTTATTCCCAGTTGATTTTGGGGGCCACCAGAGAATCTGGTCTTAAAAATCACCAAATAATGACATGCTTTTCCGATCAGATGGTTCTTTTTACCGATCGTTAAACATGAAAATCATTATATGATGGGCTAAAGATATCATCATCGAAGTGATTATGGTGTGAATGTGTACACACACCAGAATGGCACTTGCATCTTTGTGAATGCCCCAGACAAATGTTCTGGAAAAAACTATACAACATAAAGATATCATTTTGCCTGACAAAATTTCAACAAATTTTTTGCACACTTATTTTCATGTAGGGTCAACATTAAAACCTTTGGCTTGTGTAGTAAAATTAAGAAACATTTCTACTATGTGTTAAATATTATAAACATTAAATTCATGAACGAATATATACAGCTTTCAAAGAGGACATAAAGCAGAAACTCTGAAACTCGTTGCAATTCAAAGGATCAATTGAATTGATTCAAAATATATTATAATCAAATGTATATGTTTGATTAAATATTACTACATTTGCCTTGGTGTTTGAAAAGAAAAAAATGTTTCAAGAGGTGTTATATACATGATTTATGAAATTATATACTTCTTTTTCATGTTTGACATTACACAATTTTTTTAAGAAACAACTTAGGATTTTGGACAGAACTCAAGCTTAACTTTTTATCTAAAATTGGAACTTTAACTCGATTGGTTGCTTAATTTTTTCAATACGTTTTTTGGCAAAGGAGAAATGATGGAATTTAAAATAATACAAAAGATGCTACTTAAAACTCACAAGATAGGACAAGGTAAATCAATCAAAAAGAATGTTTCCATCGTCAGTAATTTCTCAAAATGGAATAGATTGCTTAATAGATTATAAAAGGATTTAAAATCAATTTTTGTAAGTTGCTTCCTAGAATCAAAGGTCAGTACTCCAGTTGCTTATATTTTTACCCATGTATATAAGACTGAAGTATTTGACACATGTTTATACCCTTTTCAAACATTTCTAGAAAACATAAGTATTTTGAACACAATGCAAATACAAACAGATTTTGAGGAGGGAAATTGAATGAATCAAATGAAATTTGAATCTTCTTTGGATAGTGTTGATTCAAACATAATTTATATGTTTACCAAAGCTTAATAAAAAGATAAGAAAATAAAGATCACATGACAATGACAACCGAGTACATGAGAAAGCAAATACATCAAACATACAAAGGCTTCTAGAAGTAGAGGAAACGCTATCAAGTAATAACAGCAAATTATAACAATGTCGCATCAAGAGCTACTTTTAGACTCGCAAAAGAGTACCTGAAGGAGAGAGGTTTTAAATCCTTGTCAATAATCCCGAGGCAATGGACAAAATAAATCCACATAAAGTATATAAAAAATTGTCATTTAGTAACCCCCCACCCCAAGCTGGTCAAGTACTCTGCACTTTGAGTGCTTATTTTTCCCAAAGGGATTGAGGCTGAAAATCTGTTGTTTGAAAATTCATAAAAAGAGATAAAAATGAACTAACATTAAAATTTTTTGAATAGTTCCAAAACTCGCTCTTAAGGTTTTCTTAATTTTTGGAGTAATCTCTAAATATTCTTATAAATATTCTTATAAATATTCTTATAAACTAGTTTCTAATAAAAAAAAACATGTATATTTGAAAGGAATGATGAAAATGATATTTCATGTTTGGAAAATGTAACGAAAGAAGTAGTTTTGTATAAATTTTTTTTGCAATAAGTTGTTTATGAAAGTATCCAACTGAACAAGCGAACTTGTAATATTATAGTTGTTATGGGTAACCGTAATGTCATGTGATTTTTCTTGTCAACTTGTTCCCTCGTATCTTGGCACTCCTGTTCAAGCCTCAGTTCTTAATACCTTTTACATCACTTAAAACATTTCGTCATACCTTAAGATCATACCTTTTTACAAACTTTAAAATTGTTTCGCAATTAGATGTTAAGATGAATTTCCTTATGTTTTAGGGTAATGGCTCCACCTGGTGGAAGAACCAGCATTAATTTATTTGGTGGACCTGAAGAGCCTGCCAAACACCAAGTAAACAAAAACCAGGCTGGTAGAAATCAGTCTAGTGTATTTGGGTCTCCTGAACCAAAGGCACCTCCTCCCTCGAGTAATCGTGCTCCCGCTGCGTCTGCTGCTCCGGCGCCCGCACCTGCAGCTAAAAAAAACACGTCTCCATCGAATGAAGATCAAGCCAATAAAGGTCGACCTAGCACCAAAGTGATGGCTCCACCTGGTGGAAAAACATCAATTAATTTATTTGGATAAACTGTGTCACACTTCGCTCAAGAGTTTAATGTAAAATCTAATTTGAAATCATAAAACTCTTTGAAATCCCTTTGAAAATATGTTAATCTCTCTAGTATCATTCAGTTTCATTTTATGCACGATTTAGTAGAACTTGTCATTCGGACCATGTGTGCTTATATTAAGTTCCACGCCATTACACAGATATTGTATCGTATTATTTTTTTAATAATTGCATGAACTATAATTTATTTTGTTATTTATAGGAAGGGAAAGCTTATGGGAAATCATGTATCGTTTTTCATTCTCCTCTTTCGAACGTAACCTTCGAATCTATGGTATTTCGGGACAAACTTTATATAAAATTCTCCTAAATTTATAAAATCTTCCCTATTTATAAAATCTTCCCTATTTGTTAATTTGAAGGTATTATTGCTTCTTTACTTTAAAGAATTTATCTAAGGGCCTGTTCATATGGATAAAATTACCTCGTTAAGCGAGAAATAACCTGCACGTGCATGACGTAACGATATATGAACAAAAGAATAAATACAAAATTTTGCTGACTGAGCGTAAAATTTGTAGAATTCGTGGCTGTTCAGAAGACTTAATGAATTGATATCTAATGACATCTTCCAAGGGTTTCAGCTCCTCCTTTATACATGGGACAGTGCGCATCACGTAAGTATAGTTGTGTTGAAAGCCTTTTACATAAGCAACGTATGCAGCGTGTGGATATGCTGTAGCAATTTCCGTTTTAATTTCTTTTATCCAATTTTTGACTTTATTTTTAATGTATGCTGCTTTATCGCTGCCAATAATTGCGCATAGATGTCTGTTTCCTTTTGTGATTTTGTCTCCTGTGCCTTTTTTAGTCGCTTTTTGGTGATGTTTTTTTAGTCGCTTTTTGGTGATGTTTTTACAATAGTAGGTTTGGGATCCATTTGTTTGGTACTTGAGCATACTTCGTTTGCCAGCACTGCCCTCATTTACCAAACAAATGGAAAAATAATACTCCGACTGCCCTCAGCAAAATGTTTTAATGAATTTCGCATAATAAGGATATGTCCACTATGCATTGCAATGTCTTCAATATTTTTTCTTCCAAAAAGTCCTGAGGAAGTGCAGAAAGTTCTCCTAAATGGACTGTCCAGAATAAAAATAGGTACAACAACAAGAAGAAAATCAACAATCAAAACATTTTCGCACCACAGGTCTTACCTCTCCAATGTAAACATAGCGAAAAAAGCGCACATCCAGTGAAATATGCCCTACTAAGGTTATCAAAAACATCAAAATCCATAATGGCTGCATTATATCCGAAATCGTGTATTTTCAGACTCACTTATGGGTGAATTATTGTTCCATGATTGGATTGCTGTAGTCATTTCACTTATGAATTTCCTAAACTACCTTTAGTTCATTAAAAAAGGTTATGTCTCCATACCGTCATGTTTTCATAGGCTTCAATTACTTCTTTCTCAAATAACTTCTGTCCGTCTCTTCAGTTCTTGTTTTTGAAGAAGTTGCGTTTATCTTTTCTGCATTTGTGTTGTTCAGTAATTTTTCTTTACACGCTGTTTGATGGTTTTTAAGGCCAGATATAGTTGATAATTTTATGTTTCTGTCCCTATTCAACTGGTTATGTATCATGTTTGAAGATGACAGAACAAGGTTCAATTGAGGCCCTATTTACTCCTACCTCATGTTCAATGTTTACGACTAAAGCAAAGTGGATTTGCATGTTGTAGAAGAAAGTATTGCTGCTGAGGGAAATCAGAAATTGCAACAGGAACTGCTTCAGTCCAATATTTTAAGAGTAGTGCTGATGGGTCTTAATCGAAAACGCTCTCTGAAAGCAGAATTAAGTGATCTTGAAAATGAAAAAGCTAAGATTAGTTTCCATAAACATCTACCCTGTACATCTTGTAAACCATTCTTGTTTCTGATTTAGTTGTAGTTATTTTAGGACTGTTCTTTGCTATACTTTTTGATTGGTTTTGCAGACAACAGTTATGTTCTATAAGTCGTGAGAGATGAAAAATCAATCATTTACATCATTGTGAACCATCTGCTAGTCAAGAATATAAGTTTGAAGAATTCAGCTGCTTTCATTTAGAACTATTGAAGAAAAGTCCCCAGACAGTTTCTGTATTGTTCAGAAGTTTGTCTTCAAATTTTTTTTATTTTGTCCTGGAAACATGCCTTCATCAATTGTGGCCTCGTTGATTTCCAACGAGGTGTTTATGCTGTTTTATTGGACATTACCTGAGCAGATGCTTAGTTTTAAGATGAATAAGATTTTGTTCATAAACATTGAACGTGAGTAATGAAATAAATGGAAAATATTTCAATGGAAAAGCTAATACAAATGATTGAATTTACTCTCAAGGTGGTACAAGACAAAAGTTTCTCTCCTCCCATAATTTCTGAAGATCATGATTAAATCAATGTGAGAAGAATTAGAATAGGATTTTGGCACTTGTGACTTTTTCCTTTTTTTCTTTATCCGAGCTCAAAATTCATTCCTTCACTCTACTTTAAAACTGACCAAAACGAAATCAAGGTAAGATTGAATAAACATTTTCCTAAACTTAACCGTGCTGCGGTCTCTATGTAAAACACAACGTTGAAAAGATTGGAAACCTATCTGCGATCAGCCATGAGCGATGACATGGTGGCTGACGAATCTTATGATTCTTCATGCATGTACATAAACATATGACTGGTAATTTTGATCTTATTGAGGTCTCCAACCGATTTGTAAGCATTAATCAGACACGCAAAGGATGTCTGTCATACTCAGTCAACATAAATTGCCAAAGAAGAGAGTTATAGTGTCTACTAGCACGTAAACTGTTTCATCTGTGATGTAATAAAATGGTCCAGATCGTCGTTGCTTAAACAAATAGTTTTCATTTGCATTTGTAAATGTTCTTTACTTCACGATAACCGATCCATACTTTGAAAATTTTAAAACATGTCTCTTTTATCATTCATCTTCCTTCCTTAAACTGTGGGTAATTAAGCAGCCAAAATTAATTTTTGGTTTAAAGATATATAAAAATTTCACCATTTAAAGCTTGGTTCCCACTGCAGCGATGATCGCTATCGCCCATACTAGTTTGTTTGGTGGGAATCCTGAGTTTTGATATTCATCGCCTTGGTTCGTCGCCCAACTCGTTGATCTTTTCATTATGTCGGAAAAGATAAAAGACTTAACAAAGGACACACATGATGGATTGAAAATTTAAAGAGATTTGTGTATGTTTTGCCGAACCACGTGGAGTGCAAAATCTTTTTTCTTCAAAAATAAACTAGTGATCTACTTGATATAAAATGTAATGATAAATGTACCTGTAAACTCTTTGAGAAGAGGAAAGGAATACTTGTGATGCAGCAAGTAATTACACGATGTTTCGAAATAGATAATAGGAAACCATGATAGCACCCTCACGAGAAAGCACAGAAAGTGATGTTATTATCGTTAATTGTTTTTGTTGATAAATTGAATCTCTCTCTATATAAATAGTGTTAATTGCTGTGTTGTTGTCGTAATCCACCAAGATGCCGAAAGCAACGTTTGATTTACAAGACGACGAACGTCTTTCCATCGAAGTCCATAAATACAAATTTTTCTACGATAAAACGTCAAAACGTTACAAGGAGAAGGATCGTGTTATCAACGCATGGAATGCAGTAGAAGCAGCTCTTGAATTAGCTGAAGGTAGTTATAAACTAATTGATAAAAACATAATATGTAATATCTGTGTCGGAATTCTCTCCTGAGGCGTCACAATATTTCAAACTGATGAGTTTTCTTTTAACTTTAGGTGATGGTAAAAAGAGGTTCGAAAACCTAAAGAAACGGTATAGCAAGAAGAAGAACGCATACAAAAATGCTACCAAATCAGGATCTGGTTCACAAGAAGCAGAAGTCGCAGGAGCTTAAACGTTACGATTTTCTTAGCTGGTTAACACCTTTTTTAAGGCTGAAACAAACTATATCAAACGTGAATCCCAGTATCGGTGCAGTAAATGACAATCCAGATGTTTCTAATGATGAACAAGATGATACTGAGTCAACATTCAATGACCTGGATTCCCCCGAACCCTTAAAGTCACCGAGCATTTGTGCCGAAAAACCGTCCAAGAAACATAAACCTAAAAGCGAAGAAAATGATAACGAAATTGAAATGCTTAAAACTATTCACCAGAAGTTAATTGAGGATGAGAAAAGCTCTGATGATGACGATTGAGATGCTACTTTTGGCAAAATGGTCACCAAGGAATTGAAAGTTTTGCCACATCACTTGAAGTTTAGATTTAAGCATGATGTCAATAATTTTAATTTATAAATATCAATCACAGTTGTTCGCACAATCCCGGAATCCTGATGATTTACATGTTCAAAAATTTTTTCAAGCTTCTGCTTCTGCATCGAACACAGGTCAGGCTGGCTGGTATAATAATTTGTCAATGTATATGAATGATAGTGAATAAAGTATACTTTTAATATATGATATATACAGATGTTGTAAAAACATGCTTCAGTCAAATGAAGTACTTGTATCTCGTTGAATCACGTCTATACATCATGTCCGCCTAACATGATCCAACTGCCATTCTAAAGCCCCAACCCCATTTACGTATTCTGAAATAGCATTGCGCATTTCTACTGCATCTTCTCTTGGGCGACATCCACACAAATTCCTCACTTCTACAATCCCTCCACTTCCTTCTGCGACAATTTTCCTCCATTCACCTAACCTAATTTCTCCACTCCCACTGTAATTATCAACAAAACCCGATGGACAATATGATGGATTATCAGTAAGCTTCAAATAATTGTGCAATCCAATACAAGCCAATGTGTACCTTTCTGCATTCTCCACTGAGGCCTTGATAGGCTTTGAGAAAATCCTCCAACGAGCCACCAGTATTCCAAAAGCATTTTCGATCACTCGACGCGCGCGAGATAATCGGTAGTTGAAGACTCGTTGTTGTTCATCCAACTTGCCCGGAAAAGGTCTCATTAACCATGTCTTCAATGGGAATATTTCGTCTTCAACTAAGTAATATGGTAATGGGTCAAAGTCGCAACCTTCGCATGTTTCCGCTTCAGGAATTTGTATCGAGTTGGTTTCAAAAGTACCAAGCTAAAAAACCCTTTGTAATTGTGGTATAGCGTGCCTGTGCTTTTAGGGCATTCAATTCGAATGTGTTTTCCATTGATAACTCCAATGACATGGTTTAAGTTCCAAAGTTCTTCAAATTCTTCAGCGAGCATTTTCCATTTTTGACTTGGCGATGGATGAGCCACGTATGTAGGAAACAAAATTTGTCTTAATGCGTCACAAGTTTCAGAAATTATCTTCGATACTGTAGCTTTACCCATTCGGAAAAGAAAGGTTAACGAAATTTGAGATTCACCAGTAGCCAGAAAACGTAAGTTTAAAGCTAGTCGTTCAGCAGGAGAAATAGCTTCTCTGAAGTTGGTGTTCTTCTTTGTGACGAGTGGGGAAACAAGCCCAAGCAAATGATCAAATCGTTCGGGAGACATTCTCAAAAATCTTAAAGTTGAAGAATATAGTTTTAATCCTTCAGTTTGTACTTCTTTTCATAATGTTTACACACATTATAGTAAAACACTTACCTGAAATGATTCTCTCTGTCAACCAAACGTAACTCCGCCAAAATTTGTTTGTAAGCACCTTTGTTTTCCCTATGCTTGAAAATTTCCCGTACCCAAAATCGTCGTCTTTTTTGTTTTTGTTTTCTTTTAATTCTTTTTCTTAAGGTGGTTCCCAAATAAAAATTCTTAAATTTTTTGATTTTTGAAAAACACTTTGTTTTTGTCGAAAAATTACTGCTGAATCCGAATTTGTCAATTATATTGCCTGAAAGAGTCAGGAAATGCCTCAAATTTCGATTTTAATGAGGTATACTCAATTTTCAGTCCTTAGCAACGGCCCTAGCAACCGCTGTATGCCCTTGATTTGGAGCAAATTTAAAAGCATTGGAAAGCGGAAATCTAGTCAAAAAGCAATATATATCTACTATGCTTTATCTGAGCTCCACGGAACTTTTAGTTATACACAGAAACATCAAATTCATAGTTCCTTCTATCAGATCAGTTAGCACAAAGTTTTTTCTCAGTTTTAACTTGTTCTGTGTTTGCCATGGGTTCATCTGATAGAAGAAGGAAAAGTAAATTGCAGCAGCAGAAGAACAACAAACATCGACCAGCTCTGCAGCATCGACTAGTTCCTTCAATGTTGATTTCAAGTCAGCTTCTGCTAGGAAGTTAAGTATAGACTTAAACAGTATAAATGTTGATGAGAATGAAGATGATAGTTTTGCTGATGAAGAAGCTAACAACAAGGAATGTTACATACTTTTCAATACAAACATTTTACGAGACATGATCCTAGAAATTGGAAGCTGTCCCGTATGTGCTAATGATATTGAATTCAATCATCACATATCTCAGAAGAGAGGCTTTTGTCACTATTTCCTGATATCATGTGCTAGTTGTGAGTGGAAAAAAAGCTTTGCAACTTCAAAGGAGGTGCCATCTGATAACAGGGGTAGGAAGCCTTTGGATGTAAATATGCGTTCAGTGATGGCGTTCAGAGAAATTGGACGAGGCCACAGTGCGATGGAAGAATTTTGCTCAGTTATGAACATGCCAACGCCAATGAATCCATTCGCTTATGAAAACACAGTAAACAATACATTGCACAAGTTATAAAGCCAATCTTTTCTTGGAAGGATCTGGGATCAGATGAACTACTTTCACGATGTGTTGATGGGGAAACACAAAACGTCAATGAGGCATTGAATCAGATAATTTGGAAAAAACTGCCGAAAGATGTTTTTGTTGGGAAAATTGTCCTTGACATAGGAGTAGCATCAGCAGTGATTCACTTCAATGATGGTCATGGTGGTTTGTTGAAAGTTTTTGAAAGAATTGGAAGTGGATTGGATCCCGGATACTTTGCCAGAACAGGTTTCAGGAAGAGCGATGTGGAGCGAGTCAAGTTAGCCAATAAAAAGTCATGTGAGTGTACTAAAAAGGAAAGGCAAAAACTCCATGCTGCTAGAAAAGGATATGAAGATAAAAACAACGATAAAGAAGGTGACACCTACTCAAAGGGTGCATTTTAATTAGCGTTGCTTGAACTTTTTTTGTAATTTAATTTTTAAAACTCCGTTTTCTGAA
This sequence comes from Turritopsis rubra, assembly GCA_039566895.2. Classification (NCBI taxonomy): domain Eukaryota; kingdom Metazoa; phylum Cnidaria; class Hydrozoa; order Anthoathecata; family Oceaniidae; genus Turritopsis; species Turritopsis rubra. Next base: position 1,551,293 of record CM077625.1, on the reverse strand, counting down.
AATAAGGTTTTTAGAACTTCTGCCAAGAATATTATTAGATTGGCTTCTTTAAATTTCTTGAAACTCTGCAAATTGTAAAAGCAACATATAGTTTATGTGCTGAACCAATAAAATGTCTAAAATAATTTACCTGGGTGACATAATTAGCTTACAAATGTAACCAGCTGCAGTCAAAAAAGCCCGGATTCCTTATTTGATGTAATACAAAGAAGTGGCTGCCATATTTTGATATTTTTTTGGTTCAGCACATAGCTCTTTATGCCTAAAGTGTTCTCACCAAATTTCATTCATTTTAGTAAAACGGTTCTTGAGATATTTTAGACCGAAATCTTGTACTTTTTGAGACCGAAACTTAATTAATTATGCACATTATTAATTTTTTAGCAATTTTTTTTCTTATTTTGTGCTTAGTACATTAACGGGATCCATTTCCATGTAAAACTTACAGTAAAACATGCAATTATCAAAATTTTGAGTTTTTATTGGGGAACCACCTTAAAACCATAAAAAATAATGCTCGAAGCAATTTTCTTCTTGTCTTGCTAGCAGCCATGTTTGCTTTACTTTCAGAACAATTTTCTCATTCTGTCAGAAAGTTTAAAAGCGATGAAAAAATAAACCACCAGTGGGAACACATCGGTGATAAGTGTTAGGCGATAAGCTTTTGGCGACGAATCATATGAGCGACGAGCGATGAGACTAATCGCCGCAGTGGGAACCAAGCTTATTTCAGAATTTTCAACCATGGTCACCGAAAAGATTACGCATAAGTACGGCTGCATAATGATTTGATTTAGTTTTTCGTAAAACCCAGCTGGAGGTCTGGGGGGCGCTGTGGCCCAGTGGGTCAGCTTGGTTTTTTGGTATCGTTAACTTTCATCGCCACTTTTGTCTGATTATATGGGCTTTAATCTGAAGGTCAATCAAAGGCTTGAGAAGAAAGACTTTATGTATTGCAAATAGAAACATTCATCTGATGAAACCAGCTCCTAGGCAATGAAAAAAACCTTTTCACCGAAGATTCCTTGCAAAATTCTATGTTTCATATGATTGGAAAGATTTTAGAGCTCCACGCTATAAAAATAACACTCCAAATGACCGTCAAAATTTCATAGAAACATAACGTTAGATAAGAAATGAAAGATGGATGTTTCAACAACTGTTTTGTTTATTTTTTGAAACTTTCATGTCTAGATTCTTTCGGTTGTCCCATCCACTCAATATTAAATCTTGCCTTTTGATTTTGCTTATTTCCCAAAAGGTAAAATATTGAAAAATAAAGAAGAAAAATGATCAATAAATTTATAATTTTTAAATGTTGAAAAGATTTTACTCTATATCTATTGTGTTTTTTTTTAATAGTTTGTTTTCACTTCTGATGAAGGTGAAACAATGCTGTTGAATGTTATCTTCATCCTCTTCTAGTACCGATAAATAACGAGAACAACTTGTGAAAATATTACAAAATCATTTCATTGTAAAATGTTTGTATTGGACCAATAAAAATGTTAGTATTTCCATCAAATTGTTGAAAAACAAAATAAAGAACAACAACGTAGTTTCTAGTACTCCCATAGTGTATTTTCATTTGCCTCATCACTTCCCGCGATTATGCAGCCATTTTGATTTCCAAATAGGTATTGTCCGTTGTCAGCTTTTATTTGGAGTTTGGTCATGCTGTAAAGCTCAATGGTGAAATAACCACCATCCGCAGCAGTAGTTATTAACGATAAATTTGAATCCACTTTCAAGAACAGTTCTCCAGAGGTTTTTATGAGATACTTTCCATTTGATTCGATTAGCTTCAGTGTTTCTGGAATGCCCAAATTACATTGGACTTTCTTTGAATTTGTTATTCCCATGTAACCATACTTTCCACGAAGTATTATTCTAGATTTATTAACAAGCGCTAGTGTGAACAGGGCATTCGAATCGGCAATTTCACTGGATGGACATAATGAACCACCAGTGGAAGAGGTTATCCACTTATTGTTAGAAGCTTTCAACGCAATTTTGTTGCCATAATATTGCAGCTGAAAGACACAGTCAGGAGAAAGCTTTTCATTCGTTGCAGTAATTGATTTTTCATCTGCACACCAATATTTGTTATTTTGAGTAAGAAATGTTACTTTATCTCTTCTGCCCATGTGATAACCTAATTGGAATATTTCTGTGCTTTCTGCTGGTGATACTTGGTTAGCGGTCACGTCAACACCTGCAATGCAATTCAAATGGTTATAAAAATGATGTAAAAAAGTGTTGATAGTGTTCATTAGAGACACCTTAAAACATCTTACCTTGTTTAACAGAAGCTAGCCGACCATTGCAAGCTGTTAATGTCACTTGTGCTTTGCTTTCTTCAACGTTAAATAACTCATCTTTGCCTATGGAGTCCTTTGATGCTATTAATTTTCCGCTTGTTCCATGGATCGTTAAGTATTTCCCATTTCCGCAATAAAAGGCGAAAGAATTATCATGTAATGACATGTTGAATCTACAATTCTTCCTATCAATTTTTGCAATTAATTCACCTGTGTCTCCGTTCAAATAGCGTCCATTTGAATCTTGTATGGTATACTTTCCCTCCACAAATTTCAATGTCACGATTGAATTTATTCCCCACGGAATATCTATTTTAGCATGAAACCCGCCATCTTCCACGTCAACATATCTCTTTCTTGTCATACTCTTCAAGTTGCATTGTGGGTGAAGTGTAAAATGTATCGCCCACACAGACTCGATCGTCATTTTAAATGACGTGTACAGACGTTCAGAATTACCTGCTAGATATTTTCCATAGCAGTCTTTAAATGCCAGACGACCGTCATCGGCCACCTCGACGGTAAACAAACAATCTTCGGAGGGATCAGTGTTGATGCAGCTTACGTTACCATTTTTATTTGTTTCTAGATATCTGTTTTGGCTGCTTTTTAGGTAACCTTGACTACTCAATTCGCCTGGTTTTTCGAAACACCATGTCTGTTTCAAGCGTAACGCATTCCCACTCACGTTAATTTGGTTGCCAAATTTCTCCGCTGTCAAGTATTTATTTTCAAAATTAAGCATTCCAAAAGACATTTCTTTGCTTTTTGCCTGTGTCATTATTTTTCACGACGAACGATTGAAAAAAACTAATTTTATTTCTCAACTATCAAAGTTGTTACAAATATAGTAAGATATGCTATGAATTATAGTTGCATTGAACCAACTTCTGTCTTCTTTCACAGCAAACAACATATGGGAGATGTTATCTCCGAGTGATTTCATTGGCTGAAAAAAAGTTAGCAGATGTCAGTGGCTTTTGTACGACAAATGTGGCCGCTTTAATAATTCAAGATTTGTCGAAAAAGAATTTTGGAGAGAAAGGGCGTTTTCAAAAAAAAAAGTCTTTCAATTTTGATTTTATGCATGAATAACGGCTAAATCATAGCTCTAAGAGAATTTTTAAGAGCAGGTGCCTGATTGAAAAGAAGGAAAAGCCTTTCACGATATTCCCACGTGCTGAAGAATTATAATTATAATATTAACGTTCTATACTCTTGGGTGACCTGCGAAAAATTCAAACTAAAGAGCAGATATTATTAATTTACTATAATTATTTTAATTTAGACAGAACTAAATTTTGCTTGAGGCCCGGAAAACCCGAATTACAAAATCGAGTTAAAAAGTCGAGTTATGAATTATGACGTCATAATTCGAGTTATTAACTTGAAAATTTTAATTTTCTATAGCACTTTGAGTTACTAACTCGATAATATATTTCTCGCTTAATTTTGACTTCGAGTTACTCGAGCTGAGAAAAATATTTTAAAACTTTTTTTCCAAGTTAGTAATTCGAATCTTTTAAAGCAATATAATATTCTCGAGTTAGTAACTGGACTTGATTTATTTGAAAAAGAAATTTCGAGTTAGTAACTCAAGTTGTAGAAGCGAGAAATATATTTTCGAGTTAGTAACTCAAAGTGATATCGAAAATCATAAATTTCAAGTTAATAACTCGAATTATGACGTCATAATCCATAACTCGAGTTTATAACTCGATTTTTTAACACGGGTTTTCCGGGCCTCATTTTACATGACCTCAGCTCGACAATTATCTTCCAAAAATGTGCATTTTAAAATAAAATTTTAACCCCTTACAAATTTTGAGAAGTTGTAAATAAGGTTGGTATGGATGTTCTTCGTCAAATATTATTAATATATTTCTGTCACAAAACACTGAAAATTTGGGGGAATTTTCGCAATGTCGCATTTCTTTAGCATTTTTTTGCATTTTTCAGGTCAATTTAGATACAGCGACAGGAAAGTGTCAATACACAAGATATTTTGACATACAATGTTACATACAAACTTCCCGATGTCTCGAACATCCTTTATCTGGAACAAAAATCTTGGTCCCTTGAGCGTTTTGTTGCTTGAGAAAACATGTCGCTCTTTCGAACTCCCGCTATCTTGAACATTTTACTTGGCCCCTTGAGAGTTCGAGATCGCGGGAGTTGACTGTACTATCTATGTTCTACTTTTGCAGCATTGCTCCTCCGCATAACATGCCCAAAATCTCCGCATAATAACTCTCATAACATGCCCAAAGTCGTTGCTATTGGAAAATTATGTTCAGTAGAAGTTTAGAAAAAACTTCCTGATGGACTCCACCTCAGAAAAATATTATTCTGAGTTTTGTCCTGCTCGGGAAAAAAGATCGGTTTTTGGCTTCTGCGCATGTTCAGTTAAAATAACTTGGTCAGAATCCAACACATAATAAACATGAAGGTTTATTGGAGCGTTTCTAATAATGGTTCGTCAATATGAATTTATCCAGTCAAAAGATAAACAGTATATGTCTCTTTTTAGTAATGTACCATCTGCTCAGAACTTCTTATTGACAATAGTGTAAGTTATGAAAAGTTTGGTTAAGGAAGATAATTTGGATAAGCAAGATTAAAAAATGGCTTAGTTCAAAAATAGATTCTTGTACAACAAGCAAAACTCGAAAAGAAGAAAAAACCACACTTATAATACCCTTTTCAAAAAAAAGATTCACAAACTTATTCTTGACTTATGGAGAAAACTTCGTTCCCAGGAACTACTTCAGGATTAGTGGATATTGAACAGACAGACAGAACACAAATTGGGGACGATATTAAAAAACATAGTTAAACAAAGTTATAGTTATGATGGTCAAAAAGCTGGAGTTAAATTAACCAAATAATTTGTTGAGATTATTTCATTCTTTTTATGCAGCCATTTTTATAAGCAGATAGCCAATAAAATGTTATCACTTCTACTTAGTTATTGTTTTTTTCAGTTAGTGTCTAACCTTCGTCTAACAATTTCGTCTCCTCTTGCTTTCTGGGCCACCTTATGCTTTTGTAACTGGATAAACATTCATAAGATTTTTCGCTAGAGCTTTATAGCGAGAAAAAAAATTGTCAGCTGAACTCAACGGTATACGTTTGAAATGCAGCTACAGATTTTCTTACGATTGAGAAGAAAGTGGATTATTTTAGCTGCAGCCATAATGTTATGTTGATCTTTCTTCTCTAATCGTGTGCTCTTATCATGTTATGCAGAAGTCTTGTAATACTAGCCCAGGTAATGACGTATCGTTTCCTGGTCTCAGACAGTGAAAAAATTCTAGGATCAACGTTCCCCTTCGTGGCACATACAAAGCACTTATCTACTATTTGTGAGAATATCTTATGTTTTTGTTGGACTTAGATGAATTTGAGTTCTTAAAGGAATGTGTTCTTAATTGTCTGGTCTTTTAATGCTAGGGAATCCAAAAGGTATATTTTCTGACTGGAAAAGCGCGCGAAAATGACTTTTTATTGACTAAAAACTGAAGAAGAGGCAAGAAGAAGTGAAAGTGAAAAAATGCCAGCATTCACTGGGAGAAACAGGTGTTTTCAATATCTAATCCACTTTCGTAAATTCTTTATCTTTCGTTTAAAAAAACTGTTGGAAATTCGAGTCGACTGATTTTTATTTTCCTGAGAATTCAACTATAATTACACGATACTAATATTTCAATAAATTGACTTATCGTTGTTTCCCTCCCCTCCGTCTGTTCTTCTTTAGCTTTTGATGATGTTTATAAAACTCAAGCTTTAAAAGAAAACAATTAGACTAGTTACACCTTTTTCAGCTTGAAATTTAGTATACTTGAAACTACTATGAATTCTCATAAACTTGGAGCAATCAAAGAAGATATGCTTAAGTTACTAATTGACATGTCGATATTATTTGATCATTTTGAACTTGAGGAAAAATATTTAAAATAAAATTTGATGTTTGTTGATCTTATCTTCATGAAGAAGAATTATTTATTCCGGAATTTCTTCTTTCAAATGTCGTTGAATAATAGCTATTCTGAAATTTAACGTTTATATTCGTTTTGAAGCATTTATGTGTTTTACACAAGAAAAGTTTTCTTTCGATAATATTACTATAAGCATCTTTGTTTTTAGTTTGATTGAACAGCTTTCCAACAGAAAGTATGCATTCGTATTTTATCAGAATTATATAGAAGTCACAGAACATTTAAACAAAAAAGAAAAGAAAAGAAAACCCAACAAGATAACGTGATACAAAAATGTCGTTTAGCGATGTTAATATTGGAGTATTTATATTTATTATCATGGTTAGTGTTTCTGCTTGTGGCTTCAACTTGTTCACGATTACAATCATATTAATCAGCAAGAAACTCAGACGCTCGTCAAACTATGCAGTCGCCAATTTCATGTTCGCAGCTGGTGTTCAAGCGATATTCGCGACTCCTGTTTACATCTACAAAAGGTTAGAAGAACACCCAAATCATCGACCGTCGCACTGGATATGCGATACATATCGCTTTTCGTATTTCTTGTGTGGGCATATGATGAAAGTCAGTCTGACGATAATCAGTTGTGATCGCCTTGTAGCAATCAAATGTCCGTATAAATATGGAAAATTAATTTCGAAACGAAACATGTTAATTGTTATTGTAATATCATGGCTCGGTGTGCTTGCAGTAGATTTATTGCCTTTTTTACCTTTAGAGGAGCAAGCGCAATTTGATAACTGCTCGTATAGACCATTCAGACAATGGAGTATAAGCGTCATTGTCGGTTTCAACACTGTACCGTTTGTCATTTTGCTCATCAACTATTCGATGCTTTGGAAGGTGGCAGCTAAAATGAAATATAATGACATACGCCAACAAGAAAGTTTAAGTATGAACGAGATGTCGAAAGAAGAAAAACGACAAACTGACGTGTCGTCGTCGGGTGAACGAACGTCATTCGGAAATTCTTCAGATCGTGAGAATAAAACCAACGGCAAGAAAAAGCGAAGAAGAAAATTTCGCTTCGCCTTAGAAATGAAAGCAACTAAAACGTCTTTAATGTTATTGATGCTATATCTCATTTGCTGGGGACCGTTAGGCATTTTTTATATGATAGATAATTTTTGTCAAAAATGCTTGACATCCAATACGGAATTGGATTTAAAATTGGCACGACTTCTGGTGAAAATTTTAAGTTTCCTTGCCAGCCCAATGGCGCCATTGGTGTATTGTTGGCGCACAAAAACATTTCGGAACGAAACGAGAAACATCATTTGCAAATGGCGAAAACCCTGGGAAAGGGAAATATGACTCAAGCAAAGATCAATCGAAAGATTTTAACGACAAAACTCATAGTCTAAACTCATACACGTTAGAGCCGTCATCAGATGTCAATAGCACATGAAAGTTGTAGGAATTAAAAGAAGTTCTAATTTTGACAAGAAATATTGTTTCAATGCTCGTGCTACAAAAACAAAAATTACACTATCCATACGCAACTGCGACGGTGATTCACGAATATTCAGAAATCAATGAATCATAAAACAGTTGAAGTTTGAAGAACTTGTCTGTAATAACAAAACCTTTGAACGATCAACTAAGAAAAACAGAAATGCTTTCGAAAACGGATAAAACAAATACGAGAGAAACATTATCTATTGCTATCCTTGCGTTTTCGCTTTCAGTACGACTCCAAAATATGACTTTTCACGTTGTGTGTAGAACGTGCAAATCTGTTAATGATATGATTAACTGACAAAATGTTCCCAATGGTATAGTTCGAAATAGACTTTCTTTCTAAACAAAATCCACAAGAAAAACGAATCCTTTGTTTCACTCACGTCGCTGTCCTCGTCGCCGTCGTATTTGCGTAAACTCTCTAATAACAAATTTGTACAGAATTCTAAAATTTAATATTTACGAATGAAATCTGCACCAAAAATTATAACATGAAAACCGACATATAGAAGGCGACCCTATCTAGCTTAAAGCCTGGTTTCCATTACACGTTTTTTTGTAAAGCATCACGTAAAGAGGCTGGAAAAAGACAAAATTAATATTGTAAACATGACATCTAAGCATTTATTGTAATATTGTAAATTATTGTCACGGAAAATATTCTTTCGCCTGTTAATCTGCGCATGCGTTTAAGGTCGAAACCAGTCTTATATATATATATATATGTATATATAAAAACATAGAAAATAAATAATAAGATAATAGTTAGGATGATATATGAATAGTTATAATTTGTAAAGACAAAAGATCAATATATGACGTAATTTATTTTGATATGGTATCATTACCGGGAAATAGGGGACATAGGGTTAGCAAGATCTCTGTTTAGTAGATGTTTAAAAAAAAAGAAGAAATAGGAGCCTGTTTTTTTTCATTAATAGATTTTTATCAAAATCAGATTGCAGCAATATCAGATTACAGTAAAAATGGCAGGGTGATTGTGGATTGCACATGTTTTCATTCCTCACCAGTCTCCTCCGTGTCTTTCTTTTTCATACGTGTCAACAGATGAGCCATAAGTTGGGCAAGTGCGATATCCATGGAGTCCATAGCACCACGCTGAATCCACTTTGGTACCGTCAATGCTGCATCCATAAACCCTAACTTTTCGAGAACCCAATCGATACTGACTGGCTCCATCCGCTTCCCTGCCCAACTCAATAAACTGATTCGAGGTTCAAGTTTCCAATTCTTGCAGCGAAACTCACGAAACTTATCTTCTTTCTTAATACCTGGTTCTGGATGATGTTTTGACGTGTCCCTATAAGAATCTTCTTCATCTGTGGTTGAACGACGGGACGATCTTAAATTTGACGCTATAAAGTAATGTTTAAAAAAAAGTTGGACAAGTCAACAAACGAAAATGGAAACAAAAAATAGAAAGTGTTTTTCAAAATCAGAATCACTTACCAGCCATCGATATCTCTTTTTCCTTCATGTAACTCAAAATGAGGTTATGTAAGTAAAACAGCAAACTAACATCCATGGTCACATGTATATTATCTTCAAAGTGAGACGTGAAGCTTGTGTCTACTAAATGATGGCTGGACACGGTTGGGGGTAAATTCAAATCTAAATATCTGTTACTCTTCGTTAAACATTTGGCTATGCGTGACGTCATTGGTTGATTGTGGGCAGTATTCAGTTGCACAGTGAACACGGGCAAGGCGAATATTACTTCAGATTCATTTTGGTAGCGATATTTTGGAGCAAATGAGACTTTCCGCACGCCACTTGATGTTTTAGTGTGTGAAAAAATTTCACCAACTTCACTTTGCTTTGTTTGTTTTCCCATTGCCACGTCACCATCACTGACAGTGTTAACAAACATTAACCATTCTTCGACAGTCGCACCAAGTGACGGGGGATTTCGACGGCCACGCGATACGCGACGCACGATTGCCATAAAGTCTACGAAAGAAATCGGCATTGCATAAGACTGTTAGATAATTGTTAGCATAGATCACGAAAATGAAAATTGTTAGCATAGATCACGAAAATGAAAATTGTTAGTATAGATCATGAAAATATCTTTTCATAAAAACTTCATGTTACCTTTGCATCCACTAGAACGTTTCTTTTCAGATGACGTCACTTTTTGTGAAGTACCGAGACATACCAAAAGTTCTTGTTTACAGGAAGCTCGCATAACATTACAACTTCTTTCTTGCACATCGGTTACACTGGTGAATGTCATATTGGGTTCGTACACTGTAAATAAACCCCAGTTTTGAGAGCGGAAATTTGACCCATGAAAACAAGCCAGCGAGAACCGATCACCCTTTAAACTTAGTTTTCCCGAAACAAGAGAATAGTTATCTGAAATTTTCGTGGACAAGTTACTCAAATTCATTCCGCGTAATCCATTTAGTAACTCGATCCAATGTTGATGCTTCAAACCTTCAAAGAAAAACATAATCATAAAACATATTAACTTCGCCTTTAATTTAATGGAACTTCCATACATGATGTTCTCTAAAGAGACCAGATTAAAGGTTGTCATACCATTATGTGTTGGATTTGAACGTTCAAATTCATTTTGTGCTTGTGGGTAAAGCATTGGGCGTGAATAGCCTTCGTTAAGAGTTGACAATGCGTGAGCTCCACTGCGACGTTGCTGGTCAAAAAATTCCTCTAGCCTGGCAACCATCTTTAGGATATCAGGCGTACTCGAACGTGATATAATCATTTCAAAAGCATCCCAACGAACGTCACATAAAACATGTACAGTACATCGAGCTTCATTGGATACTCCTGTACCATCCATCAACACGGTTTCTAAACAATGTGTAAAAAATTAAGCGGGAAAACTGTTAGATCAAATAATTCCACCGTATTGACCAACATGGCGTCATTTTTACCCCTTGCCCAAACGACGTCATCACAGGTAAAAACTGTTAGAATCAAGGATACAAATCGAGGGACTGTTTTTAGTATCGAAAGGATCGCAGCAGAGAATTAAATCGTCAATCGTACACATGAATGACAACTTTACTTGTAGCGGACACCAAACAGGATTTGAGGTTTCTTTTGGAAAGAAGAAGTATTGGATAAGAAAAGCTATCCACCCACTATATTATCAACAACTTTCTCTATTTTTCTCCGTCTCCACCCAGGACACGACAAAAAAAAACCTGTATTCGACAGGAAGCCCATCGCGGTATATTATAGAAAACTATTGAGTGATATTTGTAGAGTAAAAGTTCGATGAAAGTGTTTTCATATTTAGTATTAAGTATAACCAGGAGTTTTGATTCCTTGGGCTTCCATACGTAACGGATGGTTCTTCCGCCCGCCGACTTACAACTGGGAAATTGACTTATCGTCAAAGGTACATATAACATTTCTCCACCAAGACTGAGACCCTCTTTAACTGTTTCGTACTATCTGCCTTTAGCTACTGTCCTTTCATATGGATGTTCAGCGGCAAAGTTGCCAACAATCTCATCGAAACAGTTCATCGCGAAACAGTTCGTGCCCTTCGCGCTGTATTAAATGATTTCAATATTTCTTATAGCGACATGCTAGAGATTAAATTTTGTCACCATCCATCAAAGGAAGCTGTTAGTTCTTTTGACTGAGATATAGAAATCTTTGCATTCTTTAAATCCAGACATAATGTGGGATATGTTTTCTCAAAAGGACTGTCTTTATAAACGTCGTCATGGAAACTATAGGCTCAAACTCTGTACTTTTCAGAGGAACATTTTTCATTTTTTTCATTTTTCTAAAATGATTCAAGAATCGAGGTCCATAACCAGCTTTAAAACAAGTGGAAAGGGACAGAAGATTTATTGTCGTTTCAAAATCTGCTTGTGATCAATATTATATAAAATTTTACTTGATCACACTCGTCCATATGTAAACGACAGGAAATCGTGCAACCTTTGCTTCACAGAGAAATATCATATTATCATGTCGGAATTCAAACTTTTAAACAAAACAACAGAATTGGTTTCCACATGTCGTCATGTCAATAAATATTTCAACTTGAAATAAATTGTTACTACTACTACTTATAATACTAACTTGCCAGTGTGCAGTCAGTTGATGGCTCCAAATGGGCTGACACGCTGCTTTTAAAGCGCATCGGAGTTAAGTATTGAATTACGATAGGACCGAGACACCAACACGGACCTCGCACTCAAAGGTACTATCCACTACACTGTCGCTGCACGACTTTGTCTCATTAATTAATTAATAATCAATTAATAATTCATAGCTCAGAATCCCTTACAGTACGTTTTTGAACCCTCGTGGAATGAGAACTTTATGTGTCCGCTATGTATGGGTTTAGCTGTATATAACGAGTTATGGTCAATTGTACTTACGTTGAATTTGATTGGGTATAAACCATTTGTCTTTCAAAACTGATTTACATGACGATAAAGTTGCCATAACAACACTAGAACCCATGTAATCCAGCCTAACTTCGCCATTTCCCAATGCAACAGTACCCAAGTGTTCTGGATCTTGGCCGATGTTTTCTTTAAAATCACCTACAGTGAAAAATATATTTTCTATAAATGTGTTCCTTCTTACGCTGTAGTTGAACGTGAATGAGCGATTTCGTTTTTACTTACCATAAGCGTGGATACCTCGCAGTTCTAAATTACATCCAATAACACCACCATGTGCGTCAAGCGAACCAAGACGAACCGAAATCTCTATATGACCAGTATTGTTACCAGTGTTGTTAAGAAGGACACCTGACATGGCGTGCAGGTTGTTCGTGCTCCAACTGAAAAGAGAAAAAGAAAATAGAAACTTGAACTTAACAGAGGAGTGGTAGTCGAATATTTTTTCATACTAAAAGATATTATCCATTTCGATACTTACAAGACTTGTCCCATCACATTTCCCATGTTTGTTAAAACATCTACTTGAGTGATGTTAAAAGCCATAGCAATCTTTGTTTCATGTTCGTTTGAATCAGCTTCACTGGATGTACCGTCAACACTGTCATATTGGTAAATCGTTGCCAGCTTAACCGAGTTATCTATCAAAAAATGATATGAAAAAAAAGATAAACAGAGAACTCGGTCAATGTAGCGCCTGGTTAACCATAACCGTGCTAAATGCTAACTAAACCATTTTCAGGGGCAGGTCTGTCCTTTCATGAATGGAAGTAAACACACCACTCTCAAGAATGCTAAGCATTACTATGCCACTATGACCATGGCTTTTATGTAGTCAATTGATAGCTCCAAATCGCAATAGAGGAAATCGAACCCTTGTCACACCACACTGATAAAGTTACCTTGTATGTCTGCTAGAATTTTACTGAAGAACATGTAACCAGTCCGAAGTGATGAGTATGTCGATAAATCATTAAATTTGGTGATTTTAAGATGCAGCAGTGTATCTGCAAAGCTTGTCACGATGTCATGATAAATGAAATCAAAATTCTTACCCGTCTGTTTAATTTTGTCGTAATCGTATTTGAAAACCAGATCGTTTTTGGAAGTTGTAAAATTTGCACTTTTGGAGGTTGTGTAAGGAGTTCCCATCAGGCTTCCCAAAAATGATGCACCACTGCTCAAAGCTCTTCGATGAGAAGCAACTAGATATGATAAATGACGCAAAGTTGTAAACAAATGAAAAAAACAAAACAATCCAAGAAATGTCCTCAGTCAAATACCAGCACCCGTCAGTCACGTCCTTCTTGAGAATGTTATAAACAATTAAAATGAGAATACTCAAACTTTACGGAATTGAAAACAAAAATAACGTGTGCGAAATGGTGTTAGCCTGCTGGTTTACCTGGCATTTTCTTCAATTGCTTCTGTTGAGTTTTTGGCGATGATTTCAAATCAACCGGAGGTTGAGGTCTCGTTCCTATTAAAGTCGGTGATGATACCAAATTCTTTTTATCGGGAGAACTCGGAGAAATTATTGATCGACTAGTCTGAGATAATTGACTTGTTTGAGTTGCGTATGTAGCTTCTTTTCCAAGAAACATTCTTTGAAATAGGTGGCGTTTATACCAGGCTTTAGGTACATCTAAAATCTCAGTCATTCTGCGCATGTCGTAGTTGATAGCTGTTGCGCCGATGTCACATATACCTTAACAATAGAAATATTACGAAGAAATATCATTGACAAATATGTATGAAAAAAAGAGAACGGAAAGTTAAGCACCAAAATTATACAATGTTATAGACCTGATATTTTCACTAAAGTTTTGAAGTCTCGATAATCCCCAACAGCTTTATCTTTAATTACGCGTATGGTTTCTCGATATAGGTTAAATTTAATGTAATCTACATTTAAACTGAGTGAATCTTTGTGTCCAGATAGCGGTTGAGCCCAAGTCTTAAAGTTTTTTCTTTTAGCGGAGCTCATACCAGTTTTCTGGCGAGCATCATTACCATCATAATGTTTCCCATAAGGATGGAATATGCAAAACGAAAAACGGGATAAACACAAGGTGAAGCTGAACTTCTCGGTATATTCCGAATCCATAACAGATATGCTTTTTTTATTTGTTTTACGCTTTTGTGGGGTGACTGGTAAAGATGTGGAAGCCGGAGGGGTGGATGTTATGGCAAAATCAAGCGAAGGAATACGGAGCAGAAACTCCACTTTGGATATTGGCAGACAACTGAAACGTACGTCCGATGGTTCCACTCGAATAAGTACCACAACATTTACTGGGAAGGAAGAGAGTTCATTAGCACCAGATGATAACATTGATCCTGTACCATTCAGTGATTCTGAATCGATGGTAGTGTCCAGATCGTTTGCTTCTATAATAGGTTGAAGCGCTTTATCTAAAAATTCCAGCAATGAAGGACGGACAACCATCTCTTTGGGTAAAGACTGGATGGAAATGAGTGCATCCACACTACCAGCTTTCTTCACTTGTTGTCTGCTATTACTACTACTGTGTGAAGAAGAAACCTCGTAATCGGAATCACAGGATGGAAGCCTGGACTTTTCAATGGTATTAGTTGAAACATAGTGGACTCGAACATTAACTCCTGGGATCAAAATGAACGCGTCCTCTACTGTGTTTTGACCGACACTAGAATTCGATGACGATCGCCCACCTCGTATTTGACGATGAATATGTGGGAGTTTTCTATAGCTCATACCGTCAACTTGTTCAGAAAAGCGTCGGGATGCAGTTTCCCTAAATAAGTATGTAATGGAGGAGAATCAATAACACAATAATTTCTTGATAATGACAAACAGAAGAAACAACGTACTTGACGAAAGCATCACCGTCTATGACGTCATTTGACTCTTTAACTGTATCAGCGGAGCGAAAGGTACACTTCCCACTATCTATGTCAACAACAATGTTTAAATCAAAATCTAACAAGATAGCATCCATGTTTTGACGAGGCTTATTAACTTCGGGTAATTCCGAATGAACATCGAGCGTGCTTTCAGAAAATTTGACTCGAGTGTCTTTAGGTTTGTTATCGGATGAAGAGGTGGCAATAAAGTCATGGAACGATGATGAACTGATTGCTTGTCCGTCAGTTGCCTGTTTGCCATATTCGCTCACATCCTCAAGTGGTGTTGCATCAACTTGGTCCTGACCAAATCCTCCAGAATGGTCGAAACCTTCAACCTGATTGTTTTCGAGATGAGCTTTTACCACATTACTGTAAGCTCGTTTCTTCCCGGGAAGCAAATATGGGGGCGTTTTAGGATGCTGATTGAATGATTTCCCTCTCCTGCGACTCACAGTTGATTTGCGTGATTTTCTGCTGAATCGTTTCTTGACGTCTTTGAAAAATTCATTGGAAAGTGCCGTTTCAATTTCCTGGAGCTGTCTCACTTCACGGCTTATAACTTCTGGATGGGCATTATTTCTCCTATTATTGCAAAATTGAGAAGATACAAAGGACCTGGTAACTACTGTAAAGCTTCGCTCCCGTAAATAAGAATCACCCTCATTTACTACAAACAAAAAAATAAATTAAGCGGCCAAGCAATTCGATATAATTCTTAAAACTTTTTTTAAAAAGCAGACGGACAACTCATGTACATGTCAAATTTAATTAAAATTCTCCAAAATATTCATTCATTCATTTCAAACAGTATAACTGAGAATAGAAGCAGTTGAACAGCTTAATATTGGATAACAATAATTTCCACTGAGTGGGTCAACCCAGGAAGAGTTAAACAATAATGTTGGAGCGTTTGAGTGTTGGCGAATATATAATCTTTCAGGAATTGTGACTAAAAAAAAAAAGGTGTGAGTGTTCCTTAAAAATACCATCTTTCTTACCTGAACTGGTTAACGCGTTTAGTTTGAATCCAAAGTTGCTGTTCAAGTGAAATTGGAGATTGACGACTGGGTTTGCTATCAACGTAATCAAAGTCATCCTCCTGCTCTTCAAATGGATCAGCCTTCTGCATTAAATCGAAATTCTCGAACTCTTTCACATCACCTACAGAAGATAGATCAGCAATATCGGCATCTCCGGTGATTGTTGTCAATGTTTTAGTGAGAAGGCTCAGACGTTTTCCAATATTCGAATCTACTTGAATATCTACACCACACATCTTCCAAAACACTGTCATTAACCATTTGTCAGGCTGAAAATCATCTAAAAAAAATACAATCAGTTATATCTGGATTATAGAAATTTTAAGAGAATCATAATTTATTTAAGTGATCTAAAAACAAATCTGAAACAGACAGGAGTTTACCATTTGGAGATTGCACAGTAACAGTTTTTGAGCAGAGTTTGTAGGTTCCTTCAGGTATAGAATCTATGGGAGAATAAAACCCAGTTACAAACTTGAATTCAAATTCAAATATTAATGAAAGTAGAAGCACAAAAAAAACGTACACGTATTTGTGAAATCTTCATTGATGGCCCAGCTACGAGCTAAATGGTCAAAATTATCCACAAAACGTAAACAAAACATTCTAAAAGATCCTGTGCTTACAAACGAACCACTGCTACAACACGTTATGTTGGTTTGTGACACTGTTACAAGTAAAGATGCCCCATTCTCATTCTCTGAAATAAAAAAGAAACTTCTTATAAGTATAAAACAGTTTCGGAAAAATAGAACAACATCCGAAAGGTTTTCTTAAATTTACCTGAGAGATTAGGTGTTGGGAAAATTGTTGCTGTATTTGAATTCTGAAAAAGAATGATTGATGAATATCTCCATTACTATATGAATATGTAACAAAATCTTTATCAAATCAAAAACCAAGCAAATGCAATAGAGCCTTAGTGGTGTCGGTGGGGTGGATTATAAAACAAGGGATCACTGGTTCAAGCCCACCTCAGGACACAAATATTAGAGCCACGTCATCTGCAGCCAGTCTGCTCTTCTGTGAACTCACTTCAATTATGTTTCAGGGTCATATAGGGCCAAATGGGGTATACAAGTGAAATTAGCTACAATCTGGAAAAATTCATTGTCTATCCAAATATACTTAAAAAATTCCTTACAGCTTTTTCCATTAATGGAAGGCATACACCCAAATTGTTTATAGTGAGTTGTAAAAATAAGTAGGATGATAGATTTCCTGCTTGTTGCTGTGGAAATTTGTTCAAGATCTGCTCTGCCACAACAGGAAACTATTAAAAATAAACAGAACACTCGCATAAGCACCAAATTATATCAGAGTTAACACAAAGTGGGAATTTTAAAATCTTACTTCTGAAGTTAACACAGCTCTTTGTTCGACCCAATAATCATAAGCATTTTTATAATGAAGATAAAGCAAGACACCTGAAAGAAAACCCAGAAAGTTAAACAAAACAAAAGGGAATTTCCTTGAAATAACAGAATGAAGTGGGGTTTTTTTGGTGGAAATTTTGAATTATATTAAAAATGAGCTAATCAATCATCAATACAAAAAGAATCAATAAAAATGTCTTCATTGAATTCTTAAATGGTTTCACAAACATCTCTACTACGATTTAGGGACACAATTATACAAACCCCAACTCAATTATTTAGTATTGCATCATGGTAGTTGTACGTTGTGTTACAGAGATAACTAGGTAAAACATCTCCTGTAATTACCACCTGGTTGTTATTAGATGAAGTTAGATGGAAGTGCTTATTAGAGGAATATTGGAAATATTACACTTCTGTGGAATCATGTTTACCTTTATCTAAAGCTGCGGGCATGATATAACAGTGAGGTTCATTCAATGTAATCAGTATAGCCTCCTTTCCATCTTCAGCGAGAGATATTATATCATCCTGCGATTGGATTTGAAACAAATTTGTATACTCAACAGCAATTTAGAAATCAGTTAAAAAGGCAGAATGCTTGTTAGCCTTACCTTTAACGTGTTACTTATGCATAATGATGTAATAAAATTTGCCAAAACATTAAATTCGGGTTCAGCCGAAACATATAATCCTTTAGAGAACTGTCCCAATGACACATTAATATCAACATAAGCTTTACCATACATCTGAAGTGATTTATCTAATAACCAAAAGAATTGCTCACAAAAATCTGATATCAAAATTTAATTTACTGAATAAGATAAACAAAAACACATACAGGAGGGAGATGATAATACGGATGCAGTTGGATTCTGATTAGATATCTCCAAAGATACTTCACCAGTTTCGAAACGAACACCGGTCAAAGATGGTGTGGTAGCTGTTACCTGGATTGACTATAATAACAAGAAATAAAACAGCAATCTAACCAGAATTTTGATGCAATTTCTCAGAGGTCATGTTCTTCTGTGAGTTACAAGTACTGTTTAAGGGAGACTCAAATACACTCACCTGTATTTTCATTTGCACGGAGTAGATGGTAGGTGTAGCAGGCTGCAATGTTTCCATAGAGACAGATTTCCAAAGAGGGATTGGTTCATGTTGCTCAACATCTTGAATCACATCATTCACCTCCTGCAATAGAATGCCATGCTTAATTGTTTTCATATAATCGTATCAATACCCAGGCGGGATACAGGGTATGTCAAACATGTCCGTCAGACATACTTGATTTTCCCCAAGGTAAGTTTTTTTTGAACAACGACACGAAGAGTTTGACTCTTTCTCTTCGATACAATATTTGTTGGGGGTCATAAATTTAACTATTCTTTATAATAACACATTATTACGGTTGTACATTAAGGTGCCATGTAAGTATCACGCCACCACCTATTTATACAGTTTTGTGCGCACATGTGTGCTCATGAATTTGCAACTTACTTGTGTGTTTGGCGTAAAGGAGTTAGAGAGAAAAAACTCGCAGTCAAAATCAACAAAAATAAAGAATATTTACCCCCTATAAGACAGATTTTTTAGGCCAGCTAAATGGCTTGAATAGTTATAGTTCAAATATAAATATAGATTTCTGGTCACCGTAAAATTAGTGAAGAAGTATGTCCAAGTATGTCGAATAAAATAAGGGGGTAGTTGCCATTTTTTAAAAGCAAGAAATGATAAGTTTTTTGAAGTGATTTTTTTTAGCATTGTGGTAAACTTTTGGCGCATCCAAAATTGTGACATCACAGTTGATTTTTATTTTCTGATTGGAACAATTTGGTAATCTTCCATCTTTGCTACGAAAGGTAAACATCTTACCTCCATACGCTAAAGTTTTCCGAGTATGTCGGAAAATATTAGGGGGTAAATGAAGCCCATACATAGAAACTTCATATCAAATCTTTGCCTTTTTTTACCCTCGTCAAGAAAGCATGAAATTTAGAAGCCTGTCTTAAAGAAATGGGAATGGCTGCTTTCTGCAAACATTGCTAAAGGGTGTCCTTTCGAATGCAACTTTGTACAAGAAATTTGTTTCTGGTAAAATAAGAAGTATATTTTTGGCTGAACATTTTCTTCCAAGGACTGTGTATTGCTTAAGGTTAGTAATTAATTGGTTTTAAATGTAGACTGATGTTCTTGAATCGAAACTGAAATGAAATTAAACTGGCGATTCATTTTTTAACCAATAAAATTTAAAGTGGCTTTAATCTTGTGTCATGATTGTGTATGTTATGATTTCTCAGAATTATAAATTTGTTTTATAGATTTTTGTTTTGTTGGTAACTTACATGACTTTCTGACCTACTATAAAGTAAACATTAAAGATGGTGTTCTGTAACACAAATGCTTTAATATGGATTTTATGTAATGCATCTTTATTAAGTCACATTTTTGGAGGAGAGTTTAGTCATTTAAAGTAGAAAAAGAAAATGTAGAAGTAACCTAATCAACACTTAAGACTGAAAGGAAATGTCATAACACTTTTTTTTACTCACCCTGAATACGCCTATGCTAATCTGTTTGTATAGGCCTACAAATACTGGGTGGTAATTGAATATTAAATAATGTTTCAATTTGCTTGCTTAGGTGGTTTTTGATTAACATGTGCATCCGTTGTTTACATTTGCTTTTATACCACTTCTACCATAACAAATCATTACTAAAAGACCTTATTCTAAAATCTTAATTACAAAGTAATAGTATTAACTTGCATATAGTGTATTTTTGGTTTATTTTGGCAGGCAAACGCGTAGATCAAATATGCCTTTAAAATAGAATATTTTTGGACGTAACTTTGATAGCTGAGACATCAATAGGGTTCACAACAGATCCATCTATGTAAATTCCCTCGTTCTTTTCATTCAACAACGTATTTTCTTCACTCTATGTTCTACTCACTCTGCTATATTTAACCATATTGGAAACATATTGAGATTGTGATTGTCACATTCATCTCTTGATACTGGTCACACTTATTCTGATCTTGTTAAACAAGAAACCATTCATGTTTGTTCCAATAACGACTAATAAGGACTGGCTTTCTTTGCATTTTGGCATTAAAGGCGTCATTACTAATAAAATAAATTGTTACTACCCATCTTCATGACCTGAAAAATTGAGAACTTTTTGTAATAATATAATAAGCTATTATCTTCCTCTGATGAATGATTACACATTTTATTTTGCTAACTAACAAAATATTAAACATGTTAGTTCCCTTATTTTGTTCTTGTGCAAACAAAGTAAACTCCTATTTTTGCTTATAGCAACCTGAAATATATAATAGCATATAAAACATAATCAGTGAACCACATTCTTTTTCTACAAAGGAATCTTCTTCAACATAAACACAACCAATATCAATAATAAATTTCCTTCATCCTTTAATATCATGCCGAAGTAGAGGAATATCCTTAATGTTAGTAATTTTGTTGGTAATAATCTTTAATTATTGTCTTAGGGAGGGTGACCATATTTTAGGATCCCACATGAAGACAAATTCTGCAAAATTGCTACTTACATGACAATAACATATAAAAAAACATCACAGAATAATCTTGTAAGGTTTAAAAGACGTTGTGGTGAAATAACACTGAGATTATTTCTGTATGTTCTTTTCTTATGCTTAAGCATCTGCTTGCTCTAGGAACAGATGTCTATGTTTTGTTGACTTTAATACAAGGGAAGTGGTTGTCTGGCCATCCATGGTCAGCCTAGGCATGCTAATGAGCCTTGATAGTAGGCAAAACAGACACTAATTTGATGTGAAGTAGAATCCCAATTACTGTTTTAGCGTTCTCCTTGAACTAATGCGAACTTTCCACATACTTTTGTGGAAAAACTTCTCTCCGAATAATTCTGCCGATTCTGATAGGTTTATCTGATCAAAGTTATTTCATTCGCATGAAAATGTCTAAATCCAAAATTTATTTACACCGTACGTTTTTCCGCGAAAATACGTGACATAAAAATCGTTTGCAAACAAACACCTTTGGGTCGCTTCGCAAACAATTGACATACTTGTTTTAAACCCTCTATCTGCACCTGATAGCATACAATGCAGGAACAAATGCAGAGGCATACAACATTGATCATATATATATATATATCAAAGTAATTACTTTAGCAAACCCTTTTTGTAAGAAAATCAAATGGTTGAGGAGATCTGTAGTAAGGTTTTGTTCCAAACTCCCAATATCTATCACAATACGAAGAAAATTATGGCTGCCATCCACTGAATCTAAACCATTTTCATATCTGTTATGTTGTATTTCGAGGTAGTGCCCCTCCACTTTGATTGGTGGAAGATCTATGTGTGATGCAGCTGGAAGTGGAACTACGTGGACCTAAATATTCAAACAATATTGTGGTAATTCTTTTTTTTTTTTGGCAATTCAGATAAATAATATTTTAGTGGTCAACTTACTTTCGTATTAAATGATAAAATATGACTTGGTAAGTAGAAAAAAAACTTTGCTTTTCTACTCAAACAACCCCAACCATTGACTTTATCAACCTAAAATAACATATGAAAGTTATCATAATTGAGAATATAAAAACTTATTCGAACAAACTTCACCGACCACATCCGAAATGTTAGATAATATTATGGAGTTTTTGGCCAGGTGGGCATAGAGTATTTAGCCAGGATGGAGGTATTTCATACCTTATATTCAACTCTCAACGATGGTAATAATGCTGCACTAATAAGTAGACTGTTTGATATTAGACGAAATGTTGCAGAAACATTTGTTGACGTTAGTGAATCTCTAATGCTACTTGTATCATTACTTGAAACATTTTCAAAGTTTGCATGAATTTCCCTGTTAATATTTAAATAAAAAGACGGTTAAACTGGAATCCAGAAATTAGCACATAACCATTATAGATTGAAGGTAATACTAGGGATTCTTTTGTTTGATATGAGAAACTCAACCATTCTTCATTCTTCATTCTTCAACTTAGGCATTGTAGTAAAGTACAAGCTTCTAACCTTCTAGAATTTCGATAGTCGTTAAATTCCGAAAAATGCTTGTGGAGTCTTTTGGTGAACCTTGTTGTGATAACTCTTAATACGCCAGGATTTTGTGGAATATCCACAGCAATAGGCCCGATAGATATAAGTGATCTTTCAATAGTCTTTCTTGACAATTGCTTTTGTGTAGAATGAAGTGCATGTGATCGAAATATTTTGCATGTGAGTAAATTTCTAAAAATAATTTTCCTGATTAATATTTTTACTATATTTTCTTACAGATGTTACTTGAAATATTACAAACCTTGTAATTTTAAGTTCAGGAGGAGTGGGTATATAGGTTGATGATTCACTAAATTAATCCAAAAGGAAATGAGCATTAAAAAATCAAAAGTTATCAAACTGTTCAAACGAATAATAACAGCATCCACATACTCAGATAATGGTTTAACACACTCTACCAGATGAATTTTCATTTTCTCCATATGCACCGATGTAGATGAAGTGTCTTTCCAATCTATTAAGGAAAATTGTTAGTACTTCAAAATCTGTATGTACATTATGCAGATCTTGGTTTTCATCAAAGTATCCTTTATGAGGGAACTACATCTGAAGGGGGAGAGTCCTTTTTTAAAGGAAACTGATAAATAGAATAACCATAAAAGATAAAACAAAACCCAACCTTTATTTCTATCAACTGATTTTATTTCCTTTAAATATGTTGCATTAAGTTTCCTTATTTCCCAATCCAACTCCAAGCCACTTATGCTCGCAGTAAATCTTGCTTTTCTCAAAAAAGCAGTGCCATTCACTGAAAGGTTTCCCAAGTTTTCATTAACAAGTAAATTTTTACTGGAAGCATTTTTATTACTGTTATTGGTGTGTTTTTTATGACTGACAAAATCTTCACGAATACTAACAAATGTATTTCCAAGTTTCATAAATTCAACATTAGCCTCGTTGTGGATTGCTGAAATGAACAAGAGAATTATTTGTCAGCAGCAAAGAGGATTAACAGAAAAAAAAATGACCTTGTAAATGATAATGTTAAGTTGCATACCAGATGATGGTTCAGGAGATTCTGTCATTCTGTCATTCTGGGAGGCTTCAGTGTAAAGATTCATCACATTTAACATATTTCGCCAACCCTTTGGCATTGGAGCAACCTTCTCATCTGTTTCATCAATGTCAATATCTTGGTCATTTTCAGTCGCATCCAGTTTTTCTTTGTGGACATCGATAGTCTTTTCAGCATATTTTTTTTCCTCTTTGACAACATGAAGTGTTTCACTTATTTGCAGTAGTAGTCTCACAAAAGCAAAATTTATATGTTGATGGATTTCATTAACTTCAATGAGAAACTGCATGTTAGATGGCTGACGATTCTCAGGGGAACAACATCGGTCCTTTCGTACAGATTGGAGTACTAAGCTGAATGTTTTTAACATGAATGTTGAAGATTTATGATCATCTTCGTTACTTTTCCCATCTGCTTCTGAATGTAAATGAACATCTATTTCTTCTACTCTTATGGTTCCAATTCTAGATATCTTCTTATCCAGATAGTGACTGGGTTCCTTTAGTCCCAATACTGTTAAGATAGAACTAAATATTTCATTAGCCTGTGCGATTTGCATCCCACTCGTCGGTACACTAATCATTGGACCAAAAACATCAAGTTCCAGTGTGTTTTTTCTTCCTGTAATTCGTAATATATTAAGAATTTTCAACGATATAATAGAGTGTTACAAATTTAGTTTGCTGAATTTCAATTTTCATTACCTGAAGTGCCATCGGTGAATAGCTTTCCTTTCGTGGGAGACAGCATGGCAGATGAGACTGGAGATTTTGACATCCAATCATAAAGGGATTGCTCTTTATTTAGTCCATCTCTTTTTTTACTTACAACCTTATCTAGATCTTCTTCAAATTCACTGCTACTGTTGCTACCAGCCATGAGACTATTAGCTGAACCATGTGGGTGATCGGTGTATTCCAATCTGTGAGGCGAAACAACTAAAAACAATATGTGATTGTGCAATTTCTTATCTTCTTATACTAATACTAAATCTCTCTTTTTTCTTACCTAACTTTTAAAGAAAGAACGTTAGGTAAAATTTCTCGGGAAGTTCGTCAATGGATGCATGTTCTCCGTATTAGTATAGGGAGAATCTCCCATTAGGAGAATCTCTAGCTCCATCTTACGGGTTTTTATGACTTCGTGGATTGTTGTGCCTAAAGGAAGACATCATAAAGCCACCCAGAGGAGAACGCAAGGCAATGTTTTTTTGCGTTCGAAAGTTCATCAAATTTTCTCAACGTTCATTTCTTATTGAGAATGAAGACGCTGTGTGTATAATTTTTTGTTTTTGTTTTAATTTTTTTATTCAACACTTTAAGTTCAGTAATAAAGAATAACCACATTGATAAGTATCAGTAACTATTCTATCCGACGAGATAGTCGATGTAGACCTGTTATGTGTTATCAGTTTATCATTTTCTACCGATTTATATTTTTTTTAATGTGTTTGAACTAGTTTTTTCGTATCAGTTTTTGACTACTATACCGAAATGTGTAGCCTTCAGTTTATTTGGTATTTCATTGTAGTATGTGGATTGTTATTATTAAGGTTTGCTATTAGGGAAACGAAGATAGCAAGATCATTATTACATTGTTTTGATAGTGTTTGATCGATATCTTTTTGTTTTAGATTAGAAAATTGAATAGTATAGATGAATGTAATACAAGAAGAGAATGTGTAAATCATGGTTATATACATATATACATGTTTTTTTGTATCATGATGCACAAGTGGAGTTTTGGGTTTTGACATTTCCACAATTTATAGCAGAATAAAGATTTGAAAGATAAAAACGTCTGAGAAGGTATTGTTTTTGTTAGCTTTAGTTAATAGGGAAATTTGAAAGTATTTTCTTATATATCAGAAGTTTATCGTGGTTAGGTAGGAGTATCCATTGGCTAGGTAGGAGTATACGTTGTATTGTCTCTTTTCTAAATCTCTGAACATTGGAATTTTAGCTTTTAGTTTAACTGTACAACTTTAGAAATCTCTAAATAGGCCAGATAGTACTGGAAAGTAGGGATTAATAGCATTCTTTGAATGATCGATCCAAAATATTTATACAACAATTGTGTGTTAAATATGATATAATTCCAACATGGAGAAACACAACAATTTTTGTATATACACATCATGGCAGTATTATGTGTAAAAACAATTTATGGAGAAAAACTGTAAAATGTTTTTACACGCTACACTAGTTATTGTATAATTACTCATCTGTTGAATCATTGTGTGGTAAATCTTTTTGTTGGATCACTTCAGACTTACACACAATACTGATTAGCAACTGTTTTACTATCACATAATAATGCTTTAACCAAAAGTATCATTGACTATCATTAACAGGTCTGATCTTCGTAATTTTTGCAGAGCTCAAACCATATAGATAGGCAAGAAAAATGCTTATAAATATGCCTTGCTATTAACAACTTACTTTGACTCTTGGATAGATTAGACACAGGAGAGATTAGCCTCTGACTTCCATGAGAACTGTCTTTTAATCCAGAATCTTTGATCAAAAATTCCAAATCTTTTCTTGTCAATACACCACGACCAACAACTGGTCTTTTATGTGCACCGTAATTTGTAAAATTAGTTTCAGTTCCTTCAGCCCCAATGAAAATACACTTCCATTGGCGTGCTAATGCAAGTATACCTGAAAGAACATTTAAAAGACAGTAATGTTTCCATTACAGGCCTCCAAATTTCAACTTCCCTGGCTACGGAAATAGGGGTTCCGATCAAATAATTGTTAGGGTATCGGTACCCTGAACATATTAATAGGTTCCCTAATAAGTTCCCTGATTAATCATCATTTGTCCGTTTCTTCTATTTTTACTGTTTATATAGTCTTATATCAATCACATCTTAATCCTTTGCCTGTAATATATGGCTGCCGAAATCATTGTTGCCATTTTTATTTTTACTGATTGGATAATTTTGAGCTATGACAAGGGTTTAAGGAGACATAATACTTAATACATGCGATCTTAAGGCTATGTTTACACTCGTAATTTCTCATGTTAATGAGTTAATAACATAGTGTAAATCAGGTTAAAACATTCAGCTTCTAAATATGGCGGAAATTACATATAGCGTTCGGAACTACTTTGCAAGAAGGACACTAATATATTGTTGGGATTTTACAACTGATTATTTTAACACTCAAATAATGACCATGATTAGGGTACCCAATAATAGGTTCTGCTCCTGGTAGTTTCAGGGTACCTCCAGGGAACCGGAACAATCGGTACCCTGAAATTTTGAGGCCTTCATTAAAAGAACCTTAGTAAAGAATTCATTAAAAGAATCTCTTTTTAGACCCGCTTACAGCACTTTATGATATGTTTGAAGGCCTTGCTAATGTAAAGGCTGAACAATACTCAATCTGACATAACGATAAATCACTTTTCTACATTCAAGAAAATATTCAAAACACAAATCTTAATGGCAAACTATCTTCAATATTTGACTGTGACAAAGACCTTAACAAGTTGTTACTCATCATATACTCAAATTGAAATAAAATACCTTTCTCTAAAACACTGGCAGAAGGTTGGAATCTCTTTTGCTTAAGAGCAAGCTTTAGATTGATCAAGCGATGACCACAAGTATGGCGACGAAGCACAAAAATTAACTGACTTGAATATTCATCTTGTAAAAATTGATATAATTTTGAGACAACACTCGGTGTTGTATGCTAGAAATAAAAAAATATTTTTAAGTTATACATTAGATCATCTGGATGTTATGACTATTTTATTTTATAACAAGGAATTGTGAACATTGAACTGCACCTGCTTGAAAAGCCTGCCTTGTTCTGGCAATGTCTGACCCATTAAACATGCAACAACAGAATATTTCCACTTCAAAAACATAGCTGCCACCATTTGGATTGTTGTTTTTATATCAATAGCGGGCATAATCCAACAATTCAGGCTAGACACTATCACCGTCACTAAATTTATTTCTTGCCTATGGTTCATTGACTTCAAATGTGTCGGAGCAGCAAGGTTCACCCATATCTTTCCAAACTTTATATTCCCCAATGATGTTTGGGAAATTATGGCCTTTTCTTTAACTGCAATGCTTCTACGTTTTGTTGTTTCAGCTTTAGTATATCGAACTGAATAACCAGTTGTTGTGTTTTCATCTTGATTTGACGAAAGTAAAGCAGCATGCTCACTTTCAGCATTGTCATTTTCATCACTAATATTGACAACTATTTGTGGGTTGCTATTGGTAGCAGCACAGCTGAATGAGCTAATTGTATTGGATAAACTGGAACTTGAGTTGATTTTATTGCACAAACTTGATGATGTACTCAACTGTTGATTGACTTCCAAATCTTCATGTCTAGGTACTTCAATATCAATGATAGTTTGTGAATCCAATGGTTTAGGAGCCGGTTTCAATGTTTTTGTGTCAAAAACAATTTTTTGAAGTCCATTGATTTTAATCTTTTCAATTCCAGCCTCAAAGATGATGCTCCCAAGTACACTTTCCCTTTCTTCTTTTTTTAACATGTCCGATATATTATCCTTGTATAAACTTCCACCTTGTTTTACAGCAAAGCCAACTTTACTTTTATTTTTAGGAATGCTGGTTATTTGGACTTCATTCTCATTGTTTCCCTCCAAATGCAAAATCTGCAGATGTACAGCCGAAACAGAACCGGCAATAATACTTAAATTTGGTTGAAGGTGATCCAGTGTTCTTGGTCTTTTCTCAAAGTTTGATTTTTGTAAGAGATCAGCTGTTGCATTTAAGACAAGTTTATGGTCATTGTTTTGCATTAGCGTGATATTAAAATGTGAGACATTGGCTGCAAATAGGAAGGAATCTATACTTTTGATATCCAGATCTATAGAATACTCACTACCACATTGACCAGATAAAGAGGATTGCTCTGAGGACGCATATCTCTCTGATGGAATTTGAAACATCATCAGCTTCAACTCAGGGATTTGTAACAGGAAGTCAGAATTTGTAGAAGTTATGACATTTTGGATATTCTTCTTAATTTCTGTTGTGGGAGATTCTTTAATGATATTTGCTATCTCATTATGAACATACTTCTCTTTAGATACACTCACTGAATCATAGTGTAGGGAATCAATAACATGGCATAAATCATAGACAGAAGATATTTTCTCAAAGGTAGAGATATACCTAAAAATGCAGAAGAATGTTTACAACAAGCATAGAAGGTACAAACGAGTTAGTTATTTAATGAATCCAACATCAGTATACCTGTCCAGGGCTTTTATGATTAACGGCGTGAGAATAACAGATATTTGCTGATGAAATTTGATAGAAATGTGTGATCTTGTACTCTCATTTCTAATAAAAAAAATTAGATTATAGGAAACTAATGTCGAGAAAGTAATTTTATGAGGTTTATCACTTTGATATGTTGGAAATGATCAGTGTCATTCGTTGTTTTTAAAATCATCGTTGTTTTTAAGATCAACATGGTGAAGTCAAAAAAACGAATACAAAACATAAATCTTGTCTCTTTTCTTTTAATTCCAACAAAAATCAACATACTTGCTCAACTTTTCAGAATGATCAGTTTCATTATTTGTTGAAGAAATTTCTTCTCCTGACTGGCGGCAAATTACGAATGGCAACTTTCCATGTAGATTTGGGTTAAAATTTGGAATAACAGGCAAAGAACAATGGTGACCAGGTGGACAGATAACCTTAAAGAGTAAATTGAAGCCTTATTATTACACGAAATAATTACAAATATTTTAAGTACAATTAATGATTAATTACGAGTCACAAGGATAGATCATTAATTAATTTTAAGAGTCCGCATTTATTACAAGTGATTGAATTGTTAATTGTACGAGTGCATCGTGAAACCAGGTTTTTGTAGAATGACAAATACAGAAACAAAATAGAGTTAAGCACTGCAATGATTGCTTTTTATTGACACAAGAAGCTTAGCAATTCTAAAGATCAAAAGCCATTGCATTGTTATGTTGTTATTAAGATGAAGAAAAACAAAATTTTCCTGCAAACAGGCAGTCAGTAAAAAAGATTTAAATTCGGATTGTTTCCAGAAAACTGGTGTGCATAATATTATTATTAGATGTAACTTGTAACAATTAATGATTAATTGTACTCTTCAGATGCTATCTAAGCCAATCAGATCCATGAAATTTTGTTGATGATTACAAAAGAAATTATGCTCTTTTCACACCTTTAAGTTCTTCAGGAGACTAAATTTTTTTCTTAACCCAGATGCGATATGCTGTCTCCAATTCATGCATGTGGTAACTTGCATGTAATTGGAATATGCCATCAACAATCCAGGATTTGTTAGTGGTTTCATTTGTTGCTCAGCACTACCATCTGTTTCGTCAAACGCTAACAAGTCACCAGTTGAACTCATTGCAGACACATACGAACCTGTTGAACCAACAGATTTTCTTGATAGTTGTGATGGTGTGGTGTTCTTTTCTTTAAAAGACCTTTAAGAATAGACGCATAGAAAGGTTTTCGTTAATTTAACATTACAACTACAAAGGGTTCAAGAAGACAAATTGCAGATTTTTATACCTTCTTTGGAAAAGAGAAGTCTCTGAGTTGCAAGAATAAAATGTGCCTTCACTCTCAGCTCTACTGAGGGAATGGTGACTAACACTACCATTCATCAAAGAATGTGATCGACCAAATCCCAGTTTACTGTCTACTTCTGCGTACGATCTTTTGGTGTGGTAAGTGGACTGGCTTCCCAAATGATCTACGGAATCTACAAGTGGAAGATTTGAATAAGTGAAGAAAAACAAAGAATTGTGAACTCAAAAACAGTTGTAAAATTCTTTAAAAGACAAACACCTGATGCAATAGAAGATCCAATCTTTCCATTTAATTTCTGTGGTGGCCTTGAAACCTTCCCAGAACCATGCAATACATTGCTTGAGACAGTTCCACTTCTCCTAAGAAGATGTTCTTTCACACTGCCACTAATATAAGAATGACCAGCAGCCCATAAACTTTCACTTCCATAATGGTTTGACTTTCCACTAGAAGCATCTAAGATCTGATTAGTAAAAAAGCGGACTCCATTGATATTATTACCAAAAAAGTTACACCCTCCAACGCATCCACAGATATTGCTTTTCTTCCGATCAGTGGCAAGTTTCTCTTGAAGTTTTTGTGGATTCCACAAAAACCAAAGCCTTTTTGTACACCTATCATGTAACTTCAAAAAGCTTTGCTGTTGGTGGAAGTGCTTTTTGTCATCATCTAAGTCACAGAAATCAGTGGTGATTGGTCCAATCCCAACAACTCCAACCTCAACCCAACTATTGGAATGAGATGCTACATAATGCGGATTGGCATCATTAGACAAACTGAAGTTAACTTGCTGTATAAATTGACGAATTGCAAGTTCATTAATAAAAAAACTACTTCCTTGAAGAATGCTCTCATTCTTTGAGTTACAAGTTGAGAATCGTAATGGTGAAAGCTAGAACGGAAAAGAAAATCTCATTAAATTCCCTCTTCAATCAAAATGTAACTACTACAGTAGCTTAAGTATTACCTGTAATTGTAATGCACACTCAACTTCAGCCAAAAACAAATTCACATTCTCAATTGAAAAACGAAACATCTTGTACTTAACAGCTTCTTCGGTCGGACAAACAGTATTTGCATTGTTGTTACAAAGACTTTGCGGAATATTGTGCTGGCATTGTATCGCGGCAACTGGATTTTGAAACTTATTTTCTTCGTCCAAAAAATGCAAAAGGAATGTTTTTGCCATTATAAACAGGGAGTGAATCTAAATGTTACATACATCTCGTTAATTATTTACATACATAAAAAACTAAATACATAATATGAGATATAAATATTTAGAAAAACCTGCAGAGGTGTTAACTTTCCCATTAGAATACCACATTGAACTTCAATTAACCAAGCATATTCAATAGTGTCTCTATCGAATGGAATGCATTCATCAGAAAACATAGCATGACCACGAAACTGCAATCCAGATAAAGTTAAAAAACCTTTAGCCAAATGTGAGTGATCGGGGAGTCTCTTAATGAAAAAGTTGAAACAAATAGAAACAATAGTCCATCATTTTATGAATCGAGATTTTCTTCACATTTTAATATCATGTTATGTGACACCAAAGACTTATTTTTTTCCAATTTCTCTCTTTCTGACAGTAAACTATTAAAAACAAAGAAATAAGAAAACCTTTAAAGAATCTTGAACTGTGATAGATATTGGAGAAACAATCAATTGTAGACGTGTTTCTTGGAAAGTCTTACACATCTCAAAGGTTATTCGATCAGTGTAAGCTTGAGGTGAGGGTGCCTCGGTTGCATGCTGAAAACAAGAATGTAGGAAATTAACATATCTAAAACAATCTATTACTTAAAACCGGAGCAAACTTTATTCTTCAGGCTCACCATCGTCAATTCAGCATGAACATCTAACAAAACAATTGTCACATTAGCTTCAAGTGGACGATACTTTCTGATATCAGTTAAACCATCTTCATTGTTTTTATTGACTCCATTAAAAGTATGACTAGTGCTTGACTCCTTCATTGAGTTAAACTCAGTCATTTTTTGATTCAGACCAAAATAATTATCCTAAAACAAGTTAGATAGTGAAAAAAAATCTAGAACAATTTAAAAAGTGGAATGCAAATATGAAATAGTAATGTTTAGACAATATTGATAAATATCAAAACCTTCATTCCAACAAAAAACTGTTTCCAAAAATGTCCAAACAGTCTTATTGCTGAAGGACCAGCCTCAAGCTCAACTTTTAAGATGTCAGGTGGTAGTTTCGAGCGGTCAATGTTCTTGTATTTTACACCACATTTTTCATTGATTATATTTGAAACATCATCTTCTAATGGAATTGGGTGATAGCTGTACACCAACTGCAAAATTACAACTGGAACAGACCAAACATCCACCCATGCATTGTTCTTTGTTTGCCGTCTCCATCCTTTACTTAACTGCTCCTCAGGACTTACCCCAAAGTCAACTTCATCAAGTTCAGCCCCATCAACATTATCCTGATCCGACATTTGCCTTTGTGATGTTTGATTTGCTTTCGGATACATCATTCTATTGCTATTTTGAGCCAGTGAAATTATGCTTCTTCGTAATGTATTGGATTCAGGCACAAAACTACGCATCATCACTGTTTCTCCTCGAAAGAAGAACTTGATAACTTGAACATCCGGAAGAAATTGTGTAAATGGTAAAACAAAGTTTATGTCTAATGATTCTCCACACAATGCAATTGCCCCTAAAGTAACAAATAATTTGCAAACATGGCAATAAATAAGAATTTACAAATCTTTTTAGTTGTGATATTGCGATCGTAAATGTTTACCATTTTCATTTTCATTGGTGCAGTCAATCCAATTGAACTCGTTAACCAATAAAATAAGTTCAAAGTCACGCAAATAAAAATTGAATTCCCATTCATATGGCACAAATTTTGCGATATCTGCCGGTTCTGTAACAGACCAATCATTTAGCATATCTAATAAAGTAGACCAATAGCATTTTAGATGTGTAGGGAAAAAGACTATAAACTAAGTTTAACAAAATTAAGGAGTCAATCAAATCAAGACAAAATTACACATTGAACATCTTATTGAATATACCCATGGAAAGAATAAATTGAATTTATTACCATTTATAAAATCCTGGTGATCATAAATAAAGTGCAAAGTGGTTTTAGAAAGCCACACTTCTAATGTCCAATGTTGAAAATGATTCCACATACGAGGAACGGTCATATTTATTGCAACCTACATTAACAAAAATAAACTGAATTTATAAATTTAACAACCATAGTTGAAAATGTCTCCCTGCAGTTATCTAAAAACAGGTTGAAATAATCAAGCATGAAAAATTTTATTCAATCAAAACCTCTCTAGAATTTCAAACATTATTATGTTGTTATGGTTACAGTACCTCTAACATATCACACTGAAGCAGTTTACGAAATTGCATGCTTGTTGAAATATCAACATTTTGCAAATTTGCAACAATAGTGCTTGTGTAGCCATATTCGTTCACAGTCCATGGTTGGTAAAAATGAACAGAGGATGGACCACCGCAAGAGCAATGAATAGCAGATGTTTCCTATTAAAATAATGCAGTAAATAAAATATGTATATTAACGTATATTAACATTTCCCCTTTCCTTATCATTCAATTCCTAAATTCTTATGGAATAAGTATTAAACAAAATATTCTTTCCAATTTCTGTAAAGGTAATGGATCAAGTGAGAATTGAACCCACAACATCTCACTTTACCAACTAATGAGTAGATTTCTAAATACTTATGAAAACAGCTATAAACATTGGGTCTCTACCCTAGTAAGTAAACATAGCAGGAATAATTGTGTCTTAGGAAACTATCCAATAGAAAGAAATCTAAACTCAATTGTTAGCAATTACAGGTTATAAGTCATCCTGAATCAATTGCAAAAAATAGCGATAACTAGCATTTACCTCATTTTTAGAAAACAGCAAGGCCATGGTAGTATCCTTAGCAAACTCAATATTAACATCAAAGCCAGTATGCAACCTTTGGTTTTCTGCTTCTAATGGCTTGGTGACGGATAATTCTTGAAAATTATTTGGAAAGAAGAATTTTTGAATAAGGTCCCTACAATAAAGTACATTGAATAAATAGTCTTTTGTACAAAAGGATGATTCTTTATTCAATGCTTTGATCAAACCCATTATACTTACCTTTGTTTATCAATCCAGGGTCCATACGTAATAGTAGCATTTTTTGTGAATGTAATATTTAAAGCCCATTCAGGATCGGATTCGGGGCTAGTGTTGCCATCGACAACTGGGACCAGACCTGTAACATGGTATATGGTTAAGTCATAGTTGTAAAGTGTATAGACAATAATTAAGCAATGTATTTTCAAAAATAAGTGGATTATTACCAGGTTCATCTTGATAGTAACAAATTTTGGCCTGCCCAGTTTGCAATACAACAAAGCCTTGTCCCATAAATCTTGGGGGTCTGAAACAAATAATGTGAGCAATTAGTTTCTGATAATGTATTTATCAAAGAAGAGATGCAAAAAAAGCATGTTTTTTCACTTTTAGGAACAAGTTATGGATTAGATATTGTTTCAGAAACAAATAATAAATTTAATAGCAACACCTGCATGCCACACAACTACATGAAAATGTTTTACAGACTTACTCTATGATCTGACCTTTGTAACCTGGACTTCGAGATAATAAAATCCTAACATCATCACATTGACATTGAACAAAGTGCGTAAAATAATCTAGTGAAGATTGGGCCTAAAAGGAAATGATATGACACAACTTATTTAGGAAATGATAATGAGTGTTGATGTTACTTTGTGTCTGTTTATAGTTTAGTTTAAGAGGAACCTACATCTGGCATCGAATATGCTGCACATCCTGTATTGAAATGAACCCATAATGTTGTTTCAAGTAACCGATTTCCTATGGCAATTTTTCCCTACAAAAATAAACATTACTGAAGATGAATTGATGTGACAGCATCCAAGCAACTGAGGTCAATATATAAAACCCACGTATTGACAAGGTAATAAAGTTAATAGCCATTTTTAGCTCTGCTAAAACCTTTTTTTGTTCTACTTTGCACAAGGTAAAAAGAATGACAAGTTCTCCTTTTCTCCTTTTGGCCGTTTATATTCTCTGTTTTTATATTGAAAGGATCTGGTCAATATGGACCACCCATTTGACGTCAATTAACCAATCATTATTATCTATCTAAGAAGACCCTATACTACAGGGTTATAATTGACATCAGATAAAATACCTACACTAGAATTTCCTGTAGTGTCAATAGCTCAATGTTTATCAAAATTAGAAGTTTTAATGTTACTTGCCTTAGAAGACCTCCATTAATTTACTGGGCGTCAGTTCAAGTGAAGATAATCATAAACAAACTTAATTATTAATAAAAATATAAAAGTAAAATAATTAAAA
Organism: Turritopsis rubra; assembly: GCA_039566895.2. Taxonomy (NCBI): domain Eukaryota; kingdom Metazoa; phylum Cnidaria; class Hydrozoa; order Anthoathecata; family Oceaniidae; genus Turritopsis; species Turritopsis rubra. The sequence goes on along the minus strand of CM077625.1, from coordinate 1,515,661 downwards.
TGAACTTACTGATCGAATATTTACTTTGATGACAGGAAATAAATCACGCCAGTATTGAAAATTTTGATCATCTTGATTAGCTCTAAAAAGAATCCGTTAACATTCTTTTAACTGTATGCAAAAAACACCAGACAGATCAGACAAGACACAGGTATTTGCAAAAAATTGGGACTGAGGATTGCATCCAATGCAACTCAAACCAGTAGTGCCATACCCAGAGTTTTTTTGGTAAGACCAATGTGGCACGCAGAGAAGCACAAAGTCCTGTAAGATAGCGCATTTTCACAGTTTCAACGGCTTTATTGCACAGCAATTTTCTTTCAAATAAGAAGATTTAACATAATCAGACATGACATTTTAAATTTCGCGTCAGACATGACATAATCAGGCCAAGATCAGACATGCATGAGAAGGCATTGACTTGACTTTTAAGTAATGTTAAACTTTTGAAATTATTATTCAAAGTAGCTCCGGATGTGGTGTTGTAAATGTAGAATACTGGTCTACAATGACCTAGTATTCCTGGCTACTGAAGCCTACCTGGGAATGCATACCAGCGATTTCCCAATTTTGAAGAATGACACACATCAATTTACATAATACATCTATACCTCTCCTTTTCATTATTATTACCAAGATCATCTAAGCTTTGTACAGATTTTCTAGCATCTAGAAAAATAACATAATAAATGAAAATGGTTTAAACAGTAATGAGAATCTACTATTTATATAAGTTGAAAAAAATTTAGAATCAGACCTTAAAATTCACTGGCATTTGAGAAATGCTTAATCATTTGGCAAGCAAAGGTAATAGTCTCAACATAAAACTAAATAGATAAATCTAAATTCAAGACCTGTTGTGAAGTGTTTTATACACATTAAACTTACCACCATATCTTTCACATTTCAATATCCCTTGAATCTTGTTATAAAGGTCAGATCTATTATGGAGTAAATAATAGTTTTTATAAAAAGAAATTTCAAAGATACAGTACAGCCTGAAAGAAACTTTGGAATGAATTTTTAAATGAAAACGCAAAAGATTGTAAAGTTTTATCTGCTACATGAAGTCATTTTGTTTTTAATGCAATTTTTTGGAAATCTCGCTTTAGATAAACAATAAACTGTTAACTTATAAAGACTCTTCACAAAAGCTAATTATCTTATGCGGAAATGTAAAGTTTCTTTTGGGCTGTTGTATGCATCATGTAGAATGACACTAAAATATACCTGTTATACAAATGAAATTCAAATGCATTTAATTGCAAACTCAATCGATAATTTTCCAAATCAGTTATATCTAAAATAGAAATATAACAATTTAAGAGAAAGTACAATTTAAATGAACGATGAAATCAGATGTCCTTTAAATGAACAAGCTCTAACAATAACATGACTGTATGCTGTATTTTATTTGTATATTATCTGCATATTTTTATTGCCTATCTACTAATTGATTTATTTGTTTGGTTTTAACTTCTATTTTTGATTTTATGTATTATACACACACTCATTTGTTACATTCGCTGCATCTATTCTCAGTGGGCTCCTCCAAAGCAGACTGGGAATAATGCTTTTATCTTAAACAAATTTTATTTTATTTATGAAAACTTTTATGTTGTAGGCCCACATCAGAATGTAACTGAATCAAATAAATTAAATCAAATTAAATTAGCAAAGTAACAGACCTTTTTCCTTCGCTAGTTTTCTATAATCTGTTTGATCATCTGTTTTATATAGCAACCACCATTTGAAAATGGCCATCCCATCAACAATCCTAAGCAATATTAACAAAACAGGTATTAAAAAGTAAAATAAGTTGCAATGCTTGATAAAGAAGAAGCCAGCATGTGACCCATGCTGTATTTTGAGACATATGAATGAGAACAGCAGAGAATTCGTGTTAAAATCATTTTTGATGGTCTCAGATAGACAAAACGAGATGGACAAGATGGTAAAAATAGTTTTCATAGATTTGCATAAGGAAAGATTTTACATACTGTATGCTATAATCTTTTGTGGTATAATGAATATCTCGAAACATAATCTTGCCTGATAATATTGATACCGAAAATGAACCTAAAATTTTAAGGAAGGATGGAAATTATTGAAAAGAACTGAAAGCCTGGCTGCTTTTCGTTCTACCATTCAAATGTTTGCACTGTCTTTAAAAATGAAGGAGTGAAGCAAGTCAAGGAAAAGAAAAGAGACAGCTATGCACCAGAAAAATAAAAATTTAGTAGTCAAAAATAATGACCAAGCAATTAAGACTACAAATAATATTAACACTATAATATAATAATACTAATTATATACCAATATGTAATGACCCATCTTTGACATAGAATTTGCTAAGCAATTTGGTAAGAATAAATCCAATAACTCTTGAGTGATAGAAGATAATGAAAAACAGCCATAAAGATGTACACCCACAAGCGATGGTAACAAACACCAATCCTGGATTATTTTCAAAGTCAAAAGACTGCCCTATGAAATTTTCATTTGTTTTATTAGTGGATAAGGAGATGTTTGACATATTCAAACATTCTAGTCTTATTATTTCTTTTGTATAAATTTTGTTATCCAAACATCTAAAGAGAAAGATCAATCAAAATACAGCTAAATGATCTCAACAATAAACCGTTTCATGATGTCATTTCACTGTAAAACTTTATAAGACTAAGGGAGTTGAGAAAAATTCAAGTTTTAAGGTAAGTTCACATATCCTCGACATGCTTCTATTATCAACACATGTTAATATTGAAATGATTAATCAATGAAAAAAGTTGGAAAACATTGGAAGCTTACAGTAAGTACTGTTGGCACAATAGTTTAAGTTCAAGAGTCTCCAACCCCTTTATACAAATCCAAACACCAAAACATGGCTGAAATGAAGTTGTTGATATTCACCCGTGCTGTTATTCGCCACATCCCGTTTACTTTATAACTTTTAAATCCGTTTTAAAAGCAGATTTCTATATTGGTGGTGGTGGTTGGGTGGTTTCCAGAGTTTGTTTTCATTGTGATGTAATAGTTATGAAATGGTTACAAGCATCTTCAAGGGTAATTATTGGTAAAGAAAAAAAAAATCATCTCTAGTGTTTCCTTTGGGACTATTACTGCACATGGTTTTCATTGTTTCTACGTTGTTATTCTTCTGTTCCGTGTTTTACCTCAAAATTATTTTGAAAGTTTCGCATGTTGAGAAAAGATTTTGTATGTTGAGTATGGACGTCTCCACCCCGTTCCTTTTCTCCTCCGTAAATCTAATCTTCAAAGGAAAGAAATGTTTTTATATTTATTACTAATGTTGTTTTGATATTGTATTTCATATCTTACATCCTTTTGAACGTGAATTAGGTTTCCTTTTCAATTATTGGATACTGAAGGTAATGGGTCAAGCGTAGATGAACTTACCTTATATATATATAATGGATTTTAATTTCTGTTGCCATTGTTTTGTTTTCAAAGACAAATGGATTAGATATTGTGCAAGGATAGATTGATAGATGAAAGTTTAAATTCTTAAAAAGTCTATTTTTCTCCTTATATTTTTTACATTCTTTGATGTCGAAAACAAAGATGGGGAGAAAGAAAACAAATTGGTAATTAAGCGAATTTAGAGAATAACTTCTTATTAATAAAGTGAAAAAGTCTATTACGTTCACACACAAATGCAAGACGACAGAACATCCATAAAAATGGAGGGAAGAGAATGTGGTTTAGACTGTCTGTTGTTGTTGGAAAGGCCACAAAAAAAGAAAGAAAACAGCCTTTTGAGCTAAAAACTGATTATAACACAGATCCTTTTAACATCTTAAAACATAGTTCACATTTCTTTTTTTCTGCTACAAACGCTTGCTTTGTAATATGATATAAAAATCGCAAACCACTGCTGTAACTATATTTGCTCTTCATCCCTCTCTCTTCTCTTTTCTCTCTCCTCCTCCTCCAAAAGTAGCAGGGAGAGAATTAATCATTGCAACTACTAGCTTTACTTTCCACTGATCTTATAATATGTAAGGGCTATATTTTCTGGTTATTTATTCATTTTCCCATTAAGGTTAACAGCCGAATACCGATAAGAACAACTATAGCTACATTTCACTTTCAGAAGCAAGCTATGTTCACAGCAGTTTTGATTGTTTTGATTCAGCTGCGCCATTTTGAACGCCTTCTAAAATGAGATACCTCTTCCCTGCGGAGCAAAATGTTTCCAGGGCGTACCTTTTGTGTTTTACACTTACACAACCCTATTCTCCTTCGACTTTTTCTGATATAAAGCCGGTTTTCCACTAAGCGAAATTATTCGCAGTAAAAACTTTCTACACACCGATCCATTCCACCCCACGGGTGCATCTCACTTATTCAACGAAAGCAGGTTTACCAGGTTGCTAGAAGGCAGAGAGAGCTTAAAGCATTAAGTTTCTCGATTATAAACAAGGTTACTCTGTATTAAATGACATTTATTAAATCAACAGCAAAAACTTTAAGAGTGTTACTTCAGCAGGACGACTGTTTCTTCTCATTCTCGAAACAAATGTTGACATTATTCACAACAACGAGTGATAGAAACTCCAAATACAGAGGTGGCATTCAATCAAAGATCGGTGTGTATAGGAAATCTCGATTATACGAGATTTTCTATGATACATTCCACAAAAAGTCTTGTTAGCCTACGTAACGAAAAAAGTCGCTAGCCAATATCAAATTCGATCAAATATCAAATATCAAATTTGACTAAATGCGTGTTTTCACACGATGTTTTATTTGTTTCACATGTGATTAAGATGAATAGCTTTTAATTCTTCTTCTGAGACTATTATACTTCTGGTGGAAATTGTTTTAAATTATAATTATCGTACGAATTATTTTGATCAAAAAAAGTCACTTCGCACGAAAAAGTCCCTAATGGAAAAACTTATGACATCACTCAAGGACTTGACAACAATCGCGCGCGCATACTTCTGAAACCGTTCGATGACTTGTAAAACGGAATATTGGCAACGAATTAACTTCAAAAGGCATAAGATGATCAATAATTTGGTCGCGGTCGTCAAAAAACAACAAACAAAAAGCAAAAAAAAAAAAAAAAAAAGGTCGTGATTTGATTTCATAAATGAGTACACAAATCAGTACTACTAAAACAACAGAAAAAAAATGCCTAAAATGTTTAATGATGAAATCTTATATTTTCATTTAAATTCCCGAACAATTGCAAACAGCTCACACATGAATTCGTGAATTTTTCAGCACTGCTATACTGCGATTTTAGAATGTCGCAAAATATCGTTTTTCAGCTTTATTAAGATTTCCATGGTAATGGGTAATCTTATTAATTTCAGCGGCGTATGTATGTATCTATCTTACTGCGCTAGCCTGTGATATCAACTTAATTGAGAATATTATTGTCAGACTCGGGCTTAAGCGGGAACAAAAGCGTGAAGCTAAGTATTTGTTTGACAAAATACCTCTGTTGCAGTTCGCGCCCGTTAAATCTGCTTTATTTTAAATTTTGAAACACTATCTATCAGGGAAATTCTCAGGGTTTTTTCTGAACCTTTGTGTCAGGCCTGGCTTGTGTTTCCATGAAATCGCAAGCGTACTTACGGGACAGCTTCATCCAATTTCGTCATTGAACGAAGGCGTCAATGTTGTTGGTATATGTACGATTTCTTTATAAGGAAGTTCATTCCAGGTCTTAATTGTTCGAAAGTAGAAAGAGTTGTCTTTAGGCACTCTCCACACCAGTTGGTAATCGTGCCACTTGCTTAGTCGATTTCGAGGTTTGGAATTCGTCGATATTGTATGGTGGTCGTAGTTATGGAAATGCTTTTTTCAATCTTTCTGGATATCTCAAATGATGGAAGACATCCTCAAGTTTAGTTGCTCGACGTTGCACATGCTCCGACATATTTACGTGTTTCTTTAAAAAATACTGCATACTGCTTGACCAGATTCAATATGTGGTCTCACGAATGTGGTAAACAGTCTTTTGAAGAGATCAAGGTACGATACGAGAAGCTTCTTCGACTTAACCCAACTACCGTGTACGCTTTTTTTACCTTCGTAGAAATATGATTCTCGAATTAGCATCTATCTTTCAAAAGTTGATATTTATCCTGTCTCACCATTAGCGACTTACTTGGTTCTGTTCTATTATATGGTGTTCCCAATCTACACTCGTTCGGTAAGTAACAAAAAGAGATTTTTCGAGAAAAATAACAACAACAAAAAGTTAATTGAAAATTTTTATTCGCCCTCCAACTTATTATTGTTTTTTAATGTTTGTTGCCTCTAGAAAATTCGTCACATAAAAACATGAATTCGGGAAAGGTATATTTCCGAGAAACCCGAAATGGGGGAAGGACCACATGGAGGGCGCAGAAAAGCGAGCGAAAAATAATTCATGAGCCTTCACACCGTTATAAAATGCTATCTTAGCTACGTATATCTTTTGGTTGTTGTGTGAAGCAAAGGCTCGCGCGCGCGCGCGTGCATAAATCATTAATTCCTATTTTAATACATGGAGCGTTGAGAAAAAGTTTGCTACTGTGAAAATATTTTTTAAGTGGGGATAACATCACATTTGCATTTTGGGGAAAAGAACACTCACCTCCTGAATTTATTACACGACACTCTTGGTGCGCGCCGCATCATCCTATAAAATAGAAAAATGTTTTGGAACTTTGTTTGATCATGCTATTTTTATGCTTTCTATCCAATTTCATTGGCTTAAATCCAATTCACATCATGGCTTTTCGACCATGAAGAATATGATATATTATATCTATATCTAAAAAAATGTCACATCATGAAGAGAGTACATTTTTTTATAGATGACTGAAGTAAAAAGTAACATATATTGTCAACATTCTTTTCCTTTGCTTGATAACTAAAAAACATTTCAACATGGAACATTATTGATCAAGTCATCATTATCTGCCAAGATGTATATTAACCACACTCATCTTAAAAAACTTTTCACTTATTTGTCTCTGGTGTGAGTCGTGCTATAAAAATGAAAATAAAATTATTTTTTTTTCAATTCAATATAGACAGCACTTCATCTGTTTTTTCATGAATTTTGATTGATTTACATTGAGTTAAATAGTTTTCATAGGGTATACCGTAAGATCTTCTGACTTCGTGATAAATCAAGTTTCTTTTCTTCTGTAGCAGCCACTCTGGTCATTGTGGAAGAAGAAGGAACTAGATTAAAGCTGTCTGTCCACATGCCCTTACTACAATTGGGCATAAGGAAACAAAACATGACATGTACTATTTTCTCCTAATTTTGTGAGGATGCCTGTAATTTAGTGAAAACATGAAAAATATGCTTCTATGTTTGTCATTTTAAAAAAAATAGCTATAATAGAGAGTTTCTACTTCTCCTTAGCTTTCCAAAAATGTACAGTATGTCCTAGCAATTTACACGACACTGTTGACAATTTTTAGATGGCTGTTTGATCGCCTACCAAGAGGTTGAGGATTTAGCATTTGTTTTATAAAAATAACGAAATTAGTTGAATCACAAAGTTTACAGATGTTATGCTAAGCATGTAATTAACCTGTTAAAAGCATTTGAAAGTCATATGTATATACATTTGATTTTTGCCTAAAAAGAGAATTGCTAATGCAGGTTTAATAATTTGGTGGCTTTTTATTATTATTATTAATAATTTTTACCCAGGATAGCCTCTTCAGTTCTGATAGAACTGTTATCAATGAGGGTCCTGTGAAGGAGGTCCCAGAGCATTTAAAGCCCCCATTTGGGCTACAGAAGTCGCAAGTATGCTTCAACCACCCAACCAGACAACCCCCTTAAATATCAATCCCGCTCTCAAGCTGAGTGCTAAGCTGAGTGGATCGATTCACACTGTTATAGTCGCTGACATGACTTGGCCAGGATTTGAACCCTGACCTCCCGCACTGAAGGCGAACTGAAGGAAATTGATTTAATGTGCTCTATAAGACGTGGGAGCATGAAAATGACCAATCCAGGAAGTTTAATTAAACCCACAAAATTAAATCCCTGCCAAAAAAAATAAAAAAGGGTAATCCATGAAAATAAATCTCTGCGAAGAAAATTTCTACAAGATAACAAAAATAATTTTCTACAAAATAATTTTCTGAGGAAAAACGTCACCAACATGAAAATTAACTTCACCAAAAACTTGTATTTGCTTATTGGTGTTTTCAAATTTCAAGTTTTCTTTTGAATATTGTTACAAAATATTATAGATAATTGATAAGATATGTTGGTGAATGTGAGCGTGATTGACAGTAAGGAGAGTAACTAGGAGTATTGATAACGCAAAAGAAATTATGTAAGATGGTGGGAAATTATGTAAGACTGAAAGGGAATATCACAATAAAAACATAAACAAATAAACACACACAAAAAAAAAACTAGATTAAAACTAGAAAAAACTAAAAAATATTAGAGTAAAAAAGTTAAAATGAAGTATTTATAACTATCAAATAGTGTAGTAATGAAGATCCAAATGAAGGAGATTGGTGCATGCATACTAGTAGAAAACTACTTGGGAAAAAAAAACGTAGTTGAAAGAGAAAATATGGCCAATATAGGGGTAGTATGAATTGGGGAAAGCATAATGCAGATTTAAAAAAATATAATAAAACAAATTAAAAAAAATAAAAATAAAATAATAATAATAATAATAAATAAATTAAAAAATAAATTAAAGTTAAATTTTTATATTCAATTATGATTACAAAGTTTCTATTTCTATTCCTATGTATTATTTGCATAAGACATTACATAAAATCTTGCAAATTCAAAATAAATGCAGAAATTTAAATAAATAAGAATATATACTTGAAGATAATTTATCAAATATTTCTGTAAACAATTAAAACGATTTTAAAATAATTTATCAAATATTTCTGTAAACAATTAAAACAATTAAAGAGGTGAAGTGAACTAGAATTGCAAATCCAAATACTTTTTTTAATTTGCAGCATTGACGTCACAATGTTATGATGTGATGAAACAGAAAAGTTCCCTTGCTTAAGAAAGTTGACCAGACTCATTCTTACACTCTGACTTATCCCTTACACTCTTTTTTTATAAGAACAATTTTATAAGAACACGAGACTTATAGCTAAAAAATAAGAACAAGCTAAGAATAATCTGAGGCTCAAAAGAACAATTCAGGCTGGAGTACAAAACAACAAGAACATTTAGGTGTGTTGCTTCTAATGACGATATTTTATTTTCCCATTTCTATGACTGAAAGCGCTATGTATATATGCAAAAATTTTATGCGTACAGTATGATCCTACACAGATCACTGGGAAAAATCTTGCTGTTATTGTTTTTAATTAGTCTTGCTGAAATAAAATTGCTGAAAGTTAAGAACTGAGTCTGGAAATAGTGTTTTTCTCAAAAAATAAAACATCCAGTCTCAACTCCAAAGAAAAAAAGAGTGTATTCAAATGTTGGAGAGGAAGACATTTTTCAATAGTTCGGAACAACAAACCTCAACGCCCAAATATAAATCTGAATGAGATGCTACAGAGTTTGGTGTCTGTTAAGCTGGAAATCACATTGGAATCAGCTGCCAAATTCAAACTAGACAAGGAGCATAGTAATTCAAAATACAATGAAAAACTTGTGAGCTTTTTATATAGATTTATATTTAAGACACTATTTAAATACAATCTTGTCAAATATTGTGTCTCTGTATAGGATGGTCCACCACTCCTAAAATGCCTAAAACTCCTAAAATGTGATATTGTATTATGAGCATGAGAATGACCAAGTTTGTTCCCGTTTGTGCATTTAAGTTGTGTAGTACAACAAGTTTTTTTACTTTGATATTTTCTAAAGAGGACGTGAGGTCCAGAAACTCATTTTTTCACCAAAAAGATATCAAACAGCAATTTCCAATAATTTATTTTCCAAAATTCATTGTAGTTACGTAAATATTTAAGATTTAATGATGATGGAGAAATGAGCGTTCTGTGATGTCAAAATTGCGGAATGTGTTTTAATGATATTAATCATAACTAAAGAGTAATTTTTAAGTTGTAAACATTCAACGTTTGTAATGCCGTTGTGTTTAGCTTTTGGGTGCTCAAATACAAGTGGTAAAATAAATGAAAAAAGGACAAATACCAATATGCTCTCGATGGTTACATAATAAGTGGTAAAAACAACTTTGAATCAAAAGCATCATAGTATCAGGGTATGCAGGGATCACTTCCATCCAGATTGCTTTGAAAGAGATCTGTTGTTGGATATTTTTCTGGATTGCAAATACCAATTCTTTCTCTATTAATTTTTTTTTTTTGCAACACGTTTTTTACTTATAAAACTTTACAATGAGCATGATTTGGTTACAACTGCTCAATTAGATTTATTGAAGCACGACGTGTATAAAGAGTTAAATTTATTTTTAAGGCCTACTTGGTACTATAGTGAAATAAAACAAATCCCTTTCCCAGCTTCTCATAGTAATGGAGTTGTGCAGCGTATTGACGATATGCTGTGTAACGAAGTTGCCTAAAAGGTTTTTTGTCATTAGTTTATCTTAGAACACTTTGTCACATGAACTAACAAATCAACATAGACCCTTATGAAAACTAGGAGAATTGTTGTTGCATTTGCTGTATATATAACGAAACTAGTGTTCATATTTGAAACCAGAACTAAATACATACTTGTCATTCATTATCAGACACTTTCGTTTAAAGATTAGCTTTAACTGTATATCAGAATATGCGATTTGCTGAACATCATCCACAATTTTGACATGTATTACTCAGGTTCTGATGAAGATCTTCTAATTTTCTTTAAATCTCTTAAAAATTTTAGGACATTTAGGCCGAAATTACACAATTTCTCCTAAAAAATAATGGAAAAATGTCTGTCTCTCTGGATTTCCACTATGATAATTTTTTTGCGTGAAGCCAAAAGGTCATTCCTTTCTATTGTTTATTATTGGTGAACAATAATTTTCTCATTCTTCTTTTGTATAATAGAAATAGAAAATTGATATTTATATATCATACGTATTCTTTCTTTCAATTTATTTCAATGTCTTCTTTACAACGAGAAGCCTTGAAAAAAAATTTACCACCATTACCAAATCAATATGGCAGTGGAACACAATCAAGATTTGCTGGTCTGTATGTACTTTATTTTTATGCAGTCCTGAATAATGCATGATTTTTCAAAATATTGATGGTTTTAGTGTAGAATTTACTCAGCAATAAACTTTCTTTTCATTTCACAAACTGGATATGTTCTCAGAGTTTCCAGGAGGAAATCAAAGGACTACACATCTACAAAATGGGATCAGTATTTTGATAAGAAAGAAGATGTTTATATTGGAGAAAATGTATCTTTTCATAACTTTTATTTTGAATTTGCTCATTATTGTTATTTAAAGTGTTTGGTGTTGGAGTATATCTTTAACATAAAGAATAGATATTTAGACTCTATTTATGTGGAACTTCTGGTCCAGTTGTTGTTGCTTTGCATGGTGGTGGTCATTCAGCTTTATCTTGGGCTTTATTCTCAGTAGGGATCCATTAAAAAATAAACATTTATTTTGTTTCAAAGAGTTTGAGATGTATATATACTAGGATGATTTCTATTCTATATATTTTTTATCTAGAAATCCATTTCTTCGTTGTGTGAATGTATTGTTGTAGCTATTGACTTCAGAGGACATGGTAAGTTCATTTTCAAATATTCTAATATCACTTTTTTTTCTAAAACTCCTACATGTACATGAAGAGTTGGTAAGGGTAACCTAGCTTCTGGAGGTTTAAATTTCTCTTGGACGCTGAAAACGTATTTCAGCCAAAACATTTAAATCCTTACAAAACATTGCAGGTAAAATTATTTCATTATGATTATCCCTGTTTATTTCATTCAATGTTTAAAAAACTCTTAATGTTTTTAGGTGACACAGAAACTAATGATGATTATAACATGAGTGCTGATGTGCTTTCTAGGTATGAAATATTTAAAAATGCTATGTCATTCTGTAATTGCTATGTGTAAACAAAACAAGTGTTGTATGTAATCATAAAATGTATTTCGAAACAGGTTTTACATGAGTTTGGGCGGAGAGTGGAGTGTGTATAAAGATTAAAATGGACGAGTGCAAACATTTGATTTATTTTTATAAACTATAATATATAGCTACTACCAGATTCATTGGAAATCAAATACTAGTAAGAATATAGAAATGATGATAAACACAAACATTCCACTAGTTTAAGAAATTTCATTGGGAATAGGGAATGGGTGTAATATAAAAAACACTACATAAGTATTTGCATATTTGCTTATTATATTGCTTAACATATTTTTACTTTTTTACTGCAATTTTAATGATATAATAATGTTCAAGTCCTTGCATGATATACTTCTATAATTTATTTTTTTAGAGATATAGCTGATGTTTTAGTTAAATATTTTAAAGATTTACCACCAATGATTCTCCTTGGGCACAGGTAAAAACTTTTCTTGTTTAAAATTCTGTACGAGAGATCTGATAGTATAATTTCCCTACTCTTTAATTTAACATCTGTCAGAGTTTCATATTTTCTTATTTATTTAAGTATGGGGGGAGCCATTGCTGTCCACATAGCTGTTAAAAATCTCCTTCCAACGCTAAAGGGTTTGGCAGTAATTGATGTCGTAGAAGGTAAAAGGAATGTATTACATTTTGTGTCCTGATGGTACAAGCTAAGTTTATAAAAATTACAATCAAACATCAATATTGTTTCTTCTGTTTAGGCACTGCATTAGATGCACTGTCTTCAATGCAGAGTTTTCTTCGTAGCAGACCAACACAGTTTCAGTCAATTGAAAATGCCATTGAGTGGAGGTGCCTATTACTTTCATTTGGCTTCACTTTTTTTAAATAAGTCAAAAAAAGTAAATTTTTACTAGAGAGGCTAGATATGTGTGAAGTGTGCCATGACAAAGTTAAATTCTAGCAGTGGAAAAGGAATGAAAGAGCACTGAGGGCAAAACCATTGATAAGCTTGCAAGCCAACTGAGTAGGTTGTTGACAGGGGCTAATTCATCAGATTGGTAATATTCTACTATCGTACCATTTACTATCGTCCACACGACGGGGTTGACTGTGGTCGAAAACTGATTGGCTGAAGGTCTAAGGGCCTGGAAACGGTGGACCTTTAAGGAGACAAAGCATCAGCCCCACCATTAGAATGACCAAAAATATGTTGCAACAGAATATTGAGGTTAATGAACAAAAAACAAAAAAAGCACAAGTGTCACCTGCTTAATATCCATCTTCACCATAAAGCAACCTGGGCCAATGTTGTGGCCACCAATGGAGTGACTTCATCAAAAGACGAGTAACGGACTGAAAATGACTCTTGAAATGCCTTCATTGACCGCCTCTGGGAAATGACAGATTTAAAATAATGTGGAGTGACCCATCTTTCTTGGGAGAACAGAGGAGAACAATGCAGAGAGTGTGAAGGCCGCCAGTGAAAAGGACCTGAAGTGTGCCCACATGAAATTGCTTTGGCAATCTTCTCCCATACTGGTTCAGGATTGGAACGAGCAGATAATCAATTGCGTGGAGTAGTGTTAGTGACCCAATGTCAAAACCGAATATCTGGTGTCATACGTAGGGCTATTGGTGTGCCATACGCCTAGGGCACACAGAAACTAAATGCCCAAAATTCCTGCATGTGAAACAAACAGGCTGCATGGGAGCTCCTCTCAAGTAACGATTGTAAAGGTCTTCATCAACTCTATTCCACTGTATTGAAAAGTCGTAAGCCATCTGATATCGAAACATGCGGTAATAGGTGCTCCATGCACTGAAGTTTCCTTCATTGTGTTGCAAAGTCTGAAGTAACCGACTGATATTGAAGGAAGTCCAATGACCTGTGAGGGGAAAAAATGGCAGAAACAACGGATAAAGTTGTTTCAAGTCACCATCCAGGGGGAATAATACGACACATAAGGATGACTTGCTGGTGGGGAACCAATGTAAAAGGTGGTGAAGAACCCGTGTAAACTTAAATGCAAATTCCTCAGTGAGTGCGACAGCGTTAGGCAAAAGAAGATCAAAATTAATGAACTCACCATTTCTAATGCGCTAGCTGATCGACTGTGGCAAAGATGGCACGTTGCTGGTGCATGTGGAATAAACCCAGGAGAGTTAAATTCAAGATGAGAACCACTTGGATAAATTAAATAATCCCTATTAAGAGCTAAGTTAGTATTATAATCATTACTTCCATTTATCGAAAATGATGTAGCACTGATGGCTAATGGTCTCTGAATGTTTGGTTGATGAGTCGAAACTGCATTCTCAAAATATAGACGAACTTGGTTGCGTATAATGTCTGTGATGTCCGAATTAGCAGGAACGGAAGAGTTGATGTTATTAGCTGTCTTAGAAGCAGCAGCAGGAATACTCCCAGCCACAGTGAAGGCAATATTATGGCTTGTACTCAATAGTCACGAACCACTTGACTGCTGACTCATGTGGACAGGTAATGTCTGGCTCCTTGAGCTATACGAAGTTAACAAAAGCACCGGTGGAATGCTAGAAGTCGCTGATGAAACTGGAGGAGAGGTATTGCTTTTTGGCAGTGGATGGTAGAACAGATGCAAACGGGCTGCAAGACCCTCGTGTGAGCCTGTATCGATAATGTTCAGAGCATTGCATATGAAACGTAAATGCCGGCAGTTGGTGCCACTCATCTTACAAATTCAGTTGATACTCGTCATCCGGGTTTTTCCCAGCACTCCTCTTATGTTTCTTTCCCAGCACTCCTCTTATGTTTCTTAATGGTGAACATACACAAGGTAAACATGCCCAACAACACTATCAACAAAATGCTGTTTTAACCACATCGTTAATGAATTATCACATTGATTATAATGATAAAAATGCTAGCATGTAGATGAAGAATGTGAGGAAGAAGAAGCTGCATGTGAGAGGCTAAAATACTTAACACACAACCATCAAAAGCAACAAAGGAAAAGCAAATGAGACTGCTAAAATGGCTGCGTGCATCACAGGAAATTGAAAGCACGACAAATGCAATCAAAACACTGATCGCTTTTCCTGACAATTAACTAGCATTAAGTAAACTTAACTTCCAGATAGTGCTTGGATCCACAATTTCCTCCCACATGGTATCCAACATCCAAGAAGAAGATACACACAGGAGTCATTACTTCTTGCAATTCGATTATTTAAATGTTTAAATCACATTTTAAAAAACATTATTACATTGCAGTAAATGTCCAACATAGACATTTGAATAGACATTTTAGAATAGACATAGAAAACCAATTGAACATAGATTGTGACGTAAATGTTAGATGGAATGTTGGATGGAAATATTTTTTTTACCATATCAACAACATCCAGTATGAGATAGGAAACAAGTCTAACATATCATCCGATAAGATGTCTTGTTTCCTGGAACCTTAACCTATGACTTTTGGAAAACTTTATGAAAATATTTGTTGTTTTGTTTGTATATTATATAGCATTCGTTCTGGACAGCTCAGAAATCTTGAATCTGCAAAAGTTTCAATGATTGGACAGTTGAAAAAGTAATTGTCATTTTTTATGAATTTTCATTTTGTTTTAGCAATAATTATAATATTCTTTTTATGGTTAACAGGATTAAAAGTATTTTCCAAATGGAATGAAAAATGTAAACATTTGTTTGTCATTTGAATAATCTGCTGATTCTGGTTTCTCTAAACATCAAAAACACTAATGTTCACTTTGTTTTTGTTTTTGTATAATAATTAACCAGTAATCATATGATACTACTTCGTATAATTACAGTTCCACTCACTTGTTATTGGGACTTGTTGAAGTTGAACGGTTTTACGTACTACAGAATTAAACTTGTTCAAAATTATAGGATTATTATTTATTTTTATTTAAGGGTGCCGAAAAGCACGCTTGCTACATCAGCATATTTAGAAAAACCTTCAAAAGTGTTCAGAGAGGAAGAAGAAGAAGATGTTTATGATCATGGTAAAGAAGGACAGTCTCGTGCAGAAGATCAACAAACGATCAGTGTAACTTATACATGGAAAGTCGATCTCACTAAAACTGAGATTTTTTGGAGAGGTAATTAATTAGTATAAGGATGAGTTGTTAGCGAGAGGTAATTAGTATAATGTTGAGCTGTTAGCAATTCACAAATAATCTAACTTATGTTTGTTGTATTAGAATACAAAAAATAAACATTATCAACATATTTAAAAATAATAATTTAATGATAAATTGAGCTGGAATTGGATATTTTATTTCTGTTATTTTCATGACTCTTATTAGGCTGGTTTGAGAATATGACAGAGTTATTTTTATCTGCACCTGTTGCTAAACTCTTGATATTAGCAGGTAATGTTTTTTAGTCTTCTTGTGAGTATACAAGGTTTTATCTTTGTTGAACATGATCTGGTTTTGTTCCTAATTTACTTCGTGTAATAAACATCCCTTTCTCATTAGGTGTTGACCGATTAGATAAGAATATGACAATTGCACAAATGCAAGGTACATATTTATAAAAAATAAATTCTGTGGCTTGTGTATTTGTTGTTTTCTATCATAATACTGTATCTGATAGAAGGTTTTTAACTATCAGGTAAATTTCAAATGCAAATATTAGCAAATTGTGGTCATGCAGTACATGAAGATGCACCTGATAAGGTAAGGACTTTTTCAAGTACGATCGCTTCTTCTGTAAAAAATGTCTCCTGTTAGTTTACTTTTTGTTGATTGATGTTCAGTTTTCACAAGATTATGATGTTCTGAAAAATTCTAATACAATAGTTGAACAGACAAGCAAAACCCGACACTTGAAGTTCCATTTCATAAAACTTAAAATTTAAAATTTGTTTTTAAGGTTGCAGAAGTTGTTGCTGGATTTCTGTTGAGGCAAAGGCTAATAGGCAAAACGGAAACTTTCAAAAGGTACTGATATTAGAATATTAGAAAAAAAAATATTATGGTACTCCTTGTCATTTTAGCTAACTCTATTAAAAATATTATGGTGCTCTATGTCATTTTAGGTAACTCTATTAAGTTTAAAATGAAATGAAATGACCTATTGACCTATTCATGTGGCCTATTCATTTGTGGCTTATATGCTTTCACTCTCCTTTGACCATGTGTAACGGAAGACAGATTCTCAAAATATGTTTGTAAAATTGATTAACACTGATTAATTAATTTAGACATACGCCAGCATGCTGAAGTATCAATTCAATTTTTTGACCAACAACATGTATATCTTAAACAACAACAAGATGTTAGATTGCGACTTAACAGAAATTTGATGACAAACTCATTAAACATTAAGGACAGCGATGAGTAGAATTTTACTTGAAGTTCAAGTGTTCCTACTGACTGGTTTTCCAGTTCATATTCTAGCATCATGAAAAAGAAGAATGCCAGAATAAAATTGCAAACCACATAGAGATGTACAGATTTGGATGAAATATAACTGTATAATTGAAATTATTGTAATTTAAAATGGAAAATATTTTTATGTTTTGTTTTCAAATCAATTAACTAACAATATCTGAGAAACTTTGTTCACTTTGCATTTTTTCTGTTCATCTCTCATATTTTCTGTTCATTCTGTAGATTTCTGTTTTGTTTTGTTTTCATTTACTTTCAGTTTGTCATTCATGATAAATATGTGATTGTTAATAAATATTATGTGATTCGTTGATTCTTGTTAATATCAATAGAAATGGACAAATACATTGTTTGATAACCATTACTAATTATGAAGATTTAACTGAAACATAACAATGTCTGGATGAGATAATGTCTGGATCTGAAGACGGTGAACAGGATGGATTGCTTGCAGGTTTTCTCTTTGGTAACATTGATGAGTCGGGAAGACTAGAGAATGACATTCTTGATGAGGTGAGTGATTTTCAGATGTAACTGTGCTGGTGGGTCAGAAACCGACTTTGAGAAAATGTGAAAGTATGAGATATACTAATCCACTTTTTTGCATAATTTTGTGTTGAAATTATTTCTTTAAAGCTGTAAAAATTTCATTGAATGTGTTCTAAACTGTTGCTCGTTTCAAAGCATCTTGGTTGATGGAGTTGTTTGGCTGTTTTTAGAAAAAAAATTTGTGAATACATGAAGATGTAATTTTCAATTATCTTAATAGGATGCAAAAAGGCAACTTAGTCAGTTGGCCAGTTTTGGCGTTGTTGGAAGTCTTGTTAATGCTCTTGATGATACAAATGATAGCAACAAAGAAACCTATGACACATCTGGTGGGACATCTAATCATTGATTCATGCATTTGGCTCTCAGTTACTAAAATGTTTCTTGTAATTTTTTAGTGTGTTCATTTTCTTGCTTTCATAGAAAATTATTTGCTATTTGTATCTAAATTGTTTCAAGTGATAATATTTTAAAATAACACGTTTAAACATAACATTATTACAATTTAGGAATAATAAAGTTTTTGGTAAAATTTTGCCAAAACTTGATCTAATAAAATATCATTATGTGGTTGGAATTGATGGAAAATTTGAAAGGAAAATTACTAGATGAAAGAAAAATGAGTGAATGAAATGAAATGAATGTTATAATTACGATTCCTAAATTTAGATTATCGACAAAAATCATTAGATTCTGTGGATTATAGCACCATTGATGAGCTTGCAGATGAGCAGGAAGATGTATTATATCAAAAAGGTCTAAGTGTAGCAAAGCAACTTCAATTGCAAGGTTTTTATAATTATTTCCTTCACCCTAATTAGAGTAAATATATATTTCATACTGCATTTCTTTGTTCACCTGCATTTCCTATTGGAGCATCTTCCAATAAAAACATAATACAGTCAAACCAGCCACTCTTCCTAAACGGGCACCTTGAAGTCATTCCAAACTTATTTTAGGCATTAAAGATTGCCACCTCTGTAACACGGCCAAAAGAGGATTAAGAAATCTCAGACAAAAGGAAAATTTATTCTTTAATCCTGTACTTTCTTCCATTTTCTAATGTAATTAAGTATTGGAATATTGAAAATGTGGAGCCTTTGTGTTTTCTGATATCCTGACACTTTCTTTCTGTAAAAACGATATTTTCATGCACACTCGTGGTTTTAAAAGAACAGGAATTTAGTTTTTTTATACAAGTAATTGCCTCACAACAGTGTTTTTTATACAAACATGTATTTCTTTTAAAAAACAAGAAAATTAAATACCATTATTATCGTAATATTGAATAATAAATAATAAATTATCTTTAAAAAATCTCTGTGTATGAAACTGGCTATATCTCACTGTTTACTGTTTCAAAAGCTCACTAAACATCTTGACGTTTTCAGACAACACTAACTTTGATATTTTGACGTTGGCGCCTCTTGATTTACAACATAGACATTCATTCCGACAATTGCAATAGCACAAGATCATTGCCTTGGCATTTTTGTTACTGTTCTACATATTTGTTACCTACGATTGCTAATAACTTGCATTAAACGGTCAATATGTTAATCTGAAGACAATGACTGTTATATACAGTTTTTTTTCATATTACGGCTACCTCCCTAAACCGACCAGACTATTTTGGTCCCAGAAGTGGAAAAACATGTTTGACTGTACATACATGACAAATTGAAAACAAAATGAAGCTTTTTGTAATACTAGATTACATCCAAGTAAACTTTAAATTATTTTACTGTTATCATCCTTATTTTTAGTAAACATTGATGATGATGATGATGATGATGATTACGATGACGAGGAAATGCCTTCCACATCTGGTAAGAGAAAGGATATTTCTATTACATTTCATCATTTCATCATCTTTTTTTATATCGAGTTTAAATTGCAGGTAAAAAATTTTCTTCAAAGTTCATCAAAAAGAACCTTAGATTTTATTGAAAATAAATAAATACTTGACTTTGTAAATCTAAACAAAAAATGACTTTGCAAATCCAAATAAACCCCTTATACTCGAATAAATGCCCAATGTAAATGCCCCCACACCACACACACACACACCCTTGTCAAACCTTTTTTGCTATGTTAAGTCTTTATGGTATTAATGTTATTAAAAATTATTTTCCCTTGTATAATTTCAATTTTTCTTTCAGGATCATCATCAATTGAAAAGCTAAATATTCCATTACCATCCATTGTTCCCAAGGCAGAAACAATAGAAAATGACCAACAGGACGGCTTGGGAGACTTGTTTTCACCACTAAGTCCTAAACAAAATGTTGAACAGGCATTTCAAAATACTTCACAAGATTTGTTAAATACCACAGATGTAAATGAAGGATTTTCTGATGGAAATTTTCCAGACAAAACTGAAGATGAAGGTATAAAACTAAAATAAATTTGAATGATACATGAGTTCATAACATCACACGTCAGATTTTAGACATGATGATGATGTTAATGAAAGGGGATATATGTTAATTTTTTTTTTTTTACAGCACCTCCACTTACTGGATTAGCAGCATTAGAAGGAAAAACAGTGATGGATATTTTCCCTGATTTTAGACCAGGAAAAGTACTGCGCTTTCTACGATTGTTTGGGCCAAAGAAGTATACTTCCGCTCAATGGAAAGGATTAAAAAAGAAAAAACGAAAGCGTAAGCTGTTAACATTGGAACAAACTCCAAAACAGACTGGTTTTGCTTTAAACATTGGTCCAAAACTAAAGGCAGAGGATACCGAACCTGATCAATCAGTGAGAACTTGAAAGTTTTTTAATTATTCCTGATTTCCATTATCAATAGTCTTTGACTTAACATGTGGTTTTGTTGTCAGATAACTCATCTTCAACCAATACCATTGTGGGCTTATGGTGCCCAATATAAACACCTCCAACACAAACAGGAAGATCTGAATACTTGCGTTCGAACAGAAGAGATAAATGCGGAGTGGTTGCATGGTCCTAATGCTTTCTGGTATTTCAAACATGAAGATCTTATTGAAGCTGGCAAATTTAACTATGGTTACAAGGAAAAAACAGTAAGTCATTTAATTTATTGAAGGAAGATGATGATTTCACAATTGAAAAAACTATATTGTATTGATTCAAATTAACACCTTTTATAAATCCGAATAATAAATCGTTGTTAATCTTTTGACTTTTCATATGGGCAAAAGTTGCTGAGAGCTTATTCAAATCATTACATACAAATTTAATACCAATACCAAAGAAACCCAAGTTAAAATTTACTTGATGTTCCATCTTTTCTGGTGGACTGAACCTGAAGGATATTAGAAGCATTATAACATTTTTATTGATCTTGAGCCATTGATGATTATGTTTGCGTTTACTTACTTATGGATCATGATAACAATGTCTTTATGAAACTTTTAAAAGACTAGTTCTTAACTTTAGGAGGAGCAGAAAAAAGAAGAAGCTGAAAAGGAATCAAAGTTGATATTGCCAGCAGATGACCACTTTAATTTAGTTTCATTGACGAATTGGGAAGATGATATAATCTGGTCAAACGAAGATTTCAAAAAGAAAGAATCATCTGTGGGAAAAAGTAAACTAGCTGGTTGGATTCCATCAGGAAATATACGAACAATGAAAGCCTATTTAGCTCAAAATGCTACTGAAGGTATGCAGCAAAATAAAGATGAAGTAATGGAAAAACTGTCATCAAAATTTGAATAGAAAGTAATATTTCTATTATGCTCACAACATTTTTTTTAATATTTTTTACTTTTTTATATATGTCTACAGATGCCATGTCAGCGGATTCCTTGGTAAGTGCCAATATGCTTAAAAACTTTGAAAAGGCATCTGGTCCAGTATTGAATAAAGATCCAAATTCGCATAAAGTGTCTGACTGGTACAGTTTGTTTCCGGTGGAAAACAGCGAGTTAGTATATGGCAAATGGGAAGAAAAGATAATTTGGGACAGTCAATCAGTTCGTAAAATTCCATCACCGGAAGTATTTAAGCTAGATCCAAATGACGAGAACCTAATATTGTGCCTTCCTGAAGATGTTGATCCAAAGATACAGGATCAAGATGAGCAGACACCAAAAAAGGAGTATAAAAGTAAATCGAGATTTATGACCAAAAAAAATACGGAACAAAATGAGGAGGTTACACTTATTTACACTACGCCTGATGTATAATGAACAGTGTAATCGAGGCCTTGTGATGAAGCACTTATGTCACCACTGTTTGATATCTTTGTGTGCGAACCAACCCTTAATGATAAAAGTTTGAACATGATGATGTTAAAGAAAATATGTCTGTCATGGAACATTTATGATACCTGACCTATGACAGTTTTGAACGTATGTGGTGATATGATTGTACAAGCCTTTGTCACAAAGTCCGATACAAATATATATGATTATATAATTGAATTTATTGATTATTAGGAAGTCGTAGCTTTTAACATTCCAAAAGATATGTTCAATTTATCAAATGATGAATATTATCTTCCCAAACAAAGTATGTAGAATGTTTTGAAAAATCGTTCAGGTGATATCCCATTATTCTATGTAAAATGGATCTTATAATATATTCCTAGATCGAGCTGAAAACAAGCTGCAAGCAGATCTTAGTCGATTATGTATCCAAGTATCTTGTTACTTTTATATATTTTTTAATTTCATTCCGTTTTTCAGGAACTTCAATATATAAAAGCCACATGCTATTTTTTAGGTTCTTCATGTATTGATGGTAGTTTCAAGTAATTTGTTTATTATTCACAATTTAGCATTCCACACCAGCTGTCGAGCTTCAGAGACCATTCTTTCCAACTTATTTTACCCCTGCTGAACTGCGCTCCTTTCATCGTCCAGAGCTCACAAAGAAGAAAGTTTTAGTGAAAAACAAACCTGGTTTTGTTGTCGTGCATTCTCTGTACAAAAGAATAAAGAAGAAATCAAAGGTCAGCATTTTTAAAAGATACTAAAGAGTTAAAAGAGGTCTTTCTGGCGAAAGTACTTTCATTTTCTAATCATCTTTTGATGTATAAAGCTAATTCTTTGTTTGGTGCCAGTTTTGCAAGCCTACTCACTAACTAATGGATGCTGACATGAAACCCAACTTTAACAATAATGAGGGATTTGTTGATTGGTGTGATGTGTTTCCACATAAGTGCCCATAGATACATAATATATTACATAATATTGGCATTTTTGGAGTCTTGTGTCATGTTTGTTCAATGCTTATTCTCAGTCAGTATTAAGAAAATATCATATCGTAACACATCTACATCTTGGATGTATATAGGAACGTGAAAAAGAAAGGGAGACTTTTGGTGGAGGTGAGATGTTCTTTATGCGGCAACCACACGACTTAAGCGGTATGGACGGTGTTGTTATATTAATGGAATATTGTGAAGAAATCCCACCACTTTTATCACAACCTGGTATGAACACAAGAATAAGAAACTTTTATAGAAGAGTAAGCTTATTAATCATTTTCAATTATTTTTATTGTACTACTCTACCAACTCTGTTTCCCTTTCCTCGTATTTTTAGAAGCATGGGAAAGACTCGTCAGCACCAACATTGGAGTATGGTGATATCTCTTTTGTTCAACATACGCCATTTTTAGGACAATTGGCACAAGGGCAGGTTTTACAGGTGGTTAAACTTCTGCAAGTATTTCTTTCTGAAATGTTCTCCGAGTAATCGTTATCCACATATTTAGAATACATTAGTTAGAAGAGTCTTTATCTTCAGTTTCATCATAATGATTTCATGGCGCTCTTTTGGATGTGTATAACAATTGTTTTAACTTCAGACAATGGAAAATAATCTTTATCGTTCTCCCATCTATCGTCATGATACACCACATAGTGATTTCCTTATGATCAAAACTCCTCAAGGGTAAGACGTTCAAATATTCACACATATGAAGAAGAGATCTGAAGAACAGAATATAATGTGAAAGATTACAATTTTTAGATTTTACATAAGAAACGTTAAAGATACATTTACTGTTGGTCAATTATGTCCTAAGTTCGAAGTACCTGGGCCCAATTCGAAAAGAGCAAATAATCACATTCGAGATTTTCTACAAGTAGGTCTTCCAAATGTTTATTGACCATACGGTTGAAGTATGAAGAGCATAACCAGAATTGTTCTACTTAGATCTTTATCTACCGTTTATTTTGGAAAAGTCCTGATACTCCCAGAAGAATAAAGATGGAGGATATACGAAAAGCATTTCCAAAACATTCGGAAAGCAGTGTTCGAAAGAGATTAAAGTTGTGTGCTGATTTTAAAAGGACAGGTGATAATTATGAGTAGTAATATCATTCTTTTCTCTTTAACTTTCATCAGTTTACTCATGAAACGTCTACTCTGCTTTTCAGGTGCTGATTGCAACTGGTGGGTATTAAAGAATGATTTTCGTTTACCAAGTGAAGAAGAAATGAGAGCGATGGTGACACCTGAGCAAACCTGTGGTTATTACATGATGCAAGCTGCAGAGCAAAGACTGAAGGTGTAGTATGATTGCATCAGTGATAGTGTTGGATAATGTTGTACTTAGTCATAACTTTCACGTTTAATGTTCAAGGATGCTGGCTATGGAGAGAAGTCACTCTTCGCACCTGACGACGATGATAATGAAGACGATGCAAAGAAAATCGACGATGAAATACAAACGGCTCCTTGGAATACAACACGTGCATTCATTCAAGCTATGAAAGGGAAATGCTTACTACAAGTTACGGGAGTGGCTGACCCTACTGGCTGTGGTGAAGGGTTTTCATATATCCGTATACCAAATAAACCCATTACAAAAGTATGTTCCCACTTATCTTCCTTACCTTCTGCTCACCTTCACAAACCATAAAAACCAAAATGATGCTTTTCTGTAATTCTGTAATTTTCTATTGATATATAGGATGAAACTGAAGAGCAGAAACAAGCTAAAAAACAGAAGCTTGTGACTGGTACAGATGCAGATTTGAGAAGGCTTAATCTAAAGCAAGCACGATTACTACTAAAAGATTTCGGAGTGTCACAAGAAGAGGTTGATGTTCATCCTGAATTTAAAATTTAAAATTTGTTTAATCATTCAAAGGTTAAAGCAAATTGTTTTCCTTTTAGATAAGTAAACTTTCTCGTTGGGAAGTCATTGACAAAGTAAGAACAATGTCAACAGAAGCGGCGAAGCAAGGCACTACAGAAGTCGGTAAGTTTGGTGAACTCCTTTTTTTCGTTTGTTCATTCGTTCAGTCATTCATTCATTCATTCATTCTATCGTTATATTTATGTTCTTTAGCAATGAATAAGTTTGCACGCGGTTCGAGGTTTACAGTTGCTGAACATCAAGAAAAATATAAAGACGAATGTCAGCGAATATTTGATTTACAAAACAAGTAGGCTGAAACGATTGTTTTTAGACTATAAGTTTTTTTAATGAGTATATTTTCTGTTTCGTACTTCAGCTATTGTTAGAAATGATGCTTTTACAAAAACCCTTTCATGGTTGGCTACTTGCCGATATAGAGATTTTGAATCTTGAGGTTACGAACAGAGTATCTTTTGTTGATATTTAGGGTGTTGTCATCAGACGCTATTTTGTCAACAGACGAGGAGAGTAGTGGTGAGGAAGGTAGTGATATTGAAGATCTAGGGAAAGACTTGGAAAGTATGTTATCAAATAAAAAGATGTCTTCGGAGGTAATCTTCAAATGCTAGGTAGATTGTTTCTTATTGACACTTGGTTGCCACTGTTATGTCGTATTCACTATTATTGTCTATCGTACAAAGGAACACGAAGAAGCAGAAAGGAGGGAACTACAAAAGTTATTGAATCAAGAGAAAAGTGAGAAAGATGCTAGTAGACAGTCATCAGCCTCACCCATGTCTCGACCACGTAATATCAACTTAACGCGTACTGGTTCAGGTTAATTTCTTCTTTCTACCATTTCATCATTGTTATTTTTTTGTTATTGTATTTAATGAGAGTTTGTATTCCCCAGGTTTCATTGATAAGATGGAGAGTGAAGATACCCTGAATGGCTTTGAAGCACATGTAAGTGAGAACATCTCAAGTGCGAACTCGTTCTCCTTGTAAATTCTCCTTTTACTCGGAAGGTTTTATAATATTCTCTTTGGATGTTAAGGCTGGCAGAAGACTCGTGATACATCGCAAATTCAAGGAAAGTGATAGGGAATTCGTTCGAACCGAAACAGTGAAAAATCAATTTGTAATTGATGCGTATCTCAGAATTGTGACTCGAGAAAAAAATTACAGGTATGTACTTTAGATAATATTTCCTCCGGTTTTGTTTTCATTATATCTCAAGGACCATGCAGTGAGGTTCTCCTTTTGTCATATATCATCTCGATTCTTCATCGCATTTATATAAAGGTTTTTTCACTGTTCAAATTTACCCAAAAGGCATCTCAAACTGACTATTTCCTTTCCATTTAGAGAAGTGTTTGCTAGTCAAGATGAAAAACACAAGGAAGATATGCGTAGAGAAAGAAGAAGGTTTTTTCCATGAACTTTTTATCAAGTGTTGTTTCAAATATAAGAGCTAACACTTCAAATTGATATTGTTTGATTTGTAGAATACAAGAACAGTTACGTCGTATCAAAAGAAACGAGGAACGAGAAAGGTTACGTCAACTGCAGCAAACTATTAACGAAGAAGGTGAAACATCGGTACATCCTACGCCTGAAGACTTGGCGAAATTGGACGCACTCTCTGATAAACCTACAAAAAGTGTAAGATTTATCTCGTAGTTTTACTCTCTTTTTTTAATATTTCCAATTCTGAGTTAAGTTTTTTTTTCACACAGCTTAAATGCGGAGCTTGTGGTGGTTATGGTCACATGAAAACAAATAAAATGTGTCCAAAATATACCGAATTTTCCTCTTATAATGCGGGCAGTTTTGATGACGATTTGAACATGGAAGAGATGTCAAACATTGCTCAAGATGATCTGATAAAAGTCGAAGGCACGAAAATTACACTTGGAAAAAAACTAATCGAAGCGTGAGTTTAATTGCTCATCAAAGTTGATAAAGATATATATGATAATATTACAATGATAGTAACCTATACAACCTCAATATTCATCATATACGTTTAGACACGAAGACGTGAAAAGAAAAGCACTGATGATCCGAATCCCGAAAGAAAACGGTACGTGTTTATTAGTCAACTGTTTATGTTGGTCGGTGCACACAATGAACCTTCTTTGTATTCGTTTCTAGTAATTCCGGTGGTGGAACCGCCTCCGCCACCTAAAAAGAAACGAAGACCACCATCATCAACACAAACCAATGCTGACTATCTAGTGGTGAATATGTTTGTTTTTGCTTTCAAATTGATATTTGAATATCTCCAATAATATAGTGGTTTTTTTTAATGATGATTGTTGTCAATTTTTTAGCGCCATCACAAAAGCAAAAACCGAAGGCGAACTAATCCTGTGGTAATCCTGTGTTTTCTGTTATTATTTTCAGCATATCTTACCTGACTAAACCTTTCCCCGATTATACCCCGATTATTCTCCGATTGACGCGTTTTAGGTTGCTTTAAGTGTTGTCTTAGAATTCGTTGTTTCAAAACTCAAAGAAACACCAGAGGTGAGATGAAATAATCTAAACCATGTACTTGCTATAGAACAATTTCAAGTTTCTATTTCCCTGATCAACAACACCAAAGATGTCTTTCGTCTATGACTTCTTTATGTTTTCGTTTCAGAGTTGGCCGTTTCATGCACCAGTATCTCAAAAGGTCGCTCCTGATTATTATAATGTCATCAAAACCCCAATGGACCTACAAACTGTAAAAGAGGTAACACCCGAAAATCTGAACATTATTGTTGTCTTTCTTATACTTCTTATCGTTTCAGCATTATTGTAAAAAAATATTTAAGTTGTGTTCACTTTTGATTTTCTTCTCCTGGTTTATTGTTTAGAATATTAAAAAAGGTATATATCACACTCGAGATGATTTTATTGAACATATTTCACTCATTCAATCCAACTGCGTCATTTATAATGGTAAGTTTTTTGTATTGGTACATTATAACCAAATTGACATGGAGAAATACCAATGCTATCTGTTTAACAGGTCCTCATCATCCCTTAACTAAAGTGGCGGAAAACTTGCTCAATACTGCACGTGAAGAATTAAGTAATGTATGTTCTTCTTTCACTCTTTTAAAAATCGCTTTGAATGACAACTTTCAAGATGTGTTCTCACTTACTGTATTTGAACTTGCAGAAAGAAAAGGAACTTTCCGAAATCGAACGTGAAATCAACCCGCTCCTTGATAACGACCCACAGGTGATTTTTTTTATTATTTGCTTTATTAACGTTATTAAAGTTATGATATTTCTTTTCAGTCTTAAGTGTCTAGGTTACTTGCACGTTTTCCTTTTCTACTTTAAATGACTAAACTCTGCTCCACAAATTTTGACTGAGCTTTAGCTACGCTTCTGGAATTTTAAGGTTTTTATTTCTTCCTTTCAACTTTAATTATAGGTTGGGTTTTCTTGGCTATGTGAAAATATTCTATCGCAACTGAAAGCATTGCCAGAGGTAAAATTTGTAAACCAAGCACCTACCCAGCTCGGTTTAGTTGACCCCTGTTTCAAACTCAAATAATTCTGTAACAGAGTGAAACACCATAATGATAACGAACTTCATTTGTAGCAGTTTCAGGAATAAATTCAGTTTATCCTGGATTAACTATGCGTGAATACAAATTTATTTCAGTCCTGGCCATTTCACCAACCTGTTCCTGTCAAGGTTGTGCCAGATTATTATGACGTCATCAAACAACCTATGGACTTGGAAAGTTTAAAGCAGGTATAGCTCCTGGTGTTGTTCAAACGTTTTGTTTTCTTCTCGTGTTACATCCCTCATATTTTTCAATATGTCTTGCTTTTTCTTTGTAGCGATGTCAGGAACATTATTATCAGACGAGGGAGAATTTCATGCAAGATGTGAATCTGCTTTATTCAAATAGTTTAACATACAACGGTATCTCACCACATAGTTCGCCTAGTTATTTCATGCTTGTTTGACTCCCATTCAGCAATTCTGATCGCTCGCTCTCTCTACAAAAATGTCTTTGGTGACGTCAAACGCATGCTTAGTTCCTTAACGCCGCATACCATGCGACAGATATGTCGATAAAAAAACAGCTCAACATTTTTTTACTTTTTTCGATCGCTTTGAAAACGTTTGGGAAATGAATCAATGCGTTGAGGAATGATTTCTATTCAAAGCCATATCTCCGTACGGACAAAAACCAGTCTGCGCGGACAACAGTGCTGAATGGAAACCAGCCTTCTTAGGCTTTCGTTCAGTGTGACCAGAAAAGTATTGCCCGTGTTGTAGAAATATGAACTTAATTTTGTTTTAACGTAGGCAACGAACATGCATTTACCAAAACAGCACAGCGAATGGTGGTTAGGTGTGAAGGACTTATCCTGCAAGTATGAAAACTTAATGTATTCTGTATATAATGTCTAACCATTAATGGAGCCTTCATTTTGCTATCTCTCAGTTTTATCATCACCAATTTTTCTTTGACGTTTTAAGAATGCCGGGAAATTCCAACAACTTGAAAATGATATCGTTAATCAACCTGATGACGATTTCGCTTCTACAAATCCACCAAGTGTTTCACAATCGGAAATAGGCGGTGAAGACTCGAATGGAGATTACACGTTTTATCAAGATGCATTCGAGAAAGCTGCTTTACAACTGCAACAGGGAAAAGAAGATGGTCGAAAGCAAGGTCTTATAAATGCATTATCAGTCACTTTCCTTGTGGTTTCACTACGTCTGTTTGCTGTTTCAAAGAGTGTGTTTTTAATGTCATTATTCCTTTGTGTAGTTGTAACAGCTGGTGATGAAGATGAGTTCGTCGATATAGAGGGAGAAAATGGTTTGATGGGATATGTTGAGCAGGCTTATGAGACATCACAATATGACCACCAAGACCTTTCTCAAGATATGGACTCATCCGAATATCAAGAAGGTGTTTACACAGATTCATATGACAGTCAAAATACGTTCGACGGTAACTTTTAAACCATAACTTTTATCGATAATTCAGTAAGAATGAAATGTGATCAACAGTTTTCATTTTAGACTTTCAGCCTGTTTTGTATTCGGAATCTTACGACGATAGTGAGCAAGTTGAAGGAAACGATGACGCTTCGAATGAGAATATTGACCTTGGCTTACTACTTCTGCAAGATCTTATCCATAGCGACGAAGATGACGACGATTCTGATGAAGATATCCCTTTGGATGACGGTGATGAGGACATCCCACTTGACGACGGAGACGAAGATATGCCTCTCGATGACGGTATGTATAATCAACCAGATTGTTTCCATGAAACAAAATGTTGAATCGCTCATAATGCACTCGTTCTACTTTTGGTAGGAAAGTTTGTTTATTTTGTTTGGTAAAAGAAGGTATGGACAAATGTCTGTATAGATTTTGAGCGTGAATGTAAAATGCTTTCAAATTGTGAGTTTCAAACACTCTTAGGATAGTACAAGAAGCACGTGTTTTTCTTCTAGAAGATTACGAAATGGCTGATGAAGAAGAATCACGAGATTCGAAAAATCAAACAAGAGAGAGTGAAGAACCGGAGGAGGAAAACGACTAGAAATATTATTTGGAGATTTTTGTATAACATACTTTATAATTTATAAATTTCGTTTACTTTTTAAATATTGCTCTTGAATTTTGATTGACCCTTACACAAAATTAACGATCATACTCACGCCAGATCTGAGGGAAAAAATAGCTTCGAGATAATTAAAAATGAAATGGTGCAAAAAGCGTTTAGTGCCGTGCCTGATTTGTCCGTCATGTTTTCAAAGTGTCTTAACATGCGGCCACGTGTCTTGAGACAAGTTTTAAGATAGAAACCACTTCTAAATTGACGTTTAAAAGACACTCCAAAGTTTTGAGAAAGTTTTGTACATGATTTTGATGTCTTGCTAGCCTTCTGTTCGCCACAAGCGTTCCAAAAGCAAATAAGCATAAATGTAAGCAGAGTTTCTATACAATATGATTGGCGCCTAAAACTTCCCAAGTTGCGTCAAATCGTTTTTTTTTTTTTTTTTTTTTTTTTTCGTTTCATTTCGTAAGTCGAAATTTTTTTTCTTTTTTCTTAAACTTAAATTTCTCAGAACGAGCAGAACGATTTGTTAGGCTCGAGCCGCACGGTGGGTCGTCAAATCTGTCCAAAATTGACCAATTTCAACAAATTCTAAATTTCAAAGTCCTAATTTTCTTAAGGCTGGGCGTAGAGATCGCCAAGAGAGTTTAAATAGTTTGACTTTTTTTCGCTGATCGCTGGCGTGCTTTGGGCGTCATTATTCCTTATTAGCCAATTAAAATCAAAAATAGAACTGAAAAATGTTCAAAGTGTGTGTAAAAAAATTATTCGAAGGAATATACAGAAAATGATAAGAAAAAATGGCCGAAACACGTTTCGCAAATATACAAGAACTTTTGTCATTTTGCTAGTTAGCACAACAAAATGCTAATGTACAAAAGAAGAAACAAACGAAGAAAATGCAGCAACTACAGCAAGTGAGACCCTAGTAACTGATCAAGAATATAGTAATTATACTGCAGAAATTGATTACACAGCTAATTTCGAAGAAATTCTAGTTGAAGAGGTCAGAGCTGATCGATGCTTGTGGGATACATCATGTAGGGCTTTTAAAAAGGTAAAACAGAAGAAACAGCAAGCTTGGATATTGATATCCAAAAAACCTCTGGCTCTTTTCCTCTTCAAAAAATACAAAACCAACCTTTTTGTATTTCTCTCAATGTTTACCACTGGCTTTGTTTGATTTTATACTTTTGGCGCTCATATCAGTAATAATCAGATAATCGCTTGTTCGCTCGGGGTCGAGTGCCTTAAGCCGGATTTCCACTCAATATTTTTTAACGAAATGCGAAAAAATTCGATCGAACTAAATTATTTTCGCTTAATGTGCATGTGCAATAAATTTCTTTGCGAAATATTTCATTTCGCCGAGCGAAAAAATGTAGTTGAACTCTAACCTTTTTTTTGTCATTTCGTGCGAAAAAATATTAGTGTATAAAAATCAACAAACCAAATAATTGGACGTTGTTTTGATTTTATTTCGCAAAAGATATTTAGTTTTGTGGAATTTGGGAAGTTTTCGCGAGAAATTTTTACTTCGCTCGATCTTATTTCGCTTTAATTATTTTAAGTGGAAATCAGGCTTTAGTATATGGAGCCGGCGTGGATAGCCGTTACCCTGGTTTCACCAAACAACATAACATAATCAGCTATGTTCAAACTTACTTAGTCGATTTTTATCCAGAAGGTGATCTCTGCATTTATTATGATAACCGAGAGAAACTTTCAAGGCAATAAAATAAGAAATATAAATTGTAAATTTAACAAAATATAAATCAAGTCTCGTTCAATTTTTTGTAAGAACAACCAGGTTGAGTTTTGGCAAAATAAAAACTGTTGAAGTAGAACGAAAATAAAATTTTTGTGAAGAATTTAGCTAGAAAACAAGACTGGCTGGGGATCGTCTTTATCGATTTGTGTTTTCAGCAACACCAAAAATGACGCGGTGGTGGCTAAAACACTGCACTGCTCCTGCTTTTAATTTTTGATCATTTAGGGTATCTATTAAGGTGGAGTGGTTTGTTGTCTATGTAAATTAATTTTATTATTGCTCTCTGGAGTGTTGATGAGTTTTTTTAGTATTTATTAATGTCAATACTTTTTCAAAATAAAACGCTGTGTCTGCATGACCGGCAGTTTCGTTTGTTTTCTTATAGCCTTAATGACTAGCTGAAATTTCAAGTGTTTTCAGAGATCACACTACTTCACTATAATTAATACACTACAGAAATATAGTGGTTATGGCTACTTTAGAAAACTTTAGAATATCTATATATCTATTATATGGAGTTGTGCTTTTGTTAAGATACAGATATTAAGACATTAATTAAACTATAAATGTTAACTGATTGAAGTTATGATGTTCACCATACTATAAATTTTAAACCAGTAAAATTAATAGTTTCTTTGTTTCTCTTAAATTTTTTTATTTATATTTTAAAATTTTATATTGTCAGGGATCCAGAAAACAACAACTTAACCTTAACCTTAACCACAATTTGATTTTAATTGACTCACAGTAACAAATATGAAGTATATACCATTATTAAACTTAGAGAAAACTGGGGGTTGACTCATCACGTGTGTGAGTATGTGACACACAGTTGCTCTCTGCTCAAAAGTACACTTGTTGATTTATTTATGTACACCAATGTATGTTAGTTGTTGTCTATCAAAGTATGTCTGGTTTGGTTTTAATTTATATGTATGTTACATTTCTCAAACTGTATACGTCAAGTCTCATTTAAATTGTGTAATAAGGTTCTTGAATAAACAAAAAATCTAAAGGTAGATATATAAAATATACGTTCTCCATCACGTTTGTTGATTACTAATTAAAGGAATGAATGAATTAAAAAAAAACACCACAAAGGAATGTAAGATTTGAATGAAATAGGGAACAATTGCCACATTTGTCAAGAACTTTTCTTCTTTATAACTTGTAAAGAAAATAGAACACCTGCTCTCACCACGATCTGTCTTTTTTTAACAAGTTTTTGTATTTGTTTTTCGTTACATGTTTGTTTTTTCTCATTTTTATTTTTACATCTTTCGATGAGAATATAATGATGTGTATTAGATGCAACATAAAACGTATTTAGGGTAAACATACATCTATAAGACAGCCACCTCTGTAAGACAGCCACCTCTATAAGACAGCCACCTCTGTAAGGCAGCCAGTGGCCACTTTTTTACCTCCTCATAGCTGTTTGTATAATGCTCAGTAAAATAAACTTCAATCGTAAAGGGGATTTCCCCTGAACATTTTTTACTCAGATAAATCTGCAAAGTCGAAATAATTTCTAATTTTTTTCTCCTGACAAAAAGAAACATTGGTTACATCGTAATAAGATAATAAATAAGAAGTTCTTCTTAAGAAATACCAACATAAAAACTGGCTATATCTCACTCTCTCCATGTCTTCAGACAAAACTGAAAACAATGCAGAAAACAATGATCGTTATGCACAGGCTAAGACGTACACTGGTTACGAAGCTCGAGTCTTACGTACACCTAAAAATACAGTATAACCCCGTTAAGTCGGACACGGTTTAAGTCAGACTTTTCTTTAAGTCGGACTAAAACCTTGTCCCCCTTGGGACTAAATAAGTAGAGTCTGACTTAAGACGAAGTTCGGATAAGTCGGACTCCCGATAAGTCAGACCGATTATTTCGGT
Organism: Turritopsis rubra; assembly: GCA_039566895.2. Lineage (NCBI taxonomy): Eukaryota > Metazoa > Cnidaria > Hydrozoa > Anthoathecata > Oceaniidae > Turritopsis > Turritopsis rubra. The sequence goes on along the minus strand of CM077625.1, from coordinate 1,481,322 downwards.
CCCCTGAGAGTCCGACTTAACGGGGTTATACTGTAATTCAAAGTACGCTGACATACTTGTGTGAAAAAGTATTTGTCAACCCCTGGAAAAGATTCAATTTGTGATTTGGTGATTTTGTTTAACTGTAGAATAATTTCAAAACTGTAAACATTGTAAATTATAAAAATTGCAGGGGATAATATAGAAGGTGTGCCAAAAAAGAAAGACCATCAAAAATTTATCATTTAGTATGAACAAGCAAAAGTTGTGATAATCTTTTTGAGAGTTTCTGAAAGGATTGTGACGACATTTTGGTCTTTTTATTTGACTTTTCTTATTTGACTTAATATGACTAACAGTTCTAACTTCACCATACTTACATTGACAGCTTATTACCTTCTACTCATTTTACTCATTTTTTTAAGTGGTTCATGTTTTGAAATGGCATTCTAATGATAAATTCTCTAAAGGTCTCTATACACGAGAAACTTTAAATATACAAAAATCTTAAATATACAAATCGTGTAAATTGCTTTTGATGTATATAATACACTCATTTAAATCTAAAATTTTAATATTTTTAGGTAATGGAGTTTAATTTAGATTTACTAACTAAAAGGGATAATGCGTTACCGCCACTTAATTTACAAAAACGTATTAAAAAGATAAAAGAGAGAAAATCAAGGTTACATGTAGATCTCAATGATACAGTAGATGAAAATCACCATAAAAATGATTTGGATCATTTTGAATTAAAGAACAAAAAAAACCAGATCAGTGGCGATGATGATGTCGGTATTTCAGAAAATCAATTGTACGAGAGTTCTATGTACCCTCCTCTAGACAACAGCCCTTCCCATATACATCCAAATTCAAATGTTGGATTAATTAATAGCAGTAATGATTTTAATGGAAATTATGGTTTTCCTAATAATGCATATGATAATGAATTCTCTAGTACTTATGGGATAGAAAATAGAGCTTCTGTTGCAAATAATAATTATGAACATTCTAGAAATATTGGAGATTCCAAAAACAAAAAGAATAATGCAGACGATGACGGCTCCAATGATTTTATGAACTACCATGAAATGTCTAATGGGCAAGGAAAACCAGATTATAGACAAATAGCCCTTGAACTTGCCTTGCATGGAAAGGGCAACCCTAAAAAGCGTACGAAAAAATACTGTGATTTTGTATTAGTCTATGATGTAGATGATGATGATCTTTTGCATTTAAATGACCGTAAACAATTTGAGAATATTTTACGAAAAGAGGATTTAGAACTCATCCAAACCACCATTCAAAACAATGTATTCATTGAAATTTATGCAAGTTTCGAACGCTTGTGTAAAGAAGCTGAATTGGTATGTTTACAGATGCCACTGGAAGGTGTAAGTTATATGGCACATTAAACTGTCTATCTCCATTTAATCTATTGTTTTCCTATAAAAGTATTTAACTATAGTTATGTTCATTTTTGGAATTTCTAGTTTTCATTACCGAAGAAAACAAAGTCTGGTTGCATTAAACATTGGTATGAATCCATGAAAACAGATGATGAAGGTATAGTATCAATTGGGTTTTATTTATTTTACATCATCTATTATTTTTGTGCATTTTTTGGCATGAAAGGATTCAATTATATATCGTGTTCATCTTCCTTCTGTACTAAGAATAAATACAACCCTAGCATAAGTGAATTTTGCACGTTTGTGGCATAAAAACTTTGTAAAGCAGAACACACTTATTTGATGTATGGATATTATAGTGTAGGTCATTATGATTGGTTTATTATAGTGTAGGTCATTATGATTGGTTTATTGATGTCATGCGACTGGTCAATATTTTTTAGTATTGACTGGTTTCATAAAAATGTAAACAGAAAAATAAAATTGTGAAGAAAACTCTACATTGCAGGACTAGAAAATATAATAAGGAAAATTTGTCATTCTTTTTCAATATTTATTTTAGAACAAAACATTTTTAGCAGGTCTTTACCTTATTAGCCTGTCAATAGATGTAAAATATTGACCTTGGCAACCAATTGATGTCACAAGCTTGATCAATATTTCCCCATAGTGACTGGTTAAGAGCCATGACTTTCGTTGATAATCATGGCTTTCGTTGATAATTATGACTTTCGTTGATAATCATGACTATCGTTGATAAAAACATTTGCCATTATTTAATTGTTGTTTAAGTGTTTAATAGTTAGGCGATATTTTTAGGCATTCAATTTCCCAATTCACAAGAAAGTGTCACTAACTTCATATTTCTAGCCCACTCCGTGAAGTATAGGTTCTGCTGCTTCTAATCATTTCTTCAAAGTTATTTGTTATCACTAATCACTAATTTCCACCTCTAAAATACAAATTTTTTCTTTAGTCGACATGGTTAGTGCACCATTTTGCTCATCATCCAGAAATATATTTAATGGTATTGAAAATAAAAAATCATTTTTCCGTCCTGCGTATCGGTCAATGCTGGTAAGTGGAATTTGTATATAACTGTAAGTCTTCATTTATTTACATTTTAAGTCAGGAATTTGGATGCATGCCTATTTACATGTATGGAAAAAAAACAGAAATCCATTAATAAACAATATTAAGTTTTTTTGATTTTGTTTCGGCTAGGCTTCAATATGGTTATTTGTTGCTTAATTTAGGTAAAACATATTCTTTCAAATGTGAAGCTTTCCGTGTCAGAGGATAATCCAGAAAAAAATTGTAAAAATGGGCTAAGTGCTTTGCTCCATTCTGGTGCTTACAAGGATGTTTTTATTCTCCATGAACGATCTGAGTATGACAGTAATTTCCCAATCAAAAAATCAGCCATAAAAAGTTATAATGTTAGTTCATCATCAAAAGATAGTCGCAAAGAACTTCATGATACTTGGTTAAAACTTTTTAAATTCCAACCATTATGGAAGATCAGAAATTATTATGGTGAAAAAATTGGATTATATTTTGCATGGTTAGGTGAGTTGAAATCTGATTGGTCTGCTGTGGTAACAGGAAAACAGAACAAAATAATAATTTATTAATCAGTTTGATTATTAATTTATCAACCAATTAGGGTGAATTATTTTGTTCCGTTCTCCTTCCCGTGCCAAGAAGGATAAGTGGAAAACCCAAGTTTATAGTTAACTTAAAGTGATGTAATAATGGCAGAAAACTGCAATAAGAAGCTACTTATAGACCTCATCCATGTTTACGTTTAAAGTATTGTAAATTATCTTTTAATAATGACTCTACTACAAATTTTGATCTACTTTTGAATCTGTGAAATCTGGATTTTCTACTTTAGTCAAACATGCATGTTTTTACCTACCAACTATATGTAACTACAAGAAAAGTCTAGATTAATTGGTTTGCCAAACCCTACACCCTAATATTGAACTTTCTAGGTGTTTTGACAACATCACTCTGGATCCCTGTACTTCTTGGATTTGGAGTCTTCATTTTTGGCATTGTGAATGCGTAAGTGATTTGATAATAATGATAAAAAGCCTTAAGATGTCTTTGCTCTTGTGAGAGAATGTTTGAACGGATGACCCATAGGTGAATTTTTTCTAACCATCCACTGAAACTACTTCTTTTTAGACCAACTAACCAACTGACAAGGTAGACCCAAATAATCAGCAATCACTTTTCATGACAGTCTAATAATTCATTGACATTCACTTGTACTGTGACGTGCTAACTTTAATTATTTTTCATATTTATTTGTTAATTCATTCATTTATCTATTAACATTTTATATGTTTACAACAGTTATCCAGAGCTTCAAGATAGTGAAAGCAAAATGGCTAACGTGAAAAAGTGGATGGTAAATGCATTTGATAATGAAGCTACACCCTATTTTGCCTTTCTCATTTGTTTGTGGGGTATGTTTTATTGTTATCAAACAAACTTCCTCAGAGGTGGATCTAGAACCTAGGCAAAATTTATGGAGAAGAGTAAGGTTATTAAGAGTACAAAAGAAAAACATGCAATAACGCAATCAACACAGTTTTAAAAGAAATTTCATGACATTATTCTCCTCCACTTTTTTTGCCTATCCCTAGATTCGCCGCTGAAATCAATTTTTAAAAAAATTGATAATTGAGTTTTGACTTGTCCTATTTATTTCAGTATTTTGAAATTTCATTTCAGGTACTGTATTTTGTGAATTGTGGAAGAGAAAAAATTCCGAACTGGCATACAAATGGGATGTTGATTCTTTCGAGGAACAGGTACAATGTGTTGTTTTTTTTACATTCGCTACAACGGATTTCTTTGTTTCTAATGAATCACGCATTCTTTATTCTTTTAGGAGCCTAACAGACCACAATTCTATGGAACCAAGCTATTGCAGGTAATGTTTCATTTCTTCGGCAATGGTTTCCCAGTCATTTGTTTTTTATTTACATCCACTGCAAAAACTCAGATATAGATGCATTTCCTATCTCACAGTTGAATTATTCTTACAGAATCCAATCACTGGCCAATATGAGCCTCATTATCCAGGTTGGCGAAAGGTTATGAAATCAATGGGATCCATTGGTCTAATAATATTTATGGTATGGCTCAAAAAAAATTCTATTAGTGATAGATTTTTACAAAAAGACTAAATTTTCTTAATGTTACTTTTTCTTAGGTTTTTCTGGTCCTCATCAGTGTAGTATCAGTGATTGTTTACAAAGTCATTTCACGTGTAGACTGGTTTGCGAAATATTCAACCGGAGAATTCATGTCTTCCATCACATCCTCTGTTTTAAATTCAGTTTCGATACTTTTACTTGGTTTTGTATACAAGAAATTAGCGTACATATTAACAAATTGGGGTATGTTCACTACACCGTGACATTTGTGTAAACCAAATGAAATTGTGTAATTATGTAATTTTCTTTGTAATCTTTTGATTTTAAGAGAATCACCAAACAAAGACAAAATATGAAGACGCTCTGATAATAAAACTATTTGGTTTTCAATTCATCAATTCTTACTTGTCATTGTTTTACATTGCATTCTTTCGAGAGGTTAGTAAACAAGTCGTTTGTTTTGAATGTTGGTCACAATTAACAAATATAGAAGTGTTTAAAAACTTGATTTAGTTCTTTGAAGTATAAAAGTTTTCAATCTGTTCTAGAAAACATCTCATGGTGTTTTTAATTTGGGGTCCAACTATTCAGATAGCTGTGGAGCTGACAACGATTGTATGTCATTATTATCATTACAAGTTGCCATCATGATGATTGCCAAGCCTATGCCAAAATTTGCCATAGATATTATAATACCGTAAGTGTTCTTTTTCTTTTGAATTACAGACTTTTATCGTATGGGTTTCTTTTATAATGTTGTAACGAAATTTTAGGTTCTTACTGCGTTATGTCAAAAAAATATGCTGCTGTTTTAAGTCCAACAACCAAGTTATATCTTCTGAAAGTCAGTTGCCGAATGATGGTGACATTGAATATGAAAAGTATCTCCACGAAGAGTATAATAAACCACCACTGGGAGATTTCACACTCACAGAATATACAGAAAAGGGTATGAGCGCTTTTGCTTTTTACTATCGTAACATATAATGGTATATTGTGTGTTATAATATTATACTTAGTTGGTACGTAGGGTATATATAAGAATATATATGAAAACATACGCCAGTCATTAGTGTATAATGTATACATTATAAAAAAAACACACCGTCAAATGACGGCAAATATTTCGGCAAACATGCCTTCATCAGTTGTATAATATATATATATATATATATATATATATATATATATATATATATATATATATATATATATGGTTTCCTATGCCTATGTAATATCTTCACGAGTTGTTTGCATGTTCCGCACCTTGGAATATATAATAATAATAATACATCGTAATTTTAATATCGTAACATATACACTAGAAGCTACATTTTTCTTGATTTTCTTTTCAGTTCTTCAATATGGATACCTGATGGTGAGTTCATCCCGAAAGCTTATCTCGTCAAAAAATATGATACTTGTGTCAATGCCAGGAAGAAATATTTTTGTAAATATTTTTGTATTTCATGATTTCATTGTTGTAGCTTTTCGCTTCTGCGTTCCCATTGGCACCTTTAATTGCATTGTTGACAAATCTTATTGACATGCGTGTTGACGCTCGTCGAATGTTGTGGTTTAACAGACGACCAATTCCTGAAAGGGCACAAGACATAGGTAAATGACTTTATTTTCTTTTTGAACGAGACTGATTGTCGATAATGTGAGCTTCAGCATCATGGATTAACTTTGGCTATTTGAATTCATACAGTTCTCCTGTCAAAAATACTATCTCCTGTATTGTAAGAATTTCCAGTCGAGTCCATATCTCAATCATCTTGTTGAACTAAACATATATAGTTAAATTACGAATTCGAAACGAGAAGAGCACGTGACACGATTTAGGTATAGTTGTTGTGAATTAGTGCTTAATTTCATGAGGGCTTATGTTTCATATTAATAAAAAATAAGAAATATTAAGTCACACAATAAATAGTTTTCTACAAAAACGTTATCACATCAATCTTTTAAATTGTTATATCATTGCTATTTAAATACAGAAAGATATTTAACTGATTCTAGTTCACTTCACATTTTTTGTCTATGGAATATCATTACGAATTGTTTGCGTTTTCCATATGACCTAAGTGGCATTTCTTACGATGTTCAGCAAATTCTATTTCCATAGCTTCTATTTGCATTTTTAGTCGATCTTCATTCAATTGAAGCTCGTATTCTTTTTGCCTATGTGTGATGATTGTTTGTTGCAATTCCTTCTCTTTGATTAACGTTTCCTTTTTAAAATCCTCTTGATGGAAAAAGGTTTCTATGTTCCTTTCCTCTAGTTCGGATACTTTCTTTTTTAACATTTTAATTTCAGTTTTCTGGAAGAGATAAAGAGAATAACCTTGTGTAATATATGTTATGAAAAAGGAAATGTTGAATGTGTTAAAGAGAAATCTTACCATTTTCTTTTTGAGTGTGTAGACCATTTCAAAATACGATCTCTTCATTGATTTCAAGAACTTCTCTTCAGCGCCGCTAGGTTTATATTCTTCAATATATTTGTTGGCGATAGTTGAATTAGAAAACAGATAACATTCATCCATTGAAGACACGGACGAACCTGAATTTCGTCTGATTTTGGATGATTTTTTTTCACTGTCACTAACAACGCTTCGTCTACTGTTTTCTATGGGGCGTGTTCTCCTTCGTTGCATGTGTGAACGGCTTCTACGCATCATTTTAGGTTTCTTCGGATTAAGTAAGCGCTCACAAATACCGGTACGATTGTCGTCGCTAGATTCTATGGTGTGTGCACTTGATATCTTGAACTTCAACGGTGTTTTATCCAAACTAATAAGTGACGATGCTGGTCCTATCACATTTCTTTGTGATGTTATTGATGCTGTCCTTCTCAGGGGGCTTAATGAAATTGTTGATTGCCGAGGAGTTCCCAGATAAAATCCGTTTCTTGGCGAGATAAGGTTGTTGTTGTTATTGCTGTCGTTGTTTAAAGAATCTTTTTGTTTTAGCTTCCGATCATCATTCGGTTGATCAGTCTGATCAAATTTCACATCTGATCCTTGATCCGGTGTCCCGTTAAAGTATGTTTCTAATCTATGATTGGATTCCGGTCGAGTAATTTTTAATTCGATTTCACTATCAGATGAAGACGACGTAGTTTCATCACGTGGTCCTGTCGCTACTTTTGACCCCAGGACTAATCGTTTACGTCCATGTTTTGCTAAAATCTTTTGCGCATCCGGATAATCACTTATAGAAGACATAACATCATCTTTACTAAGTACAAATAACTCGAGATAACCACATGATCGCACATCTGCTGTTCTTCTAATGAAATTAAAACATATTTTTAAGTTTGGACATAACTCTTCGTCAGATAGATAGAATAAACAGAATGGCAAATTCTGAAAAATTCTTTAAATTTAGGATAAAGAAAGATTATTTGGTTCATGGCCCTCAACAACAAATAGCTTTTATAAATTCTTTTTTCTTACCTATTCTGACCTGCACTTAAACTTAACAGACCAATTTCACCAAAAAAGTCCCCTGGGTGGAGAACTTTCAATACTCTTCCAGACTCACTAAAAATTATACATTTATGTGTTAGTGAGTGTTTTCAGTTCTGTTCTCCTGAAACACAAAGAAAGTTATGCTTACCTGACTACTTCTGCAATCCCATCGCTAATCACGTACATTTCACGTGCTATCTCTCCCTTCCGAACTATAGAATCTCCTGGTGTGAATATATGCAGTTTCATTTTTAAGACTAAATCATGTAGAAATTCTGGCTGACATTTCTGCAGGAAAGATACCTACACAAAAATCATTCAAACTATAGTTACTGGAGAGTTGCTAATTGATTATGTATAGTATCCAAACTTCTCTTGGCTAACGCCACAGGTGGGCGGTTCATAGATATACCCAAAAATATTACATGGTCCATGTGTTCTTAGCATTACTTACACCTCTCATTTTTATAGCATATTGAATTTCTTTCAAAAACTTAAAGGTCTACTCTCAAGGACAGCACTTATTACGTTTGGAAATAAATACATTTGAATTGCATTGAATGAAGCGAATTCATAAGTTGATTTTTATCTTACCTTCCTTAGCGTTTCTAAATGCACATGTAATGCAAGTTCTGTTTTCATTTTATCTGGTAACATGGTCACTTCGTTGATATCATCACCTCCGCTAAATCGACCTCTACCAAGAAAAAAAGTTAACAGCTAAATGGAACGATTTCGGAATACCTCGTTAGAAGATATAGATGCGCTACCTACCGAGAATATGTATAATCGTACCAAAGCCGTACTCTTTTCTGGAGGTGACGTGGAACATTGTGACCTTTCATATATTGCATGGTGTTATCCTAAGGAAAGGTGTTCTGGGAATGTTTTCAACTGTCCTGAAGAAAATGATCTTCTTACATATTTCAATAATGATAGTTCAAAAGAGAAATTACCCTTTGCTTTTCAAATTCCATCCGACTTGCATTCATGTTTTGTATCACATTGCCAGCTTGTCCTGGAACAAATTATGTGACATATGACAAGAGCACTGAACACCAAAAGAATAGTATTATTGATGAAACTATGATGGGGTGGTGAGGTTAGAGAATAAAGAAAGTGAAGAAGAAGCCTTATTTATTCCTGTTATTTGTACTTCTGCTTACGTTCTACTGGTAGTCAGAACTTAGTAGTAACATATGGAACATTTACCTTCCGTATTATTAAACTTACCTACGATAGTGGCGAATATAAAGATTCCTGTGATATAACACACAATCATATAAATACATCTAAAAAAAGGGAATAATTCGTTATGAAAGTTTAAATATTCCATGAAAATTAATATTCAATAACGTTGTGTTTATGCCACAGATATCAAATCATAGGCTAGTGTAACCTATCTGGTATATGAATCCCCGGGTCTAATTACTATAAATAACTATTCTCACTCACTCTATAGTGGTAGCAGGAGTGTTACTTTCGCCGATTGCTGTCAACACCAGGGTGGACCAGTACATACATTGGATGTAATGATGTACCAACGTATGATTGACATCTGAATGTGCGGGATATACCCACTCGTTACTTCCAAATCCCTCATATTTGGAAATGATAAAGAAGAAACAGGAATTGTAATGCATCAACAGAAACATAATATGCAACCAAAATACAGCGCGGAGGAGGTTAGGAACGTTAGTCATCGACTCAACAATCTTCTTAGCTTGAAACACTTTGGAAAACTTGATGAGACGTGGTAATCGAAAAGCAGGATTAACCGAGTAGATTACATAAAATATATCTAATGGTAATAGGCTTAGTATGTCGAACAAGAATTTACTGGACTTTAAGTAGCGAAATGACACACGTTTTACACAATTCACATAGATGCCATTCTCAAGAAACGATATCCTTGATGAGATCAAAATGTCTATCAGGTAAATAAGATCTGCGGAATAGTCCAAACAGAACCATATAGCTGGATGCAGTCGTTGAGCATCCGGAAAACCTATCCGAAATATGATGACCCACGAGTTGTAATGAATGGCAGTTATCACAATCCAGGACCAGATATAAAAAAACGTACTGTAAGGTTCGAACAACGTGTGAAGTATTCTGCAAGATCTCGTATCTGCTGATGAATGATCGCCAAAATTCGACATGTTCGATTTTGAGTCATTGAAATCCGTGTACAGTTCTTTAAGTTCCGTAGAACTAATATTTGAGAAAGCATCGTTATGTACAGTGTCTCTTCTACGTGTATCAAAACTCGTTCCGGAAAACTTTCGATCTCTAGTGCTAAATCTTTCTAGAAAATTACTCTTTTGTTCAACAGACATGGCTCTTTCTCTTACTCGACGTTTAGTTGTACTGTTTAACGCGTCACTTACGTTCAATAAGTTTTTGATCTTCTGCGTAGCCATACCCCATCGTTGCTGATTTTCGTTTCGCCAATCATTTTGACCTGTCCATTGAGAAGAGGAGAATTTAGTTACTTTTAACACCCTTGGATTATCCAAGATCGAGGGAAGAGATTCCGAGTGCTCGCTGCTGCCCAACAGACTGTTTGTACGGGAGAAATCGTACTGCGAGACGGAAAGGTTTTGCGTTTTTCCTCCTATGTTTGAATTCTTACTTTCCATCATATCATTCATACTTTTCGATAGTTTTAGAAACTTTGTTGATGCTGACAAATTGTTAGCTATCATAATCGTCTGTGTTACGCGTGCGTGTAAATATAATTATTCATTCTAAAATCTCTTTTATCTCCATGTATCTCACGTTTTTTAAAAATGTTTAAACGATCATCAGAGGTTCCATCTGTTTGCTATTGCCCTTTGTATTCAGTAAATACAATGTATAATCTCCAGCTCTTTCAAAGCTTGTTTTCGTTGATATTTTCACAAAGATGGTATAAAACATCGCATTGTGAGCAGATGAAAATCTTCAAAGTTTTCAATCATAAGATACACAAATAGCAAAAGAGTTTTTTTCCTTCCACACAACTACACCTACCAATGTCACAACACAGGTATAGATTATATATCCATCATGCATACTTTTGACTTATATTTTGCATTTCACAAAACCTGTTGGCTTAGCAACCGTTTCAAACGTAGTAGCTTTATTTATTTATTCATTGATTTATTTGTTTATTTTTGTATTGGAATGAATTATTTATAAGTAATTATGTTATCAGTGGAATAGATGCGGATTTACTGGTTAGTTTCAATCAGGAACATGATGGGATTTTGTTGATGAAAAAATGATGAACCAGATGATGAACTTTTTCTACCATTTATTTCTTCTTCATTATATATCGGGGGAAATAGAATTTTCAATTCTTCTTTTGAATAAAATTATTTTCATCAATATTATAATCCACTTTCATGCTGTTTTGTTTTTCTTTTCTTTTTGTAGAAAGGGGGGAATAAAGTTTATGAAACATTCTCCATCAACATTTCGCTCTCCATCGCCCAGGTTTTCTGAAAGTCACGTGACTATCTTCAAATAACGACAATTGATTAAATTTAGTAAACGTTTCTCAACAACAATTGCTGGACTGAATTTAAAAGCGTATCGGATTCTCAGAATGTTTTAAAGGCATCCTAGGGTATCACTTATTTTGAGTTCGAAGATTCTCGGCGAATCACCGTGTGGTTACATGCTTTTGAATTGTGCGGACCAGAAGTAATCTTTTTTATATATATTTTGATCTTATAATGTTTATCGTATCTCCATTAATTTGCTGACCGTGGAAAGTTAGCTGGTCTGTATATTATTCCTACAATCTTTCGATGTTTTCAAAGCAGAACAACATGGAGAGAAAAAGAAGATTCTTCAAAACTTTTATTGGTTGTATCTATCTTTTTTTTAAGCAATCCTCACAGACACTCTGGTAAAATTTACCAGAATTTTTTCTTAACAGTCATATTTTTCTGCTAAATGGTTAAACATAACAGCCTTTGTAGGATTACATTATTGCGCTGTTTTTGAAGAAAATTTACACTTAAGTACTAAATTTATGGTGAAAACAGGTAAGTACTTTCTGTTTGTATATTCTCTCGCTTAAATTTTAATTTCTTGTGCCCACTAAATTAAAATAGACCCTCCTGGGTAGTTCGGTATGCCTTTAAAAGATAGCACTTGAACGAGAAATGTTGGTTTGTTTAAAGAGTCCCATTCCAGTTTACTTTGAATATTTTTTTTCTTCCCGAGTTGTTCAAAATTTTAAGAGCAAGGACACGCTTAAGGTCGTAGAAAGATACTTAACGTAAAAAGTTTCTACACAACGCCGATAAATAATTTATACGTACATTTCAGACTTGAAAACGCTCGAGTATTAATGAACTTTTTTCTCTTTCTTTTTTTCTTCTTGACATGAGCGAGATGGAAAGTACGTTCAGTTTAAAACATCCCGCTATAAAGAAAATTTTATCCTTTCCTTTTATCTTTGTTTTGTCCTTCTGGAAATTTCATTTACACAACTGAATTTAATTTGTATTCAATCAACTTCTCATCTATAATAAATTTTCTTGTCCTAACAAGATCTGTTTTTGTTATTGGATTACAAAAGCAAATGTCGTTGATTCAATTTGATAATCATCTATCGAGATCTTTTCTTCTTCAACATATTTCTTTTGTATTTTTCTCGTCCGATTTATTCATTAACATTGACGACATATGAATAATATTTAGTGATTCAGTTTTGACGCAAATGAAGAAAATCTACCTTATTACGATCGCCTTTTTTTTCTTCTTTTTTTTCATTTTGTTTATTAGATGCCATCAAAACAAAAACAAAAAAAGATATGTGTCTGTCTCTCCCTTTGAAATCATCTTCCCATCAGTGATATCAGTTGTATTGAAAAGTATGTCTTGTCACGATAACAAATTTCAATCAAAATTTTCAATCATTTTAAAAAATGGGTAAAATAATCATTACAATTTAGTACCCAGGTTCTTGTAATTCTTCTTTTCATAACATTTGGTTTTGATTAATTGCATTAAATTGGCCGAAAAGAAGTTTGTTACGCTTTAACCAAAAGAAACGTGTACTTGCAAGAGAATTACGGAAAGTTTTTATTTGATAGAGGTTTAAATCCTTTTATCCTTTCGTCATTCAGTTTTCGACTCTAGAATATTCCAGTTACAGTCTATCGGGTTTTGTTTTTAATAAATTCCGCCAAAATTGTCCGCGGAGTAGAATCAATGTCAACTTTTCCGCCACGGAATATCCCTTAAACCAATCAAGTAGCTCAATTTAGTGATCACGTGGAGAAAACAATGGCTGCTCCGTGCTGATATTCCGTCTAGTGGAAAACCGGCTTTACCGCCAGTTACTGTAACTTCAATGACCTTCATGAGTTGATTAACCTGTTTACCAACAAGTCCTGCGAATGTACAAACTTTGTTAATTTTGCTATATTTTGTTAATTCAGCAAAAATCGCCACGAATCACTAAGAATTCGAAATTCTCCAACTTTTTCGCTAGTAACAAGAGAATAATGATGAAATGTCTCCATAGTAACATTCGCATATGCTCGATATAGCATTTATTCATTCGCGAGAACTGTAAACCGGCCTTTAAGGAGTGGAGTAGCAGTTCCGGTTTTTGAAAGGAGAAATTGAGCCCCGATTACACTGGTGAAAACCGAAGCTGCATCCTCCACACCAATGCCGATATTATGTTATTATGTTATATTTCAGATTCATCTTGTTGAAGTAAAATGTTCCATCACAGTTTATTACTCTAATTATGAACACTCAATATGAAGCAAAAAATAAGAATGAAAATGAATATACATACTGCAAAATCTTTTATTTCGTTTTCTTTTATGTAGTGGTATTTTAATATGTTGCGTGTGTGTTCTTTTAAATAAAAAAAAAGAAGCTCGTGTTTTGATATCGGGTATTTGGATCATTGAAATTTATAAATGTCTTAAAAAAGAAAGGAAAAAAAGAAGAAAGGAAACAAAAGAACTGGTTGAACTACTGCTGTTCTCGTCTTTAGTTTTGAATAACAATCCCCTCAGAACATGAGTTTAGTACACCTGCAAAACAGTTTTGGTTTGGTTTCAAGTATGTTGGAACAAAAATAAATAAATGAATCAATTAATTAATTAATTAATAAATCAATGAAAGAAGTAAATGTTGGTTACGGCCTAAATTTTTTATTCAAGCAAAAGAACACGAATTGTTCTCACTTTCACAACGCCATATTGATCTTGTGACTTTCTTCATAACGATCTTATTTCATAACGATCGATAAAAAACAGTTTTTAATCGGGTATTTTGGTCGGGTTTAATTTTGAAATAGATAAGAAAATCAATTTATGAGTAGATAGGTAATTAAACAGTACCGTTTGGAACGCTCAGGTAGACTTTCTTTTGCACAATCTCTAATATGCGTTCCTGTTCTTCTTGTTCAGTTTGTTCTTCCTGCTCTTCTTCTTGTTCTTCTTGTTCTTCTTCATCCACCATTTTCTGTAAACAAATGTAACAAAAATTTTATCTTTATTTATTCATAGTATGAAAAGGAGGAGGGAGGGAGAAAAATGTAAGAAAAGAAAAATCACACACAGAATTTTAAGTTCTTAATTACTTGGTGATTGTCTGCATAATTGTTTCATTCATACCATGCATGATTTTCATACATATGTGAAAAGTTCACCGCTGTTAACAAAGAGAGCTGTTAACAAAGAGAGTTGATATTACGCGTACAAAGAGCGAGTATTATTCTCGATAATTTCTCGCTATCTTTTCATTTACGCTTGATTAATTAGAGTTTTTTAAAACTTTTCTAGGAATGTGGCTAACTATTCTCCAGTTTCTCAATTATGCCGGCATGCTCACAAATGCATTTATTCTTGGCATTACGTCAAGATTTGGTCGACAATACACAAGTTCTGTCGTATATTATACGATACCGTCGAATATGACGTTACTTAATATCGCTGCTAATTCCACACTATCTCTGTCACCGGTGACGAATCTTACGGAGTTCCAAGAAACGTCATTAAAACTATCGGTCACTTCTCACGATAACTTGTGGATTATCATTATTTTTCAGGTAGTTAAGAATATTATTATTTCTGTTGTTGTTGTTGTTGTTTTCATTTCTATAGTGCCATAAGGTAATGTTGTCATGTGGAAGTATTCCTAGACAATTTAAAGGCCCCATTTGTGCAACGGAAGCTCTACTGACTAAAATGATAAAAAATTAATAAGAAAAAGCATTGTTATTAATTATATTTCCCGATATAACCTACATGATTGTTTAGCTACATGCTATATTTACATACCTGATTTCAGTCTGAATTTTCTGATTTTAGAATGTTGTGCTGGCGTTAAAGTTTTTACTGGCGTATCTTATACCTGATGTTCCCGAATCAGTATCCAAAGTGCAGCGACAGGTATTTATAAAAGAAAAGTTTCTCAATTTTTTTTATAATTCAAAATCTTCTTCTCTGACCTTTTGAAGAATTCTCGAAATCCAAAAGATTAAGAGATATTACAAAATACTATAAACGGTTATTCCGATAAAATATAATGTCTCGCAAATACAGACTTGAAAGTTCAGTTGGAAAAGACTGTCTGGAAGAACGCTCGTATCTATAAAAAGGTGAAAATTTTCTACAATTCTGAACGAGACAGCTCCAGGTACTCATCTGCTAATTCGAGTTCCGCTTAAACCTATCGGGGAAAAGTGACTTTCCGGTGAAATAATGAGATTTGACTGTTTTCTTTCCTGTAAGTTTAACACAACAGTTTTTCTTATTAGGTAAAACCATAGCAGGGCCTTTTTTTCTCTCATTTTTTAACCAGTGTCAGCAGTGTGACAGTGTCAGAGAGTAAGCAAAGCACTACTGAAATTGATTAAAAGGAAATTAAGTAACTTAACTACAATTTTCTCTGGCAAAAGTTTCGCGCAGTCTCGTAGCAGTGAAGCGTAAACGCTAGGGCTAAATCTAAGGCCGCCATATTGAGAACACCTGTCTGTTTTTTGATTTTTTGGCAATCGCTATTGGCAAACGAAAATCCTGCTGAAAATTCAATGTGAGTCGGCACTACAAAGTGAAACCACTGCGTTACGTACCCAAAAGAACGCGACAATTTCGGGAAATATCTTGTTAACTATTTGCAATATCTGACGTATTTAGGGTTCGAATTGGCCATGAGACATTTGGCAAAATTTTGGGGATTTTTGGAACTGCGAAGTCACGTGACAGCAAAATCTTGAACGACGATCATCGTAAACATAGTAAACGTGATCCCATCCCTCTGTAACACGGTCCATACAACTGACTTTTGATTATAACCTTATCTAACAAACCTCTTATCACACGCACCATTTTTTCATAATTTCCTATCTAAAAAAGCTTCTTTAAAGGGAATAAAACAGCCTTAACGGCCGTAAACTTAGCGACAAACAGATTGAACTTGACTTTTGATATGGTAAATAGTAAAGGCTCTCCAAGCTCATTATAGAGAGTCGTCATCATTTAATTAAATACTCTTTCCGTGAACGTGTCTGTTGACAAAATTGTTAAATATTATAAGTTATAGGCGAAAAGTCCTTTAGTGTTAAGTTTCATTAAAGAATACCTTTTTTATTTATGGTGAATTAATCAAAACGAAAAAAACCCGTCTATTTTAATACTCATCGGGCTAAAGTCGCTGAGTAATCAAATAGTTTACCTATCTTTGGTATCACCTGTTTTTCAACTAAGTATCTGGCAATGCATACATAGCATGAAAGACATCTGTATAGCTAGTGTTTATTAATAATAGGAAATTGTAGAAATCTACTTCCCTAAGCTTAACGATTAGACTTCACTTACTTGAGTTACAGTGCTTAGACGTGTCTGATGGTAAAAATACATTAACATTATAATTATCCATTATTTTCGACGATAAAAATGTGATAAAATGGCTGACAATCGATCGTCTCACACGCAAAGAAACATATCTTTTTGTGTGTTTTTTTCTTTTGTATGTATGTGAGAGTTATGTGCTTCCGTAAAAACGGATCATTGAATTTTCCTTACATTCCAACTCAAACATTCACTAATCCAAACAAGGATATGTACGATACGAATTTTCTCCTATCTTTTTGTGGTCTAGCATGTGTTTTCTTGAAGACAAGTTGAAAAAAACTTTTGAAAATACATGATATTCGTATCAATACCTTAAAAATAATTAACTGTTATAAGTAGAACTGAGGGTTGCAGTGTGCTGATGTCAGCAGTTGGAATCCCTCATTTGAACAATAAGAAATGGGTCTTGAAGGGGCAGCTGACCCGTTTCTTATTGTTCAAATGAAATTTATCATTTGTGAATTTTGGATAGCCTTCCCAATCTCACATGCCAGTCCATTGCACCTCCAATTGATCGATGGCATGAAGGGCGCACAGTATATGAATCGGATGAGTGAGGCAGTGAATGGGAGGAAGAAACTAGAAACTTAGATGCGTTTGACAACGAAGACTTTTAATGAGAAATATTAAAAAAGTTTAAGCAACAAAAACGTGTTTTTACAATTCCTAATTTTTCCCCAAACGCAAAATTTTGTACTCACGAAATGTGTTTTATTTTGACGATCGCGAAATTAAATACCCGCGAAATCGAAAATTTCCTTCACTCAAAATTTAGTACTCGCGAAACTAAATAATAAGTTATTTAGATATTTTCCTTATTCTAATTTCCGAATCAACTGCGTCTGCTATGCGACCTTCCGTAACCATATAACCATAGTATGTTTGAGATGCTTTCCTTGATTTGTTTAGGAGAAAATCCAGCTCGAATTACTACTCACGAGATCTGGTTTGAAGCGAGGCCCCGGAAAAAGCATTCGAAAGAAATCATCGGAGGATGCCGAGAATATCCAAACGGAAGACATCATTGGAGAGCAAGAAAACAGAAGAAGAAATCGGAAAAAAAATGAAATCAATTCTGGTGTGTCGTGATTGTTGCAATTAAACTTGAATTTATATGAACCTTGGTAATTTGAACAGTCTATAGTTCGAACCATCTTGTACAGTGTTCGAGTAATTGTATATATGTTGTTTTTCTATCCTTTTGAGAAAATTCATGTTTTTAGTTTCAAATATATTCACTGAGGACAATGTTTTATACTCCTTATTCAGTTCCGAGGTGTTTTTTATTCACTTATGAAGAACTTCATTATTAAAATGTTTATTAAATTATAACGTGTCTTTTAGTATGTTGACATATGGATGTTATATATTATGCACTGATCAAAAAACTCTTTGGCATTTTGCACTTTTGTGTAAAACTAGTTTAAAGAACAGCCTCGACGCTCTGACTAAACCCTGACTAACTGACGACAGCTTTCTAATTGTAGTGATAGCGAAGTAACTTACAAAGCGTTTTTCGTGAGATAATAACAAAAAAATCAATCTTAATATAACAGTGACATGAAATGTAAATATATTTGATTCGAACAAATTTGTAAAATATTCAGTTTTTATTTGTAGATTTCTATGAGCCTTTTTACACGTGAATATAATTATATCATCAATTGATTTTGAAGGAGTAATGTAGAAGTTGTTAATTTTAAATGTGCATTTATACATTCGCCATAAAAACTAAAAGTAAAATTCTGTCCATTTAAAGTCTTCATCTTTTTCGTAACCAGCAGGCTTGTATGATTTTTGAATTCATCCTCCTTCAAGCTTGTTCAACAGATGCATCAAGTTCATTAGTCAGCAATCTGTTTTTCCCAGTCTTCTTATTTCTCTTCAGCAACATGATCATGTTTTCTCGACTTTTACCTAATGTCCACCTTGCATAAAATCCAGTATTGTCATTGATGGTTGATCTTAATCTCATTAAAATCCACATGGAATGGAAAACGACACCAAGTAACAACCACATTGAAATGATTAAAGATGTCGATTGTGATAATAGTTCTCCTTTTAAATTATAGATGAGGTTAGGTATTGATGCTGGCAGACAAAACAAAATGAATGAAAGAACCAGACCAGAGAATAAAGAGAATGTCTTTCGTGGGTTTTGTACTACATGAAGCTTTCCTTGCTCTTTCATTCTCACAGACGTTGTTGGACTTGCTATTCCAATTTCTAATGCAGGAGACTTCTCTTTGAAAATAGATGTCTCGACCGTAATTACAAAGTTAACGACGGTCAATACTCCAGATATAAACAAACCTATGTAAAACACAGAATAAGTATTCGGCTTTTGTGCTGAGGCACATATGACGGTGATGATTGTCGAGCACATCCATAAGATCATTATCAGCATACCGATGTTTATTTTTGAGCGAGTGAACTCGAGAAATGCATTTCCATAACTGAATGAAAAAACACGTTGAAATGTTATACCCATTATATGTAACAAAGATGACGACATGATCCAAATACTTCCAATTTCCTTCAACGTGTTGATCAAATGAATTGCCTTCCCTCCAGTCACCAGCACTACTAAGGATGTAATGCCAAAAACAAATGCACCAATCCCACTGGCTGCAATAAAACTAACCAACGTCAGTGTGACGACGCCAAACCCGTTTGCTCGAAAATATCGTCGAAACTTAAACACAAGTAAAACATCTATAATAACAGTGGCAAGAATTAGAATTCCACTAAACCATGAAAATAAAGTCAAAGATTGTTCCATTCTGTTGTTCGTCAAACGTCTTCACTTTCTATAAAAAAAAAATCATCAGAATTTGATGAGAAATATTTTGCGCCTGTTTATTTAAACACCACTGTTGTTTATTGTACAATAATGTCAACAACCACATCAATTGATTCTTAAAAACAAGATCATTCAAAAATAGATGTTGAAATCATCTGTACACTTTTATCTTCGTATTAAGAATCACTCACATTTTAATTAATTAACTATTGCTCGTGTAAAACGAGCTTTATAAACTGAAGGGATTTCAAATCTTCTTCCACGTTTCCAACGTTTAAAGTTATCTTCTCTTTTTCACATTTTACACTTTTTAAAAACATAATTAATCTCTATTTTTTCGCCATTCATGAAAATTTGTAGTTCTTCGAAATGAATTTATTGAAAACAAAACATTGAATACGCAGAGCTTTTTATAAAGCCAACACTGGTCAGTAACAAATATGTATAAACACAAAGAATCCTTTATAATCCATCAGGGGGGTTGGTGACTCATTTTCAATTGTTGTAAAAAATATGATTGATGATGTTTTGTGGATTATCAAGAATATAAACAAAGTCAAAATATCGTGAGAAAGATCTTCTTTTCCATCTCAAGCAGTTCATTATCAAATGACACATGAAAAATAATCTATTTAAGTCAAAAAAATATGAAAACGAGCTCATTCAAAAAACGATAAAATTTCCTTTCATATTTTGGATCTGAATAACAGAATCACTAGATATTACGTTACAATCCAATTAATATTATTATTATTATTATTATTATTATTATTATTATTATTATTATTATTATTATTATTATTATTATTATTATTATTATAATAATAATAATAATAATAATAATAATAATAATAATAATAATAATAATAATAATAATAATAATAATAATAATAATAATAATAATAATAATAATAATAATAATAATAATAATAATAATAACAACAACAACAACAACAACAACAACAACAACAATAACAACAACAACAACAACAACAACAACAACGGATTTATTTCTGACTTTTCAATACTCGTCCATAATTCGTTTAATATGAAAGGGGCCTTACAGAAAAAATGAAAAGCTTTATCCAAACAAAAAAATTCAAAATGAGAAATAATTTCGTAGCTAAGGAAAAATCTTTTGAAAGATTTATATAAAATGGCTTTTATGGGTATAACTCATTAATCCGTAACAAATGTTCATCGGGTACATGACCCCCCGAAAAGTTCATCTTCTTCGACAGATGTTCACAATATGTGAATGTTTTGGTTTGAATCATAATTATCTGCAGCCTCTCACCTCAACACCACAAGATCTATACATGTCGCTTTCGAAAGGCGGTAGAGTACACCAATAAACATGAAAATCTAAAGCTTTGGTCTTTCTTGTATAACATGTTTTATGGCTTTTGTTAATATTCTCATGAACTCGTCCACATCAAACGCATAATTTGTGAACTTTGGATGCTCCCCCAAGGATGGATGATGACCCTACACAGGAATCATAACGTTGGAAATAGATTTTTTTTCAAAACAAAATCTTTACTGAGTATGAGTCATGCAATACATTGGTGTCAAATAAAACGAAAACAAGATCACGTAACAGGAGTAAACTGTAAGTCATCATCATAAGTTTTTTACACGCAAATCGGATACAAATTATAAACGAAATTTGATGCGGTAGATATTCGTTTTTGAAAAATCGGAATAAATATTGGTGGAAATTATACTAACTTTGTCTTGTTGAAATAACTTTTCTTTATGCTCCCATGTAAAATACTTGACGCCTCTATAGACAAAATAAAAACAAAATTAAAATGTTTTCCGCACTTTTAAGAAACTCTTATTTACAAAATAACTGACGCAAAGGAGATGTTCTAGTAAATTACATAGTTACTCATGCTTAAGAAAAAGTAGAGATAATCAGATAAGGTCCAGTTCAAACAAAACAAGACTCGACGGTCGTCGGGTGAGATTTCGCTTAGAAAAATAGATCGCTGACGTTATTGCATTTTGCAGGTAATAGCTAAGGTCTAAAAAAACAAATGCGCGAAAATCAGCCCTGATTATACGAAATATTCGCCACCCCAAGAAAAGTTTTGTCTTTTGTCCAAGAGATTAACATTTATTACCAACAAGCTATAAAAGTTTTTTATTAACAAAATGTAATGTGAAATTAGTATGCAGCGTCATCAAGAATTAGTTATCATCCAATGGGTTGTTTCATTTAGTGAGTGGTCCAAGTTTTGCCGGAATTGCCCATTTTGGCCAAAATACGAAAAATTATACCCTTATTCGAAGTCAGCCCTATTGAATTGTTCTACATGGAAATTTTCATGGAAATTAAAGCATTTTCAAAATTTGGCACTACTCTTCGTATGAGAGACAAACAGCCGCATAATTACCCTGTGGACAACGAGTATTCCCAAACCGAGGCCGGGGATTGTTCCACAGAAACACGCCGAAAGCAATCGTTATCGTTTAGCGATATCTAATATAATTGAAAACAGTGAGTTACAGCTAAATAATATTTTCTCACCTCAGATTAGCTAGGTCCTTATAACAATCTTGATCTTCAGTGTTGTATCTGTAACATGACACCATAATGGTACAAAAAAACAGAAGTAACAATTTGTTTGTAAACAAACATGACGATGGAGATGGAATAGAACAACCAAGCAACTAATTTAAGGACTCGATCATCCATCAGACTTACAAAACGTAAGAGCAAACGTCATTCGCGGATAATTCTAGCAGCAAGCCTGCAAACGCCCTGTTTTTGCCTATTAAGTACATCCGGCTCGTGAAAGGAGTATTGACTACCCCCAGGGACGAGTTAACATCTTTTCACACAATGTTTGGTGAAACTTAGGAAGGTTCCAACAATTTCAAACATCATTGCTCAAAAAGGCGCGAAAATCAATATTCAGTTATTAGAAATCAGAATGGTGTGTTAGAAAAAAAAAGAATGAGTTGGTAGCCTCATTGGGGACGCAAACCATCTACCTTAATTCATGAAATTTTCGCTCACATCTAATATTGCGCAGCCAGCTAAGCGCGAACTGGTTGAGAGTTTTTGACGCGAGAAATATTTCTGTCTAAAAGGTGCGCGAAAAATAGATTGCGCGAAACCGATAAGAAATTAAACTTGCTTTCCACAAGCAGACAATTTCCGGTATGACAATTACTTCTGGCTTAATACGCAGTTATTCTAATCTTTTTTAGTTGTCTTGGATATTTCCTTGAATGAGGACCTTTCATTTTGAAACAAGATAATGCATCACGCTTTTATTTTTATTTTTTCTCTTCATAAAAGTGTGCGAATTCAGGGTGCACGAAATTTAATGTTGATCGACAATTTAGTGAATTAACGTATATAATTTTTATGACGAAGAATATCATTTTGATCAATTTTGTTTATTAGTTAATAAGCGCATGTGCATTCACTAGAACAGAAAATATTACTTACAATTCAAACACCGTACCCCAATCTGGCTGAAATAGTAAGTGAGTCAAACCAGCTCCATGAATACCGATAAATACATCAGAATTATGGGATATCTAGATGAATTATGGGATTAGAGAGACGAATTAGGGGTTATCGAGGGAAGATAAGCATATTTCATGCAAATATATCAAAATACCACTGTTAAGAAATAATTGAGGATTACACATACAGATTTGTTGTAATTTATCGGAGCAAACATTCTCGGACAAAAATAACGAAATATTTCAGAGGTGATAAAAAGTTGTTCGATGAATTAGAACTTGAGAATTTAAGAAATTGTTCGATAAAATAAATGGAACTTATCAAAAGATGTAGTATACGAGATCTAGAAGTTTCGTTTGACTAAACACCTAAATACTTGAAAAATCCTAGAACAATTGGAGAACTTGAGGGTAGCAATACAATTCAGCAAAAACATTTAACAACTACCTTCAATTGGTCCAGAAAGGGTAACTCTCTATAAATAACCAAAAAATTCAAATGAATAATTAAAACGAATGAATTCATACAACCTAATCAAAAATCTAATAAAAATGTGGTGTGTACATGCCTATATTTGTAGTCAACAGTTGTAACTTTGATGCCTTTAACTCGTTTCATCGCACCAATCAGCTGAAAAGTAAAGCCATAATTACAACTGTATTGATAAGACCAAAAACATTCCAGAAATTCCAAAAATCCACATTCACATAAGGATCATGTAAGAATTGACATTACCTCATCCTGGTTTAGTATTCGTCGATATTGTGTGCTTCTTGTTAAAAGGGTAAGGCGAATTTCACTGTTCTAGAAAATTTTTCAAACAAAAGATCTTATACTTCACACATCTTCTTAAATATTACTAAGAATCGATGTGTTTCCAAAGGTTATCACAGGATGAAAAGAAGCAAATAATTTACCGAGTATCGTTCTTGGAAAATTCCCAGACGATGTAAAACATGTTCTGAGAACGCTTTGAATAGACCTCCACCACGGCAATGTTGCACCTGTCAAATAAAAACATGACAGCTGAGTAGTCATTTCAACATTATCGATTGACTTACTAATAACAATGGGTCACACTTACCAAGGGTGTATTGTAGTATAATCCATATATCATTCTTGGTAATAAAGAGAACATGGCATCATGAAAACAAATCTTAAATAATCAGAAAAATAAAACCCAATAAACCTAGATGTAATCACAGTACAGTTACCAGCCTGCATGTCATTGTCAATAAAAAATTCCATGCAAGTCTATTACAACAACTTATTGTTAATTTTTTTTATCTATTCAATAAGGCAAAGTTTGTTTTTGCTGACTTTTCAATCACATGACAAGATTCCAACCAATCCAAAGTATATATTTACCATCATGTGATCAATAGAGCTTCACAATAGGCTTCAATGACTATGATTCTATATATGATTCCATATGTGTTTTCCTATGTACCTTTTTACCTGCAAAATCACTGAGTCTTTTCAATGGGTATCTACTGAAGGCTGCCCATGTTTCACTAAATAAATCTCCATAGTGTAGTTTAGACTAGAAAAATAAGATTATGATCAGTCTTTCTGTTGAAGTATACTGCAGTCACTGCAAAAACAATGTATCAAATAGAGAGGACTTTGAAAGTTATTTTTGGAGGCTTGCATAAAATCTATACAAAGAATGAATGTAAATTTCGTTCAAATGTTAGCTTGATGGTGATTTCTTTAATTAATGGCAAAACAAATTTCAACATTCTGGAATCTTGTAATCCTTCTCTTCAAATTCCATTATAACTTACTGTATCCCACATCACAATAAACATGTCGGTTGAAAAACTGCCATTTATATGTTGTGATGCATATAGATTGAAAAAATCACAGAAGTGATGATATAAATTCACACCTAAAACAGAAACATGAAACTGCTTTTCTCCCACGTTTGGTCCCACAAAATTGATACATGCCATCAGCCTGTTTTTTTGCTTTCTTTGAATCCAGCGAAAGCAAAACTCCCCGTTTCACGAGCAAATAATTAAACAAAAAATAATTTTTTTACCAGCATCTAATTTCATAAAAACAGTAGGCTTTGCAATAACTTCATCACAATCACCATTATTCATGTTGGAGTACATTTTCAATTCAGTGTTCCTTGAGATAAAAATTGGAATGGAAAATACATTAAGTAAATGTAAAATGAGAGAAATGGTCAGGTAAAAATGAATTTATAATCTTGCATTCAGATCCCTATTTTTGAGAACTTCTGATTGAAGGTCAGTGGAATGTAAGATTTATAGGATTTATAGGATTTTAGCACCCCCCCAGCGGTGACTAAAACATGAACCCACCAGAACCGAGCAGTAAATAACAAGACAGTTAAGTTTGTCTTGACACAACATAGAAAACACGGACAGGTCAAATTCACAAAGGGTTTCCACTAAACCACATCAAAAAAACAAAAAAATTTTAAGAAATAAATACTTCAACTTTATGCTTTAATTATTACGGATTAATTATTACTGATAAGGAAGATGTCAAGGTTATTTACTTCAAAATTAGCAACAAGCTAGATTCCTGGATCTGCACCTGATTGAATGCATACTTTTTCCTGTTGTGCAACACATCTTAAAATCAATAACTCACCAAGAATTAAGTTCTCCATCAAATCTTATGCTTTTCTTGATAAGTTTATGTTGGAGTTTACATGAACCACCTACTTCACCACTTTTAAAAAATGTTTTTGTGAATCTATAACAACCAACAAAATATATAATTGATTAATTTTGGAGAGGTAATGTGTTTATAAGTGATGTAAAATTCCCATTGTTTGTCATTATTTTGCCGAAACATGATCAAAATGATCATTATTTTTTTGATATTGACATTTTGTGCTACCATTAGATTCTCTTTTTGTAATGAACTAAACTTTACCTTTCGGTTCCAGAGAAATCCTTTCTTCTAAAATTCAAAATTAGATTTTTAGCATAGCAATGCTCCCAGTTATCATTGCAGATTAGTGATGAATCTTCCTATAAAATGTAAACACCATACAGCTGCTCTTATTACTTCAATCGAGAAACTTTTTTTTGTTCACTATAGTTCACTAAAGTTTCTCCAATTAAAGTATTTATAATTGTAAACCGACCAACAGAAGATAAATTACATACATTGGACGTAGGTTGGCATATACTTTGCATGGTATCAATTTTTTTCTTTATGTAACCAAAATCACCTTGTTCCCAAAATAGTTGTTCTTGGTCTTTTAAAGTTTCAGCCCTAAACACAAATTGATTTTATATTATCACACTTTAAAGTAAATTTGATATCATGTCAGTCTTCTAATCTCCTATCCTATGTGTATTGCGTATACTGTAGAGATTTTTTATAGGAACGGTGAAATTCATATCTCACCATCCGTGATGTACAGTATCGCAAATTGGAAATTTCCAAAATCTTTTGTCTGCTGTACACCTATCTTCATAACCCCAACATTGACTTTCCTCTTTTCTCTAATGAAAATACACCAATACTAATGACACATATAAAACACAAATGATAATTTTAACATACTTATGAATTTAAGACTTTCCCACTATAATTTTCCCTTAAAGATTAACAAGTCATTTCATCTCTTTAGAAACCGACTGGTAAACATTATTAATAATAATAGTGACATATGTATTTATTATGTTTTGACATTTCTTTTCTCTTACTTACAGTAACGTTATAATTACTTTTTACCAGTGACTAGTTTTAATACTTACGTGACAGCTTTCATCTTTATAGCAATGCTGAAAGAAGTCTTTATTTTGATGATACTTCAGATGGCTCAGTGGATATTCACTTTCCTCTGAACCAAGTAATTCAAATTGTGATGATGAATATGTTAAAAATAAAGTGATAACAATAGACAGCATTTTTATTTTTATTAATATCTAACAAATGTAAAGAGACATGGTTACCTAAAAGTCCAGGTGGAATTCTCATCTCATTAACAAATCATGGGGGCAATGACTAAAATATGAAACAACCAGAACCAACAGGAACCCACCAGAACCAAGTAGGAACTGACCACAATGTCCAGTAATCCAGCACTTGAGATCGATACTTAAATTTTAGTACCAAATAGTATATTGATAAATTAAATGGGAAAATCATCGTAGTTGTTTTCTATGTGTCTAGAAAAAGTTAACCCAAAGTTCTGCCTTATTATTTACTATTCGGTTCTGGTGGATTCCTGCTTATCATGGGCCGAATCAGTGGCCAAAAACAAGATTTTAACATTCTGTAAAAAGCTTATAAACAAATAATACTTTTTTAGAAGCTTATTGAAAATTTCACTTAATTTTACTTAATTTTGGTTCCGAATATTATGTGTGGGGAAATTAACAGATTTCAACAAAATAAACGCCTTTAAATTGACATTATTAACTTTTTCCCAAACATTCAAACAGTGTCAACTTATTCACTTCTAATTTTATGAGGACAAAATGTAGGTGAGAACAACAGGGTTTGCCTACACCTCAAGCAAAGCTACTTCCTCATTATTGGGGTGAATCAGTCCAATCATATGGGGTAATCATATGGGTTAACTCTATGGGGTGGTACCCCAAACAAAGTACAGACCAGAATGAAAAAAGCCGCTTGTAATCAAATTCTGGACGTTTTTGTTACTTTCAAACTTCCAGTCTGTTATTTTGTCGCAAACTTGGTCTTAATTTCTATTTATCATGCTGTTTTTATTTTCTGACATGCGTTATGGTTGTCAAATTTGGTGACAACGAAAAAACATACATCACCAATTATATACTCCTACTTCAAAAAACAGCAGTATTGCATTATTACATTCTCCCTACCTGTTACTCCTTCTACTTCTCATTTTGCTAGAACTAAAGATTCTCACAATATATCTTAATGCTGTTTTCGTTTACCAGTCTTCAAACAACCAACTCCCTCCTCTCGTTTGTAACACTTTCAACTTTGACAAAGCCTCTCATAACTTTAATACTAGGGTCGATTCTTCTGGAATCCTTCAGCAAATTTTTGTCAATACTAATCTCTTTGGTATATGGTCTTTGAAGTTATGTTGTGTTACCTGCTGGACCTTTTTCCAAAATCATTTCAGTGAAATTGACCATCTCTGTCAGCTCTACTAAACTTCTTAAGCAATTCCTCCTTGAATATTTTGTCACTTTCTATTCCAATAATTAATATCTCTTTTCTACTGTCATGTTCAATCTGTCTCCCTATTTTCTATCTGCATCAACTTTCTATTATCAATTAAGTAAATTATATAATTGTAGTTTTTTTTTGTTTCTTTTCCAGGGTTTTTTCCCTCTTTTGTGGTGGCCCAAACAATGTGTTTTCGTTAATATTTGCTACTTTGTAATTGTATCACTGAGGGTGAATAAATATAACTTACTAACTACACAAGTTTTTGTCAATAATAACAATCGGCCCATTAGTTTGTAACAAAGTCACAAAAAAAACTATGACTTATGTTTGTATAAAAATTGTATAAAGGGATGCTCTATGTTCTATATGTGATTGGTGAACCACAGTACAGCTTAAAAAGTGCCCCTTTCTCTATAAATCTGTTTCTCAGATTCATTGGTTGGTTCTCTCTTGAGACCAACATTTCCTTACTTGAAACAAAAAATCACACATGCAAGCAGCCCACCAAACATTTGAAAATCGAAAGTAGTAATTATGACATGCGGTAAATCCGTAATAAACGCCCTAAATTTCTGAGGGTTACAGGAGGCGTTTATTGGAAAGGGCTTCTTAAACAGGAAGGAGGAGAAGCTAAGTATCAAATTGCAAACAAAATTTGAATCCTCCTTGTGGTAAAAAAAAGTTCGCGAAAATAAATCCACGCGAACATTTTCTTAGTAATAAATAAAACGTTTACGACAAACCGTTGTATACACTGAGCAGATGGGTCTCAAACTACGTATACTTCGAGAACACCTGTGTGCTTCTCTTCTATGATGAACACCTGTTTGCTTCTTCTATGATTGTTCTGCGCGCCTTCATAAGAAACACAATGCGCGTTTCACATCGACCAATAAACATTTCTCTCCTTTATGACCACGCTACTTTTTTATCGGAATTCTCAATTCTCGCGAATTTGTTACACGAATGTATGAACGCGTTTCGTTCAGAATTCACATGAACAACATGGAGGACATGACTCCTTCAGCTGCTGTAACTACACAACCATCAACTTCTGCTAGTGTCCTGCAGAGTCATAATCACCCAGAAGTTATCGAAATTGTTGAATTGTGCTGGAATTAAATGGATTCGTCGATAGGTTCAAGACTGAGACATTTCGCAAAGGCTTAGAAATGCATAATGCTTTATTAACTGCTATGAAGACCAAAAACCACTCGTGTCTTTATTGCATATGCCCTCCTTTTCGATCTATCATTTATTATATCTTGAAATTGACATCACCTTGTTTTCAGGCATTTACGCATCTTATTGGCTGGTTTCGCCTGTCCATGTTGTCGGTCCTTATTATCAATGCAAATATCGCTAATTCGCTTAAAAGGGTCGCTTCCCCAGACGTCTGATTTTAAAGAGACTTCTTTAATCGTCGTTTTGTCATCTTTTTTTGCCATCATAACGCCTTTTTGGATGTTATAAACATCAACTATTTATTAATGTCAGTCCAATATAACATTAGTTCAGTCCAAACTTGACTAATATGGTTATTTAAGTTCTCGAAAATTACACTAACAGAATAAATTTTATTTACGGCAAATTTTTTTCTGGTCCCAAAATTTGCCGAGGGTTAATGGTACCGTATCGTTAAAACAAACACAGCTTCTTATTAAAAATGAATCTAGTAAATATTTCTAGTTTTAAATCAGATCTTGGTTGGAAATAATTTCTTATTTCAGGTACTGTTTGACTAACTTGCTAAGATATAATCTTCCTGTTTTAAGCAAAATAAACTTATTTCAAGAAAAAAATTCTTGCTATTTGGACGGACAAGCAAAAAAATTCAAGAATTTTTATCTTAAATTGCTATATTTTTTGCTCAAAATAAGAAGTGGAATTTTTGGTGTGAAACGGTTAAGTGACTAAAATTTGGGCTTGTTGACCAAGTTTTAACCGGTTTTTATATTTAACCTTGAAATCTTGATTTATGTACGCACCCTCTCTGTATGCACTGTTATAAGTTTACTTCAAACTTTTTGGATTTGATTTTAGATTAACTGTTTCTTGTAGAATAGGGCAGATAATCGGTCGTAGGGGGGAAGGGCGCACTGTTTCTTATTTATTGTTATTATTGTTATTATTGACAGGTTAAGGTTTCCTGAAGGCGCGCAGAATAACTATAGAAAAAGCGCGCAAAGATACAAGTTGATATACAACGGATTTTAGGAGGAGGGACACCAGATGACTTCACTTGAAAGGTGAATTCTTTCATGAAACAAAAGAAATTTAATATATGAAAGATTACTAGGTGAACAATGAGGACATCACTCTCCAAAAATGTCTATCACGATTGCATCAATTTAATAAATAAATAAATACATTTGAAATTTCGAATGCGAACCATGATGGGACCACAAGTAAGAAGAAAATTCTTTCTTTGCATACTGTGATCCATCGATGAAATTGTGATATTCAAAATAAAGAATGTGATTTCTTTTAAAGATTTTTCTTTAATGTTGGTTTACCTATAAACAGTTTTGAATAAATAAGGTTAGACCGAGTCTTCTGTCAATTCCGACGACTCGATTATTTTGATAACTACAGTTTGTTGAACATCTGCTGTCTCTTCCTCCTCCCCTTCTCCCTCCTCTCCTTCATCATTTGGTTTCTGGATTTGTGGCTCTTCTTCTTTTAATTCTTGCTGCAACTTACTTGATTCAAAAATAGCAGACAACAAGTCAGCCAGAAGTTCGCTTAGTTTATCACAAATAGCACTAAGTTGATCATAAGAACCAAGTAACGCAAATACGCCCGAACGTGATTTCAATATACTTCGGGCGTAAACCGATAATATAGTTTCTACTTCTTCTTCAGGACGAATGTCGTATGCAGATAAAGATGGGTGTCGATGCCGATATAAACGCAAAATCGAGATGGCTTCGTCGAAGTGTCGATTGGCAACTGCGTCTGATACTAAATCAGCCGTCTCTGTAAAGGTCAAGGTAGGACCTGGAGATGAATCACTTTCGGAAGAGTTGGTATTTTGAGACGCCATCAGTTCACTGCGAATACTCACCAAATCCACAGTGACGTCAGCTATCTGAAAGAGAAAATAACACTTTCTTTTCAGGATAGTTCATTTAGAAAAAGTTAGTAAATCAGATTTTTTCGAGGTATTATCATGTTATCCAAACTTTTAAACGTCAAGTCCAGTATCAGAGTTGAAACTTCCAATCGATGAAATAATTTAATAAATTAATTTTTGGCGTTAATTAGGGCCGATGTAAAAAGGGTGCCATAAAGGAAAATGGTGTTTATAGATTGCTTAAAACGTTATCACACCGTTTATTACGAGGATAGGATTTTATAGATTGCTTAAAACGTTATCACACCGTTTATTAGGAGGATAGGATTTTGATGATTAAAAATCTTTAATTTTTCTTATTTTCCCCTTTTTTTGACGTCGGCCCTAAATGGAATTAGGTCAAAATTTACTCTTGGCGTAATAAGGGCCGGCGTAATAAAGGCCAACAAGATAATAAAACGTACCTGTGCGGAAGTGTGTACAGTCTTTATAATCTTGTCAACATAGGCTAGATAAATTTCCAAACACATAACGTATTGCATGTGTAACCGATACAAACAAGTACAAAAGTCTTTCATATTGTTATCTTCTTGTTTCATTTTAGGGGGTTCATCAAAAAGTTCTTGAAGTTCATCATCAGACGAAAATTCGTGTTTTGTAGCATGAAGTAATTCTATATATTCTTGGGTTTGTTCACGTTTCTCATGTAAACCCTGCAAACCAACGTTTAGTTTTAATACAGTTAAACGATGTTTCAATAAAAGTTTCCCAGTTGTAAAAACAGCTTTATCAATGAAAATATAAGGCAATCTTAATTCATTCTCTAACACATCTTCCAAATTTCGTAATTTTGAGCTGATTTCGGTTAAAGGTGATGTTAACAACAATTGCTTCGCCTCTCTTGTTAACTGCAGCAACCAAATACTCCACGATTTCAAAACCAGAGGAAAACACGGCAAGGAATCGATAGCTTCGTCAATAGAAGGAGAGCTGACAAACGAATTCATTAATTTGGACCAGCGCTCTGGAATCTCATCATAACTTAAAACTGCAAAGTCAGGTACTTGTCGAAACGGTTTTAAAGTTGTGATATTTTCCAGACCGGAATTCGAATCAAGACTAGAAAGAAAAAAAAGTCAATCAACAAAAGTTTCCATAACAACCTTTATCCCCAAAAAATAAACCACTTGGTTACCATGGTTACACACATCTATATGCGTAGTAATATCAACCCTCCTTTTCACATTTGCTTAAATATATCAGGTACATCAGACACTTGAAGTTCCGATAATATTTTCCGATAAATCAAGATGATTTGGATAACCAGAAATACGGAAGATGGGAAAGTAGGCGGGAAAAGCAGGCGAGTAAAAATGGTCCGATTGAGTGAGACATTTCGAATTCAATTTGTCGAATTTGAAAGTTTAGCCGTTCCAATTTGTCTTTCTTTTTGATACACGCATATTTCCTTACTTCCAGTAATTCCAAAACTTCCGATTAGTTAGTTAGTTTTGGAGATTCAGATGCTCTCTTCCAGTAT
Organism: Turritopsis rubra; assembly: GCA_039566895.2. NCBI lineage: Eukaryota > Metazoa > Cnidaria > Hydrozoa > Anthoathecata > Oceaniidae > Turritopsis > Turritopsis rubra. Next base: position 1,448,337 of record CM077625.1, on the reverse strand, counting down.
CAGAGCACCACTAAACACTGGTTTCACGACATACCTCCGTTATGACGTTACGATACACGACATACCTGCATTGTGACGTCGTCGGACTAGATGTATTAGCACTCCCTTCATTATTTGACTTGGTAGATTTCGGGACAGTTATAGGACTACTTGGCGTTATAGGGCGTTTCTGCGGAGTTTCCATTTGGCGATCTGTCGTGTTTTCAAGGACTGGTGATACTTTTCCATCAATGACATCTAATGGTAGACTAGGTGGGCTATCCACAACATCACTTTCCTCTTCTTTTAAAGAACGAAGCGATGATTCGGTCAATGACCTTTGCAAACTCTAAATGTTATTACAAATTAACGTTCATGAAAGATTTTCACATCATTGTTCAGATTTGCTTTCAAAGTTATCCTGTTACGCGTGCTTACTGTCAGGTTTGTACGCGTGGACATTTTTGGACATAATAACCAACAAAAAGTTGTCATTGATATGAAAACTGATGAAAAGGTCAGCCTTGTATCAACATAAGGTTCGACAAACATTTACTTACGTCAGGATCATCATCATCAGCGCTGACGTCATCATCTTTTGTTGATACTACCTGATCGGATTCACTTCCACAAGGTGAGATACGCCCATTTTCTTCGGTGAATTCTTCATGTAGTTCTGTTGTTGAAGTCCAACCGAAACTTCCGATTTCGATATCTTTGTCTAACTCATCATCCAGGAAATCAAAATCGGTGAACAATTTTGTAAGCTTGAATTAAAAAAAGAGAGAAAGAAAAATATATGAGATTATTATCCCAATCCGGACTAGATTTGAAAACAATAAATCAATAAAATATGCAACCTGTTGTCCAGTGAAGTCATCATCTCCTTTCTCGCCAGATTGCTCATCTCCAGATGTTTCATCCGAAGACAGGGCCTTTTCACCTAATTCACTGGACGAACTGAAGATGACCGATAAACTTTGTTTTAGATTTCCTTTATGACCACACAAAGGTAGGAGTTGAACTAACCTCTCTCGTGTACGACGCTAGAGGAATAAAAATTTAATCAAAATACAAAATCATGGCGCAAAAGAAAGAGAAACGCTCGCAAATCACGGTTAACTGAACGATAATTCCAATACAAACTCAGCTGATGAAAGAGTCTCATTTACCTGGGAGCCGTGAGGTTTTCTCCAACATGGGGCGGAAGAAGTGCCGGGTGTTACGTTCCCATGGTCCTCCTTACTATCAGAAGAATACTTCGCTCCAATTAAGGGCGTGTTAGCTACGTTGTATGAAAACTCTAATGTACGCCCGGGTAATTCTTTCTTAAACATTTGAGATGTTAACGCCCAACTGCTGTTAACCAGAGTTAAATTACTACCCCAAGGTAATTTTGGCGCTAGTGATAACAACGAACCAATGGAGCCCCGTGGCTGTACTAACTGTGACGACGTTATTACTACATTAGTCGGACCAACTTGTTGTATATGTGACGAGTTTGACACGACTAATTTAAGAATATTTAAGGAATCTTTCCATAGATTAACATCTTTCACATGTGAAGTGATAATCCTTAATAAATGCCCATGAAACTGTTTTAAACCAGGTGACGATGAATCGGAGTACTTCAAAATGGCGCATATTATGTTCAAAACAGGTTGTTGGTATAAGGTCGGCCCCTGTTCTAATATCTATAAAAACAAAATGATGAAAAGAATGAAAAAATATGAAAATTTAATTCTTATCAATCGATCAAGTTATTTTGATCGAAAAAATCAGACAATGCGAAGACGGGATAAATAAAAATAAATGATGTCATATAAATCCAGTGAAGTTAGATAAGTGCACAACTCACCTCCACTAGTAAAGCCAGCAATTGCGCGCTTAGCTGCGGGAAAGCATCCACCAAATTCTTACAGACTACTTCGATCCAAACTTGTACACTTTTCGAATATTCTTTGTCTCGATATAACTTCATGATAATGCTCAAATCGTGTAATTTTCCGTTATTTGCACATGCCTAAGTGTAAATAGAGCGTTAATAGGTCCAGCAAGGTTTCAAGGGAAGACGGGGGTTTAATGTAAATTAAAACAACAACAAAAGAACTACCTGCTCAATGTTACTAGCTGCTTTTTTACTAAATTCGTCAGGTTCTTCAAAACCCAATACCAGTCGCGGCAAAAGCGCGATAACATTTAGCGATAACCCTAAACAACAGACGTTGGTGAAAGTGATAGGACATACATATCATTTCCAAACAAATATCAACCTACAACTGATTGTAACAAATATCAACCTACAACTGATTGTAACAAATATCAACCTACAACTGATTGTAACAAAGAAACTGACCTGATGAAGGAGAAGGATCAATAACTGTTATCGATGTTAATGTTGTTAATTTGGAGAGTAGCGCGAGTGTCTGGTCAGCGGTGCCAGGAGATGTTAATCCCTGGAGAGAGAAAAACAGAACAACCATAACACCAGACTCAAATAAAATTAAACATCTAATCTTTAAAGAGGTCCTTAAGTGCAAAATAATTTATAAGATAAGATACACTACGAACGTAACCTTCCTTTACTAAAGGACGTGGATGAAAACTAGACGAGTTAAAACAACTCCAAAAAGGAGATAAACATAACAACAAGTTTGGCATGAACAAGAATGAAATTATTTTGAATCATTGTACCTTTAAAAGGAGATTTTGCACGCCAGGAAAACTGTTCCAACCAAGTTTATTTAGAACACGCTCAACACGGTCAATTCCGGTCGAAGAACGAAGATTCAAAGTATCCAAAACCTAATTGAGAAAACAACTTCATCAGTTCATCAGTAAACAAGTTCATCAGTTCATCAGTAAGGTCATTTCTTGCGTGGTGTTCATCTGAAATCCAGAACAGAACATCCTACCTTTTCCAGCAACTTTATCGCCAACAGAAACTCGTGTTCGTAATCAGATTCGAATAGCGAGACACCAATCCAGAACAAACGTGCTAACATATCGTATGGACTCTCCGGTAGTTGTAGTTCTGACAGCTCCTTGGAAAGAGGCGCGGAAGCTAATTGCGGAGACATCACTGATGAACTTGGATAAAGCGCCATTTCACTTTCATATCTACGATATACGAGCACCATGAAAACAAACTTCACGCTCACAAGAAGCATATACGCCAACCAACTTAAAAGTTTCGTAAGACTCCCGTTTTTCAAATAAAGCAGTTTATTCTTTTGCTATTAAATTATTAACTACTAACAATTATTAACAATTATTATAAAAAAATATCAAGTCATTATTTTATTTCACTTTTTATCTCCTCCTGTTGAGAAAATGGGAGATCGAAACAAGACAGCTGGTTTTTTTCATTTTTACAGAAACTAAGAATGTGTTGTTTTTTTTCTTTTTCTTTCGTTGTGACTCATCATAGTGTTCATTTCGATATCGAATCGAGTATTGGTGAAAATAAAAACATTTTATACAACACTCAAACTATCAATTAAGTGCAGCGTTCACAACATAAATAGTCCCGTTGGCAAAATAGGTACGTGTAAATTAAGCTTAAAGCACGTTCCAAACGCATGGACATCTGCAATAAAAACGAGGACAGCACGTGAGAAAAATCAATGTATGACAAAGCAATTAAAATTTAAAGATCTTGCGTCTGTGATAATAAAGCGATTCCTGATCGATGAAACGAGAATAAAGTAAACACATAAAATCAGAAGAGAAGGAATACAAGAGAAACAGAACTTCTAGTGTTCTTGCGTCTCCGTTGTCAGTCCGACTTCAAAACAACTTTTTACGTTGCGTAAAAAACGTGGAAATCTGCTAAATTTTCCCAGTAGTAATATGAAGCTTCCGTTTAACTCACATTGACGTCCACGTTGTCATCCTACTGTCGTAAGCAATTTAACAAAACTGACAAATGATTGGTTACCTTCTAAACAAAACTGACGAATGATTGGTTACCTTCTTAACAAAACTGACAAATGATTGATTACCTTCTATGGGCACCTTTCTTTTTCCCGTCACTTGACGATCTCAATCGATGTGTTCCTCTGAAGTCCATGTCAATACTTTGTGACCGAGTATGCTGGCTTTCCACAGAAAGGTTTTCCACTTGATGAAGAACAAAATCACTAGCTGGATGAAATTCAACCAAGTTTAGGTCCTGCAAACTGCCCGTTCTTTTTGTCATCGATTCATCTTCAATAACATGTGCAAGAACAGACTTAGGTCGTTCGTTGAAAGCATAATCGACCTCAGCCAAGAACGTCAGTACGATCTCCATAAAATAACCCTATACATAAATGGACCGGAGAACTATTTAAATGAAATTTGAACACTATAATAAAATGATAATGGAAAAAACCCTGAATGTTTTAAGTAAAGCATAATTTTAAGTTCTAGAAATGTCAATTCTCCCATGAATTTTAAAAAGCTTAACATAATTGTTTAAATCTACCTGGACATCGTCACTGTTATCAGCCACTGAGTCGACTAAACGCTGTAAAATATCTGATAACATCGGCCATGATAACGGTACTTTCAATGATCGAAATATCTGAAATGATCTGCCAGCATAATGACGAGAAGAGCATGATGTCGCCCAGTGCAATGCTTCCCGCGCCCAACGCCCTGGTAATAAGGCATGCGGTAGGGCGTCATCGAATAATGCTCTTATGATTTGTAAAAACGATTCTAATTGGTCTGTGCTTTTGATTGTTCCATTTCGTGGTGTGATATCTTCAAAGGCCCAAAGAGGCTTACAATCGCTTTTCGCTAAATATTCGATAACCTCCCTTGCACGTTCATCTATACTCAAACCCCGCTCTTCAAGTTCTGGTCCATCAACTTCAGGTTGAACTGGTACATTCCCCCTATTATGAGGAAATGTCTTTAATGGATTGCTCTAAACAACTGTAATATACCTGGAAACCATTACAAAAAATAAATAAACAAACTAAAGAGACAATTGTTCTTACACGTCATCTTTTGGATCATCATCTTGAGATGCACCCTCAGCGTTATTGATGTTTGAACTCCGAACACTTGCCGTTCGATTTAATGCCGTACAAGAAACTGTTTGAAAATCCATGAGGGCTTTCGCGATTGTTGAACGATCACCACCACAAACCAGCACCACCAACAAATTGATGATTAATCGTTTACAATTCTCATGCACCAAAGGTTTTGCATGATCCAACCCTTGGAAGATAAAAAAAAGATTTACTTTTATCGATTATTAGTAGGAAATTATCAAAATCAAATATAGTTTCAGATCCAACTAACTTGACAACACAAACAAAACACACCTAGAGATAAAAAACACAGTAACAATAGATAGCCGAATATCCATTTTAAACCCGTTAAGATATCGGATAATGAATGAATGAAATAATAACAAGGAAATATAATTTAAGGAGAAGATTACCAAGAAAGCTGACGTGAAGAAGCAAAGGGAGATGAGTGACCCACTGAATATCTCTTCGATCTGAAACAATTTCCGCCATTAACATTAATGAGAAATTACATCTATAAAAGAAAAGCAATCAAGTTGGTAACCAGTGGTAACTAGGGGTGTGATGAATAGCAAACGGCTGTGTGTTTGTTTCTTAAAAAATAAATATAGTTTTCGATAGAAAGATCTTTTTTTAGCTATATTTGTTATTCAAAGTAAGTTTTCCAGGTAATTAAAGGTCGGTTTCCACCAGCCATTTATTGGCGTTTATCGCTAACGTTTATGTTTACAATTCATTTGGAACATAAATCTTTCAGTGTAAAAGTAACAAATGTTGCTCAGGGAATGGTTTGGAAGATAAATCTTTCAATGAAACAAATGTTGCTCAGGTATGGTTTGGAAGATAAATCTTTCAATGAAACAAATGTTGTTCAGGTATGGTTTGGAAGATAAATCTTTCAGTGTAATAAACGTCAATAAACGCTTAACGTGTGAACCAACCTTAACTGGATAAGAAGAAAAAAATGAAGCTAACTTTTTTTTCGGTTTAAGAAAGAAACGAAGATCACTAGGTTATCAAAACATCGAAGTGGCGTCAATGTATTTTACCTGTACAGTTGTGCTGGAGCTGACGTCATAGGAAATACTTGCGTAATAGGCGCAAAATACTGAAGTTCATAAGGTATTGGTAACGGCAGCCCAACACCTTGCATCTGTTGTGCCTTGATAACCCAATGTAACATCCATAACTCGGAAGACCCAGTTTCGTTCCTTTGTTGTTCCACTTGTTCGGCAATTTGACTCGCTTTGGCAGATTCTAATACTAGACACAAACGATAGAGTTTCTATGACAACCATTGTTATTGTTTGTTTGAGAATTCGTAAATTTGACGACAATATTAAAAACATTGAAAATTTCGCTCCATTTAATTTCTACGACTGGCTATGAAAATTGGATTTGGTGAAATTTTCAGAAAAACAAAATTTTACAGAAATGAATAGTATCACCAACCTGTTTCAGCAAACGCTTTAGCTGAACCACATGATGACCTTTCAACACTTAAACGATTACCAAAGCCCAGTAACGGCGATTCGCATCTGCCGTCAGTTTCACTGTCGACAGATAGCTGTTTTACTGGCGACGACGTAATGTTGGCAGAATCTCGATAAGTGGAAGTCGGCGATTGGTCTTTACTTAGGCTTTTGAAATAAGGTTGCGAATCAAGTCGTTCCCAGAAATTTGAGATGATGTCTGTTAATTTTAGTTCCTCCGTCAAAACACGAATAGTTTTTTCAGTACTAGCCCGTGCAATATAGACGGCCACCTTCTTAGCCTAAAGGATAGAGAAAGACAGAATTTACAATCATAATGTTTAAATGTTAAACAATAATAACCTCACATAACAATTGGTGAACTTAAAACTAACTTACATGCATAAGTACAGGTGTACCACATAAACCAGCCATAATTATCAAATACTCCAAAATATGCTTGACGTTCATCTCCCACTGACTGGACAACGCAGCCCAACAGTCTTCAATTTCTTTGCTGTAAAACTCTTCATACTACAAAACATTCGAATTTGTATTCCTAATGTCTTTAATTCAAAGTGAACAAGAATGGATAGAAGATATGACTTACCTTAACTGTAAGATAAAACAAATTATTCAAAACCATCTGCGAAGCCAATATAGATCCCCAACCTTCTCCATGCAGGGAAACCGGTTTTAACTGCCGAATGTTATCCGATAACACACAATCCTCATGATCACTGACTGGTGTTGTATTCAAAATGGTGTTACAGATTTTCACAAGCTCGATATTCCTCAACCATGGCACAAGATAATTAAGAAGACATCTTTGGCCAACCATGGTTGCACTTTCAAACCTTAAGGTCATCTCTGAATAACCCATAAAATCATTAGTAAGTAAAGATTCATTTCCAAATGTCAAATTTAATCCCAAGGATTCTAACATACCTGAAAGCAATGCCAGAGTTAACTCCGGATGAGTTTGTGAAAGTTCTACTGAGAAAGCTTGACTTCCGTAGGCATAAGCAGCAGTTGAGGACCGAAATGGAACCATGTAACTGAAGAACCGTCTGAGCGATAAAGAAAAATTATTATAAATTCCAATTCGAAAAGCTTTTAACTAAATCAAGTAGTAGGCGAAAAAATGTGATTATGATAAAGTACCTGTCAATGATGTAGATCAATTGAGCAGCTTTTTCCCGGATTTCTTGATTCGGATCACCAGTTTTGAAAAGTACCACACAAAGTAATGGAATTAATTGACACGCATAAGCTCTAAGAATTACAAATCCATATAAATATTTGTTTTAAAATAATGAAATAGACAGACAAATTTCAGGATAAACAAACTGTTTTTCCATCATTATATATTTATCTTGATCTGATAGTACTAAAAATGGATCTTACCGCTTACTGAAAACATTTGCAAGTGCCAAAAAGCAACCATTAGATACACTCCTTTCTCCAGTGTAGCAACGATCAACAACAAAATTCAATAGGGCTGGTATACTCTCATTGTTTTCCAAGAGCAATTCAACTGTTTCTTGACCAAGTTTGTTAACTTTAATATTGGTTGACAAAAGCATGGTGTCAAGAAGTTTATACAAATATCCATTGGAAACAGTCAAGGCCTTTTGATCAAATACTTGCCCACAACATAACAAGGCACACATAGCTTCAAGAGCGGAAAACTCTAGTTCAAGGCTATGGTGACCTGATTTCGTGCTTGTCCCCATGCTATTAACATTGAAGTGACCACACCAACTAGCCAAAAGCAAAAATAAGTGATGTCTTCCTTGATTGCGCAACAGAGTACCCTGCATGGAGACAGGAATGCTCTTGATCATCTTGTGTAAGAATTTAGAGAAATACAATCTCAACTGCATCAAACCAGCATCATCTTTATCGTTTTCAGATTCCAAAATGGTTCTCATTCCTTCCACGTATTCCCCAAGACATTGCAAGATACCTGTATTGTCAATCTGTGCCAAACTGTAACGGAAACAACCTTGTTCTGCATTTGCCGCAAAAATTCTTGCAACTTGCAGTCTAAGTAAATCCCTTTTACGTTTCTTTCGAACTCCTTCTCCCTTTCTGTCCAATACTTCACGCATCAATGGTTGTAACTCTTCAATAAGTTGTGGATGTGCAAAAGCATTTGTTTTCCCCAGGCCAGTAACTGCAGCTTCTCTGATTTCATAGCTCTCACTTCGTATCAACATAATAGCTGTCTTGAAAACATCTGATAACCTTGGATAGTCCTGAGGTAGCTTGTTTATTTCGGTTTTAATCTCGGTATCACTTATGACTGATGATAATGTATTCGATTGTAATGAAATGACAGCAGCGGGTGGTGTACAGCATAAGAAAATAAGATAATTCCTCCACAAACATATGTCTGAAAGGTTAGCTTGCGCACGTGGTGCTCTGAAGGAAATGACTGATGAACGACTTTTGATGGAATCAAAATCAGCATTTGGATCGATTAAAGAATAAATGGTAAATAGTCGATTGTTTATGAAAGGCCATGTAAACTGGAAACTACATGAACAATGTTTTGTATGGGAAAAAATCTTATCTAAAAAACCAGATAAACAGTGTGACCACAAATCCCTGCTTATACAATTTGAAATATTGTCCTTCTGTTTTTCAGCTAAAAGAGCTGATTTCTCGGCAAGTAAATGAAGATCTATTTGCGGTGATAGACCAAGTGATGACTTGTCAGAACCTGTAACATATACCAATGCTTTTTCAATTACGATGGCAGCACAATCTTCTATAATATCAATAGCCAGCTCCTCTTTACCATCTGGATAAAGTATTTTATAGAGAAGTCTGACTTCTTTTAAGACAGTTAAGGAAAGTTTTCGGTGCATTGCTTTTATACTGCACATCATTGCAAGGGCAAATCCCTCGACAGCATGTAATGTGTGTACAGAATTTTTTTCCTTATCCTCAGCAGTCTTTGAACAATGCATAGACAACTCTAAATACTTATCAGTACTTGGAAAGGCAGGTTGTACAACAGCACTTTTCCATTGGATAATTAACTGGGCAAGCATTCGAATGGAATTTTCAATGATATGCGGGAAAGAATCTTGCACCTCTTTTAATGTGAAATCCATATAACCATCAATGATATCCTGCCGATATTCTGGAAAATCAACAATTAAACCTTGCAGAGCAGCAAAAGCTAAGTTTCGCAACTCCTCATCCATGTGCAGTGTTAAACGTGAGACAAGCTCAACTAACTCATTTTTATTCATACCATCAGGAATGCATTTGGGAATTGCTGCAACACAAGTACGAAATAAATCTATCTTTGGCTTTCTTTCACCAGTAATCATGTCATTAGCTTCTTTGTTTATCATTTGTGGGTTAATAAGGGTCATAGGTCGGCCAACTTGTTGATCAAGAGCTTTCAAAATGGCATCTAGAGCTCTTCGAACACTTGTGTAGTATGTCACCACACCAATGTTCCTAGCAGCTTCTTCTGTGAGCTTTGTAAAAGTTTTCTTGACCTTGAGTGTGTTACCAGATGGCAATTGTCCAATTGTACTTGGCATAGGGGGAGAGCCTTCTTTCCGTTGAAGGTTATCAGCAATAACCAAAAAAGCTCGCAATCCTATATTCATTCTTTCTGGATTCAACTGCTTGATGCTTTTCCCAATATTCAGTAGATCAAAAATGATGTCTTGCATTGCAAAATCAAGTTTTTCCTGGATAAAAGAAACATGGAATTTCGTGAAAGAAGTTGTAATACAAACACTGTAAATGTTTCAACAAAAATCATTTACCTGAGCAATAAATTGAACAATCTTGACGAATATAGTTAAAGGAATGTTTCTAGGAGTGATTGTTCTTGAATTTTTTGGAAACAATGTATCGACTATACTCCTCAATCGACTAAAAGAAAAATTCACACAAAGTTTATCTCTTGATCGATTGAAGCAAGCGGCAAATAAAACATTTGAACAAAAACTTAATAATTCTATAAGAAAGATGAACAAACCGAGTATAACTAACATTGAGACAACATCTGCTAACTTACTTGATGGTCAGAGTATGAGATTCACATTTTATTCGAATAATGTAAACCCTAAAAATTGAGTATAATAATGCTAACAAGGATATATTAGCCTACTACAATTTTATTTTATTTTTTAAGGAAAGCTGATATAACATACACAAGTAATTAGTATGTAACCCAAGATATTATTTTTTACAGATATTACTGCTAAAATTGCCCTGCTATAAACAGAGATAAATATCAAAACACTATACATACCACAGTAGTCTGTACAAACACTCCATTGCCATTCTTTGCATTTTGACATCTCTGGACTAAAATCAATTATGTGGAATAAAAAAATGGGAATAACCCCTGTTCAATAATAATGGAGGGAATCAATTAAATTCTACCTTTATTGAATTCAAACACATGTTGAGAAATCCTCCCCAATTATTCAGAAAGAACTGTCTCTGACTGATACAAAGTAACGCTGTCACTAATGGATAGATTGCCTGTAAAGAAAATAAAAATATTCCCCATTGGTTTGGCAAAAAAAGTAGATGTCTGACAGATAAATTTAAAATCAATTACTTACAATACTATGCTTTGCTTTCTTGGCCATATCAAAAACTTCCTTATAAAGAAGATCAACAAACTTCTTAACAGCTGGGATGCCATATTCTCTTTTGGCAGTAGCAGCTACGGGAATCAAGATTTCAACAAATAAACTGGCAAATGCATATTTAACTTCCTTATCCAAATTTTTTTCCAGGAATAATGACGCACATTCCTATAACAAATTAAATTATGGTGATAATATAAGAATCCTTTTTCAATTTAAAAAAATTGTATTCTCCATTGTCTTGCTGCTCCTCCAATGCTTGTTATACATAACACCCTGTTCAGCAGTATTCTACTAAATCTGTTCCTATTGAGCACCACATGGTTACTTCACAGTCACGTAATGAATTATCAAAACAAGTAAAAGATTACAACACAAGAGTTATTTTACCTGTAGAAATAAGAAAGATTCTTCGACTTCATCAACAGGATATAGCTGGAAATGTAACAAAAAAAATTAATATTAATTACTTATCTTTAGGCATAAGGAAATCCCTTCAAATATTGAATACTTTGCTTGTACTACATTTGCATTAGATACGATTGAATAACCAACGACAGTTAAAGCATGATAATTCATTTCTGCTTCCACGTGGTCTTGTGCAGTCCCTTTACTCAAACATTTTCAGAGGAAAGAAAATTTGCTTATATAGTCTACTTAAGGGGGACATTGAAATGGAACACTATTTGAACATACTTTTATCCTGATATATTTCAATCCCATTGTTATATTCAATAACACTAGTGAATTGCCTGTGTTTTCTTTGTATTCTTGCATGAATCGCTTTCTTATAGACTGGAATCGAGTTTGTGCAAGTACGCCAATAAGTTCTGCATACAGAGCTGTGATGATTGTTTGATTGGAAGTAACAGGCAAAATAGTCGGTCGATTTTCTTTAAAATGCTTAAAGGCCAGATTTTCGATGTACTGTATCAAGGTGTCTTCAACAGGATGAACTGAAAGCTAAACAAAAACGTTCAATCATAAGAAACAAACTTGTCAAAAAAACATGTGGACATGTAGGCATGAAAGAAATTACCTGCTTCAATACTTCAATTAAAACCAGACAGAAGATAAACTCAACAGCTAACTAAAAGAAAAAATAGAATTTGAACAATTTAAGATATTTAAGGCAACAAACGCAATTTTAGATTTTTTTAAACTGATTTTGAAATCTTTCTCAGAAATGGCAAATAGCAATTTTATATTTTTAAAAGGATATAAAACAATATATTGAATAAACAATCAGAAATCAATTTTGAATGAAAAAAGAAACTATAAATGTGAATGAAATTATATTATTAAGTAATGTGTAAGGATCCAATACTTAGAGAAATTCCTTTGAAAATAAAAGTTATTTTGGTAGACAGAACTAAAATGCAAAGAATTTAACAGTTATTTTAAGAATGGCATCCATTCAACAAGAACAAAAAAATTATCACCAAAACCATCCCAATCCATAAGAGGTTCAAGGAACAAGAAGATGTCAGATTTTCTTACATCACGTCTTTCCCATAAAATATCTTTTTCTCGAAATGACAACCGTGAACCAGGTCGTGGTGATTCGGATCCACTAAAATAAACAGTTTCTTTCTTTAAAACAGAATCAAACCACAAACTTTTGAAGTATTGAAAGTTACCTTTTAGCTCTATTGGGACTTCTTTGGCCATCTTCAGGTTTGTGAGAACTCTATTTCAAAGAAAAAAACATAACTTTGAAAAAAAATGCATGAAAATAAAGATTTTTCTCTTTAATATGTTTGACACTACTAGGAATAAATTCAAACCTGACGTTCATACCACATAAAAAGAGTCTTCAACAATGATGACAAACAGTGCTCAGCTACGGAGCTCAATGAACTCAAAAGCTATAATTTTAGATAAAAATGTCAGAAAAAATCAAATAGATGCTTATAAGAAAAATCTGAAAAGTCTGAAAGAAAAAGAAAAGAAAAATCTGAAAACCTGATCAAATTGTGGGTCTTCTCCACGTTGGAGGGACTTTGAAAGTGGTCTTTCCTATTAAATAAAAGCAAAAGATTCAATCACAATTTGAAAACCATTCACTGACAAATGACATCATTATCAACAAGTCCTTTTTGACAATCCTGGAAATAGCGCGGGGAGAGGCAAAGGTCTAAGGTTTTTATTTATTCTTATCATTTATTGAAATAAAGAATGGGATTACATAATTAACCAAAAAATTACAATCATGTCAACACACAACTGCACTGAGAGAGAGTGCGCTGCAAAATGAATAAATTTTCACACAAAACACCATAATAAAAACTGATATTTCTGACCTCAATTACATTAATTAAAAATTAAAAACTCTATAAAAGCAAACCAGAATTTCCTAAACATTCAATCACAAAAAAGTGCTTACTGATGTTGAAAAACTTTGGATTTTTTTTCCGGCAGACTGTACAAAATCATTTATTAAATACATGAGTGTTATTTCTCCAGGATTTTCAGGTAAGCGTGAATTGATTACTGGACTAACACTATTTTGTGAATCATAACCTTCATCTTCTTCTACACCATGCACTTCCTTATAAGTATCCGAAAAATAACGGATTCGAGGACGAAAAACATCACTTGGATTTTCTGCTATTACACCTTCAAATGATCGTTTTTCAAAAGCAGAAATTTCGCGGGATAACAGTCTGTGCTGATGAGGTGGGGTGGTTCTGTTAATAACCTCAACTGCTGGTGGGGTACCAAAGCGGGCCGGAGCACTAACTTTTCGTTTTCTTCTTAAAGACATATTCTGTTGAGATATATCAATTAAACTATTTCACTGCATTTTTCTTGAGAAGATCATTTTTCATTCTGAACAACAGAAAACTTGTTTAAAATACTTTTCTAAAATTTCAATAGATTGACACAGCTGCTCTCATTTAAGCTAAAAAACAGGAGATTTTAAAAACGTATGCATGTTTTTTTTGTAACATATTTCACAATATTGTACCATTTTATTCTTGAATTATCACTCAGAAACACAAAGACTAACACAACATCCAAAAGTAATATCTCCATTTAAAAAGAAGAAGAATAACATTAAACTCCATCAACAAAACGTCATAGGTAAGGTCATATTTCCATAAATTATAAACAAAGGGATAAGATAAATATGTCCACTGTAATGCCACAATCTTAACTTTTCTTCCAATATCTTTTTTACATCACTAATCTTTCTAACGACACAACACTTTGTGATATGAAATGATAATTTGATTACAATTAAATAATATCAATTAACAAACTGAAAAAACACTAATAGGTTTCATATCATCCTCATCAAAATACACACAGTTGGATTTTATTTTGAACTCAATTTTAAAATAATAGTAGTTATTATTATATCAAAAACACCACCACTAAGACTGTGTCAGACCATTTGAATAAAAAATATATGCAGCTGCAAAGCATAACATTGATGTTAAAAAGTGGTAAATGATAAGCATCGTCATTAAATTTAAATGTTATGTTTACTCAAAAAGAACTCGTTATTTTAAGATAGTTTTAAAGAAAACAAAGATTTAATGCTTAACAAGTTTTTTCTTTGCTTTAAGATTATTAGAGAAAATATATTGAACTTCTAGATAAGACTTGATAAGCAAAGCTACTCAAAATAAATGTTAACACATAAATTGTGAGAGATGATCAAATATTAACTAGGTAAGTATGTTTATTATGTGGTTGTGTGTAAGTTATTGTTTACAAATGATCGTTATATTGTAAACATGGTCAAGTAATACAGTATTGTGAAACTATGATACTGTTAGAAGGGTTATACTGCCAAAAAAATAAGTTAAGAAAGAATGTAACTTTTTGATAACTTTAAACAACATTAAATACATGAGACACTTTATGAGCATTGGAAGATTTGTCCACAGGATATTGGGACATTTTTATTTGATTAGCTAATTAAATTAATCTGTCGTATATATGTTACCATAATGCACTTTATAGCACCTTTAATCTGATCGTAATTATTCATGAAGAGGTTTGGTAATTACATGTCTCTATTGATCAAGAACAGAGTGAATTTCAATACTGCACACAGCACTTCCTTCGTAGTTAAACAAACATTTTCTTTTTACATTAGAAACTTTGTGACCCACTGTCACCATTAACCACTTCATTAAAACAACTTGCAGAACAGCTTGGAGATTACCATCAAACAATATCAAATATAAACTTTCACATTGGCTGTAGACATTTGGCTTTTCGCTGGCGTAATACTACTTTCTTAACGAAACTTGTCAGTCCAAAATAAAAAGGTATTCAGACTAAAGTTTATCAGAAAGCAGTCGGGAAAAAAAAATAGCTCAAAAAAATTTGTTATAATGGATGGTTATACTCAACATTTTTCAGAATCTTATTTTCAGAATCTTATTTGCAATAAAAAGAAGGAAGGAATATATAATAAGAAACAGAGATAAATATTTTTAATTCTGTCTGAACCTTCAAATATTTCGATATGATTGAGTAAGAAGAAATGCCATTATGTTTTGAGAGTATAAAGCTGTAGAGTGATTGACAACAATGTCTTATAGTTGTTTACAAATCACACACTGTTAAATTTATTTTATTGCCATTTTGAAAAACATAAACCTTGAGGGAAAATAAATCCATCACAAATGTTTATCTTGTCCAAACCAAGGGTGGTCACATCATTTTGGTGAAAGACAAAAAATGTTAAAAAGCATATTTTTCCCTTGAAATTATCTTTAAATACCTTAGTTCTAAAATGATATAAAAGTGTATTTCAATGATTTATTTTAATTTAAACATTCATTTTGCAAGGTTTCATTGCCAAGGGCACATTATCAGGCTTTCATGCTTTCAATATAAGATAATGGTAATTGGTTTTTAGGAAAGAAAGTATGAGAGGCATCTGATTGACTCAAAGGCCAGTATTAGTTATAG
Organism: Turritopsis rubra; assembly: GCA_039566895.2. NCBI lineage: Eukaryota > Metazoa > Cnidaria > Hydrozoa > Anthoathecata > Oceaniidae > Turritopsis > Turritopsis rubra. The sequence goes on along the minus strand of CM077625.1, from coordinate 1,432,293 downwards.
ATATATATGATATAAATGAGGTTTTAGGGTCTGATTATATGAAACAGGTTGACCCGGTTGGGTTAGAATGCTAAGTTATAGTTAACTCAACATTTAATAGAAAAGCCTGTTAAAATTGAATCGTGATTGTATGAGAAAAGTTGTTCCGGGTCAACCCAGTTTGCCGAGTTAACTCACTATTACAACCCGGGTCAACTCTTCAACCAAGGTTGGCTTTTCCCATGTAATCACAAAACAGGCCAGCTGTAGTGAGTTTACATATGTACATTTAAGTAAATCATAGATATTCATAATGGCCTTGCAAGATGTAGTGACAGATGTAAATAATACGAATAAGGAAGCAAAAGCTACCGCTGCTATCAAATTTAAATGGACCAACAGAATGATTAAAGATTTAATCGATAGTCTGCATAATTATTTGGGCCACACTTGATTGAAAATTGTGTTGATATTGTGGAGGCTAAACAACAAATCAAAAGAGGATATAACAGGGGTATGGAAAAGATTAAAAAAAAAGGAGACAAAATGTTTCACAAGCTGCCGACTTAGTGGATCATGTAAACATGTTGCTGAACACCATGATCAACTTGTTACAATATGGGGTGGTAATGCATCAACAGAGCCCTTGAAAATTCAGATGGGGTTTTGGTTGGTATATACGTACCATCAATGCACCCAAATGTTTGTACCATTCTATATTTCGCCTGAAACTCAGCTACTTTTAATTTGCATTTCCTTCTCAGTTTGGGTTAATTTTATGTCTTCGTCAAATTGTCAAAATTGCATTACCAACTTCAACAATTAGTTTTGATACTGTGCTCATAGCAGTCATTGAGATTGATCCTGTGTCTTTCAAAAAGTGAAGTGTCACTGCTAATTTCTTTTCAGCTGACAAGGCTTCGTAGTCTGGTGAACCATTCTTAACCAAAATATATGGTTGCAATTCTTCACTATAAAGAAATCAGAACCACACATTCGGAAATTCTTCTTCTAGCTTTCTTCAGGTGTAACTTGGTTAATCACGTTATCCCATCATGCAGATGATCGTCTTTTTTTACCCATATAGGTTTCTTTTTTAGTCAAACATTTCGATAACATTTTGCATAAGTTTTCAACTTGCTATACTTCGCTTTCAAGCATAATAATCAAGAACCCTATCATAAGTTATTTTCTGATGTATACTGTATATTAAGAGAATTCCTTGCAATTGAAGCATTAAAGCTAGTAACAAATTCAACAAATTCACTTTAAGTAAGTATTTGATAAGTAGGTTACAAAATATATCAGCCCGAGCTGATGTGGACCTACAACTAAAATTTGTTATACAAAACAAAATTTGTTAACTTAAAAGCCTTACACTCAGTAGAAAGAATGAATTGTTCACTGATAATAGATGCAGTGAGAGTAAAGATGAGGTATGTTATAATTATTGTGTATATGCATGAGGATGTTGATAAGAACAAAGTGGGGGTATACTACGCTCTGAAACACAGCCAGACACTTGTAAATTCATTATAAGACTGAAAGGGGAGATGTAGTCGAGACAAAAGGACTTTTGGATGAATTGACAAAACATATAGAGTCGGTTTAAAGATAAAACATAAACTACCGAATATAAATATGATTTATGATTTATTTATGATTTATGATTTATTTATGATTTTTTATAAATATGATATTAATAAAATTTAGCAATTAAGAATAAATATAATTATAAACATTAATAAAAATAAAATATAAAAAAGTAATTGAGAATAAATATAGTTAAATAAAAGTCTATATAAAGGATTTTCTAAACAAAATGTTAGTGAAATGGAAAGATTGGATACCAACTAGTGAAGAAGCGTAGAACAATAATCAGAAACCAGAACGTGACTAGAATGGCAGTAGAATGTGGATCTTGTTTTCTGAGAACAACTTAGCCTCTTTTCGGCTGCAGAAATTTTAGGGTGTCACACACAAAAGAAGATCAAACAAAAAATTATACTAATAAAAAGGAAAAATATTAGCGTCAGAAGCTGTTCCAGTAAAAGTTTCGGTAATTACTATTCGTTTGAGAATACTAGGATTGTTCTTTAGCTTGTTTTTAAAATCTAGCTAGAAATTTCTGTTCTCTGGTTTGTTTATTTGTCACCATCCTGGATATTTTTGCTGCCAACCCGGGTTGAAGATTAATGTAACCTGGCTGTTGGGCTCATATCTTTTTTTCCATGTAAAAGTGAGTCAAGTCTAGTGAGCCAACCCACCATTCTAACCCAACCCTGGTCAACCCACTTTGTGTAATCAGGTCCTACATTCCATTCCAGCATTAATAATGTTTTAGTATAGTTCCATTATATTTCAGTCAGTTTATTATATTATTCATTTTTTGAACAGCATTTCGAACTCGTTTTTTTTAAATCTAAGTTCCATGGGTATAAAGCACAAGTGATTCACTGAAATGTAGTCCCGTTTCATCCTTATTCTTCCTCCTGCTTCTCTAGGTTTTGCTATTTGGCTTGACAACTTAGCAACTAACTCTTGCTTACACAAACCATAATATAGTGATAACTTTTAACCAAATCAAAAAGCAAAATCTTAATCTTTGATGAGTAGCAAAATGACATGTTCACAGTAATGGAGAAAGCATGCAACAAGAACGGTGCGGGGTCAGGAGTCCTTGTAATCCCACAGAACATCTTTTGAAACACTTAAACACATGCCAACAATAAAGACAGTAGGCATCCATGCATTTGTTTGAAAGAACGAGGCATTACATAACCATTACCTCATTTAACCCAGACAGAAATAACAAGATTTTCACCTCAAAACAACCTGTATAGTTAGATAGTTTCGGCTGTACTGTATATGTGACTTTTTGAGTAAGTCTAAATAATATTTTCTTTGCCATATCAGACAGTCGGGCAAAAGTGTAACCTGGTCGGACATTAACAACATCACATCAGACATCAATTTCTCCGCACAAAGCAAAAAGAAGAGTGAAGTGTGGGGGATGATTAAACCTGTGATCCTGGTGAGACTGATTGCCTTTCTCTTAACTTCAGAGAGAAAATGTTTGAAGCAAAACTTCGAAGCAAAACTTTGAAAAACATATTTAAGTCATTTGCAAGATGTTTTCAATTCAATAAGTGATTAAATCTCAAACATAGGTATATTTAACTTACAAGGGCTTCTGTCATTAACCGATCAATTTTCTTTTCTGCAAGGACAGTAAACTCACTGAAGAGTGTCTGTAAAACAAACTCTCCAGGATTCATTTCTTCAACATTATCCAATAATTGCCAATCCAAGTGGTTCCCAGTTGAGTGTCCGCGAATCCATGGTAACAAGGAAATGGGCTGAACTGAAAGGACAATACAGGGTAATATGAAATTTTAGTTGTTTCAAATTGGACAGTTTATTTGTACTGTACTAGTAAATTTTTTCTCACTTCTCCATGCATTTACGTCAGCATCCTCTAAAGAATCACCACCGCTATTCTCTGCCATTATTATTTACGTCTAAAATGAAAATTACTGATTTGCATGATATGGAACCAGTGTGCAACTATATGTGCAAATATTATTTGTTATATATTTATATTATTTATTAACATTTCATTATCTGACATTATATATTATGTTAAATTTTGCTTTCAGAACAAATGATCAACTCATATCCTCATCCAGGATCAGTATACATGTGAACTGCAACTGCTAAGTTCAATGGTATATTTTGTTTCGCTCAAAAAGTAATGCTGATAAATGTATTGGTGAAGAATTAATATTTTAAACAAGACATTATCAACAACAAAATAAGATGTGCAACGAAGCAAACCTAAAATCATTATCATCACAGCTTGTTAATGTCCTGAAAGTGTCCTGAAAGTATCAAAACAAAATGAACAACATGAAGTATAAAAAAAAATTGAATCACATTGCATTGATTTTTTATCAAATTGCACAGTCAACACAACACAGATTTAAGAACACAATAGCTAAACCTAAAATAATCTTAGCAATTTTTAGATAAACAGTTTAGCAACCAACAACCATTAACAACATTCAAAGGAGTAAAACCAATTGATAATGGGACAAACCTACTTCCCCACATATAAGTGCATGTGCTTATCTCCTGCCGAAATTGAACCAAATAACAATTGTTGCAATGGGTATACCACAATACCAAAAAACAAAAAATGTAATAATGCCTTATCAAGAAAATTTTGAATTCTAGGATCTCTTAAATGGCTTTAAAATGAATTTTAAAGTTAAATTTAAGCTACTTAAATGGTGAATATTATTTATATATCTTAAACCAAATCTTTAAAACAAATTTGGCTGCTTAATTAAAATGCACGGAAGATGAAAGACTAAAGAGACAGGTTTTAACATTGCATTCTTCAAAGTATGGGTCGTTCCAAGTTATCGTGAAGTAAATAACATGTACATGTACGAATGAAAACTATTGGTTTGCAATGAGGATCTCGTCCATTTATTACAGGTATTCCAGGTTAAGCCTTTTCTGTCATTTTTTTAAACATAGTTTAAAGGTTCCTGACAGTACTTTAATTACTTCTGGTTTCATTGATTTGATATGTTTATGTTAATCTGTTTGGTCCAGAGAAATCAATCGCTCAATCAATAGATTATTACTATTGTTTACTTTAATGCATAGTTTCAGTCAGAGTCACGTTTTTCAATATTGGTACTTCTTCATTGTATTCAAGTATTCAAGTACCAATATTGAAAAATGTAAATTACTGAAATTGAAAAGGAAAAAAATCAGTGAAACCGTGTTAAATTGGTACATGGTAACAAAAGAATAAGCATAAACAATGCTGCACTATTTCATTTAAACACACAATGTACTTTACAGTCTCCACAAAGGTAGTGGGTCAAGCAGGAATTATTGAACCCACAAATCCAAGATTGAACACTGGATATCAAATATAATTTTAATGAAATATGGTCATACAATTATATTATTCAACTCGATAATCAGAAGAGAATAAGAATGAACTCCTGTTTGAAAAAAAAGAATATTTTGAACATAAATCAAATCAGAACATTTTAATACTTCAAACTTTATACAGGAAAATTAAATTTGGTATAATAAGTCTAATTGATGTGTCTTGTTATTATAATGTAGGATTGGTGTTGACAATACACAAGAAGCAATATTAGGTGAAACAAAATGTCTTATGTTAACAACATTAAAGCTCTATTTGAGTTTAATCACAATTTTAGTGGTCTGGCACCTCTTTTTGAAGTTTGCATGTATGCACACAAACTTGTGTTTAAAACCCACTATATAATACATATATATTTGTTTAAAAATGTTTGATAACAAAAAATCCTACCAGATAGAAAAATCTAAGCATGACAATATTTGGATTTTGTTGAATAAATTTGGGTATTATGTAGTTAGTCAGTATACAAAAAAGGAAAATTTTATAAAAACTTTTTAAACTGTTATTAAAACAATATAAGTTCTGAGATGTGTTGTTATACATTCATTGATACAAAGAAGATATTTCATTGTATTATACATTGTGAAATATTCTGTTTACATTTATATTTTGAAGACAGATTCGATTTAAATATTTTTGGTTTTAGGTTTAGTTATTATTTTTAATAATTTTTCCATGATTTTGATTCTAAAAAATCCTACAAAAACATAAAAGATAAAGCCAACAATGCAGTGTGTGTAAATATATTTCTAAAAACATTTTTTAGAATTTCCTTTATTTCAAAACGCTACTAAATTATATAGTTAAATCACCAAGAAATATTTTCGTCACTCAGCAAAAATGTTGTCACTTTTTACTGATGCCTTTTAAGTATAATACTTTGTTTCAAAATCAAAGTTTGTCTCAAGGTGACAAAAAGTTTGTAGTTTGTATGAGTTCGTATGAGGGTTCCATATATAAAGTAATTTAAGGGTTCGTATCAACTTCGTTTGACTCTGTTACTTTCCTACGAACAACACCGTATATGAAACAAATTAGATGCTTTTAGCATTATACTTCGTTTAAATCATATCAGATATTTTTATTTTTACTTTTATAAAACTAGCTTGTCTGTCTGATGATGAAATAATATGTTTATCTATCAATCTGCTAGTGACCCTAACAGAGAAAAATGTTATAATAAGTGAGTAAAAAGAGTAAAGGGTGAGTACAAAGAAATGTTGTGTCTGCATGGCTGGCAGTTTCTTTGGTTTTCTTTTTTTTGTCCGAAGAACGACAAAAGTATACTTCGTGTATCACTTACACATTCCATGAAAAAGACCGGGGCCCAGTGTGCTAAGGGTTAGCTTTCTAAGAGACGTCAGGTCTTTCTTTTAAAATAGTGATACACGAAAAGTTGTTGCCCAAAAATCTGCCGGCCATCATATGATGCAGCAGAGCAGACACACTTTGAAAAAGAAAACACCAAAAAATTGGCTACAAGTGCAAATTCTTCAACAAGAAAAACTTGATTTGAAAACTGTCGAATTTGAAAAAGATGCTATCTTTCAACTCCAAAAACAAAATATTAAATTAGAATCACCATCACAGCCAGCATATATAAAAAAAGACAAACACACCACACAAAAGGACAGAAGGTTTTATAAGTAAACACCTTTCTATTATTGATATATTGATATATACTGAACTAAGATACTGATAGAATTATATAACTATTAAAGAAAATAACGCGATTAGAAGAGGAAATCCAATTAAATTTTGGCATAAAACGAGTACTTGAACCATTCTCCAGGACAGAAGTTTGTGGGTGACAAGCACTTGACTTTGTTAGTCAGTCGATAAAAAAAAAACACATTACGCGGCAGCAGAGACCAGGGCCAGACGCGTGACGACGTTGGAGGAAGGGGCTGATACCGCTTTCTTCTCATGTCCACCAAAGTATCCGCTTATATAGAGACATGTGTAAGTCTTCCAAACGTCTAGTGACTGAAAACAACACCGTTTAGCTTTCATCATAAAGGCTTAGCGATTTCTGCAGCATCGACAGTTTCGATCTCTCTTCAACTGACTGGGGCTTCCTTTACCCCTGGACCGGGCCTGGACACGACCCGGACCCGTGAATGGGGTCCATGAAAACGACCTTGGTTTAAGCACACACAAGACTAGTAATATGTGTCCCCGTTTTCATGGGCCTTAAGGATAGGTCCGGGTCGGGTCCAGGTTTGGGGGTCCGATAAAGGAAGCCCTTCAACTGTCGGATGGTTTTTATTATTGCCTTGTTGTTATATTCGGAATTTACGCAAGAAAAACAAGTCTCGCTTATCCCGATCTAACATCTTCTTCCTCTTATATTAGTTTTGTGTGTTGTTATAACAAAACGATAAATATTGTCAATAACGAACGTCGTAAATTGAAATTGTCAGTTTTCACAATAATAATTGGGTCATCGCCGGATTCTCTCAAAGTATGTTTTTGTACTAGTGTTGTTTGGTCTTGTTGATGATAATCGTCATCTTCCTCTCCTTGGTTAAATTATTTATTCTTTTTCTTGCGTTCCTTGTCATACAGCAATTCAGGCTTATCGACGCTGGGGACCTTTCCACGTATTTTGCGGTGAAATAGATCTCCCGCGGGAGTGACGCCGGCTGTTGCATACACAAAAATGAAGGCATCCAGGGTTTTTGTTCGATGACTGCTATACGAAGTGTTTTGTTAAGATTTCTCATAAAGTATTCTGCCGTTTAGTTCACTTTGGGATGAAGAGTAGTAATTTTGTGGTGCTTGATCCCTTTTTGAGGGCATGTATTGTTTAAACGCGTGACTATGGAACGGACTTCCATTATCTGCAATCACTTTGTGCGGTAACACATGTGCTGCGAATATTCTATTAAAGAGCTCCACGGGTAGTTCAGTTGCTGTAGATCCAATAATTTCGACTTCTGGAAAACGTGTCTCTTGATCAACGACTTTGATCGTGGACGAGTCGTATCATTCGTGGTCGGTGCTACAATACGGTTTAGGCGTAACATCAATGAACTGTTGTTGTTGACCGTGTGAATTCATGCCGAAAGTTTTGATATGTTCTTAGGTCTTGTAGATAACATGTGAATACATTTCTGGTGATCTTTCTAAACTATCCCAGTTGTTTTGTTGGGTTAATGTAGATAATACCTCAATGTAGGATCTTGTGAGGTTTGGTATTTTATGTGGCGTAAGGTAACAGCTACAGGAGCAGCATATTCTACGATAAAACGTGCTTTGCTGTTACATTATGGTGGATTTGATGAAACATTTATCAGATCAGTATCGGTAAATATAATTTAATCCACCATAATGTGGCACGCTTTCTTTCTTCTGTCGCAATATTTAGTGCTATAAATTTACTAATATATTGTTTCCAGGGGATTCCCACATTTCATCCAACGAAAAGTGTGGAAAATCGTGTAAAGGAATTTAAACAAGAAAAACACGTCCGTGTACAGTAGTTAACCAACTCTTCCAAATTCTCGCTTTCCTGATATATCATGCTTTACCACACGAACAGCCATTTGCTGCATAAAAAGGTTTATAGAGAGTGTTCTTTTTTTAAAAAGTTTTACCGTCAGAAAACTGTCATTTTTCAGTTTCCGCACGAAGCACAAGGAAAACTGTCATTTTTCAGTTTCCGCACGAAGCTCAAGGAAAATAGACGTTGTATGTGTAGTATTCATTCATTCCGAATTTTTTAATTGTGTCAACCCGAGGTATACAGAAATAGTTTGTGGGGTATCTGTCTATATATCTACGGATCCAAAAGAAAAAACTTACCGAGATTAATAACTTCTTCCTTAAATTTTATGATGATCTATGATACAGCATCACAATTCACAACCGAAATCACAATTCGGGTAAATTTGGACCAAATTTAGGATCAATTCTTATTTTTGGCGACAAAACGGCGATTTGGGTAAATTTGTGCTTCAATTTTCATGAAAATTTTCATGTAGAACAATTCATTAGTGTTGGTTTTCAAAAATAGGGATACGCATGCGTTTTCTAAAATAACGACAATATGGTTTTATTTAGTATTTTTCAGTCAGGGCACTTTTTTCGACAACAATAGTCCAAAATTTTAATCACTTTTCCCCAAATTTTTTTCACCTGATAAGGTAGCACACCATGAAACGGGCGTAGAAACGAAACTGAATTTCTTCATTTAAAATAGGGACTCTCACACTACCAGTCCAGTGCGCGATAAAACCTAAGCCAAGCAGTAACATAGGCCAAGTTTCTAGATGAACTACAGGTGAGCGTCTTTCCTATGGCATTTTGCAGAAAATAATTCGAAATTAAATAAATTCCGTAAATGACCGTTTTAACGCCCTGGTCATTTATTTAAAAATCGAAAATTTATCCTGGGCGTTTATTCGGATATGGGCGTTTATTCGAAAGGGGTTTAATTTACAATATGGCCTAATGAGGTTGGTCATTCTCCTATCGAACTTTCGAAGCTGATATCACAATTTCTTGACTCTGATACAGTAAATTTCATCGAAAATTTATCCAGAACTATCCAGAATTATTACAGAACAACGATTCAAGATGGCAGCACGCAGACGTCTTTGTGTACTGTGGTTTTTGTTATTATTTTTGTTTGGAAATAACCTTATATCTTGTAACATATCGTCCAAGAAGAATAAGTTTTGTATTGGTCATTTAAATGTGCGTGGGCTATCTGGAAAGATTGATTGTCTTTCGATGTTTGTTAAAGAACACAAGTTTGATATTTTTGGGATCTCAGAAACACTACTGAAAGAGTCTATACCTACAACTCTCGTAGATATATCTGGTTATTCTTTTGAAAGAAAAGACCGTAAGAAAGATGGTGGTGGTGTCGGAGTTTACGTAAAATCTAATATCGATTATACAAGGAGAAAGGATCTCGAGAATGAAAACTTAGAGTTTATATGCTTGGAAATTCTATCGCAACATAAACAATCATATTTTGTATGTATTTTATATCGACCACCGAATACATCAAAACACTTGTGCAAAAACTTTATTGATATTTTTGACAAAACATTGACAAAAATTAAAAATTCACATGACAACAAAGAAATCATAATTATCGGCGATGTAAACTGTAATTATTTAAGTGACAATGACAATAAACCGTTTAAAGATCTTTTATCACTGAATGGGTTTATCCAAACCATTAAAGGCCCCACGAGAATTACAGGCGAGTCGGAGACATTGATTGACGTGATTTTGTCAAACAAACCCGAGGTATTATTGAGTAATCAAGTTTTGACGTGTGGATTAAGCGACCATGAAGCGATATATTGTGTTCGAAATACCAACAAGAAAAAAGAAACATCAGAGATAATTAAATGGCGTGATTATACCAATTACTCATTTGAAGGTCTTCAAAACACACTACAAGAAACTGATTTTTCTTCCGTATATTCTGAGAAAAATCCAAATAAAGCTTGGCATTGTCTCAAATCTATATTGCTGAACACTTTTAATAATCACGCTCCATTGATTTCAAAACGAGTCAAGTCGAAAAAATCACCTTGGCTCACTCGTGAACTGAAAGTCGAAATGAACAATCGAGACAGGCTTCACCGTAAATTTTTGTCAACGAAATTAATAAATGACTTCAACGCATACAAAACCCAGAGAAATAAGGTTAACGTACAAGTGAGAAAAGCAAAAAACAAACACCTCAAAACTTTGCTAAACGAGTCTACCAAAGATCCAAAGAGATTTTGGAAAACCCTAAAGAAAATCTTCCCGACTAAAGAAATCGTTTCCAACGCTAAATCATTCTTCATTGATAGCAAATTGACTTCCAATCCGTCAAAGATAGCTACAGGCTTCTGCAATTTCTTTACAACTGTGGCTGGGAAGGTGAAAGAAAAAGCTATTCGTTTGAAAGATTTTGTATGGTCTAGACCGGTGGTTACTTACCCGAAAACATATTCTACGTTCAAATTCAAAGAGGTTCTTGTGAATGACGTGTTTAAAAACCTCAAAAAACTCTTTCGAAATAAAGCTACTGGTCATGACGATCTACCGCCAGAAATGTTGAAGGACTCTGCCCGTTATATTGCCAAACCACTCGCCCATGTGATAAATAGATCATTGGAAACTGCTACAGTACCCGATGACTTTAAATATGGAATAATATCACCCATTTTCAAGTCAGGCGCCAAAACCGATTTGGACAACTACCGGCCCGTATCAGTCCTACCAATCTGCTCTAAGATTTTTGAGAGATGTATCTACTCACAAATATCGAAATTTCTTGAGGAGAAAAATCTTCTATCACAAACGCAGTTTGGTTTTCGTAAACAACGCGATACAGAAACAGCAGCAACACTTTTTCTTGATCAAATACGCATGAGTATGAACGATGGTCTGATGACAGGTGCCATATTCGTAGACTTGAGTAAGGCATTTGATACTCTGAGCCACTCACAAATTATTGAAAACTTGTCAAGTTATGGTATCCATGACAAGGAAAAAGATCTCCTTGTAGATTACCTATTTAACCGTAAACAATCCGTACGTATTGGACAAGAAATATCACAAGCTCAAAACGTGACATGCGGAGTACCTCAAGGGTCAATACTCGGGCCCTTACTTTTCTTATTGACCTTCAATGACATTGAATCAGTGCTTCAAAACTCAAAGATTTTCACATATGCTGACGATACAGTGATCTACTACCAGTCAAAAACGACATCAGACATCGAGAAGCATCTCGCAGAAGATTTCAAACTACTTTCAGATTGGCTAGAATCGATGGACCTAGTGTGCAACATGAAAAAGGGAAAAACGGAAGTGATGTTGTTTGGCACACCACAGAGGGTCAAAGGTCAATCACTGAACATCAAACACAAATTCGAGAGCTTAATGTCAACCAATACATATAAATATCTTGGAGTCAAACTCGATCAGTCATTATCTTTAAAAGATCACATTGACTCTGCATACAAGAAAGCAGCAGGAAGATTGTACCTACTGAAACGAGTCCGTTCACAACTTACAACTGAAGCAGCACTTACCTTGTATAGATCATTGATTCTGCCAATCTTCACATATTGTTCCATCTTGACCAGTACACACACACGTACGGCTGAAGAAAAACTGATTAATTTTGAGAACAGAGCTGCTCGTATTATATACAAACGCTATAACGTCAGAGATCAATCGAAAGTTTCCATCCGTGCAATCCAGAAACGCAGACTTTGTGTGCAGGTGTACAAATGTATCACTGGACAAGTTTGTCGTAATTTGCTAAACTATTTCGATGTGATGTCAAACGATACTCGTAACTCTACAAAGATTATCAGACTTCCTCGTGTCAAACTGGAATCCGCAAAGAAAAGCTTTAGATTTGCTGGTGCTAAAGAATATAACTCTTTGCCAATGAACGTACGAAATGCAAATTCTACAAAAGATTTTATAAGTTTATTTAATAAAGCTTTCAATATCTAATTCACATTCTAGGTTAATCTGAGTTTTATTGCCGAGTTTTATGCGTAAATTTTATATCTTGAATCATTCAGATTCTCAAATTCGACTCTTTTAATCTTCGAATTCAGCAGTTTAATCTTAAATTTTTCCGGGCGATATTCAAACTTTTTTAGATTTTTACTGATTTTACAGTTTTCACTTTTTTTTATATTATACACAACAGGACCCATAGAACAACAGAAATTTGTAAATATGTATATAGTGTATATATTTCTAATTTTTGAATGGCTTATCCTGTATAAATATTCGTGAATAATAATAATAATAATAAAATTTCAGGTCAATGCCAAAAGATACAGAGAGAAAGGACTTGTTGTTCCAAGAACTTACTCATGTCATTCAAAAAAGATGAAAATTGCTCAAACTCAGTATTAGGTATTTATCAGCATATTACAATTGAGATTGTATCAGATAAAATTAGAAAATATCCTTATTTTAAACGCTAATAATCAACTATTTATTTATGCGGTTTTCTTGTCTTGCTCACCATAATTGTAGACAATATCCAAACGATAACGCTGTAGACTATATCAATAGAGAGATGGCCCAAAGAAGCGAATTTGGTGATTGTAAGTATATTGTTGACACACAACCTGAATATAGGATGAAGTTTTCAAAATTATTTAACAAAGAAAACGGGTGTTCTTGACTTTTAATTTTTCTATTTTCATGTTTAAGACTTGTTGTAAATATATCATCATCGTCATTTTTGTATCATCGAGACCATATCTTAAGTATCTATTTTGCTTACACATATATCGCAATTACTTTTAATTACATCGAATATCAGCCGATATTCGTATTAAAAATTGATATACTAGGTATATCATTTGATAAACTAAGAATATCAAAAATATGTGACAATCGGCTTCCATATTGTTGCGTAGCAATTAAGTCATTTAACAACTGTGTTAAAACAAAACAAGCTGGCGATTCATTATTTATTGTCAATAAATCTAGGAGAGGATGGAGCTATAACGGTTTTGAAAGAGAAAGTACGGTTAGGAAAGTTTGGAAAGTTTGATTTTTTGGTGGAAAGCTAAACTTACCGACCATGACTTCATTTTTAACTCGATGCTGTTTGAAAGGTAGATTGCTAGATAACAATTTATCTGTTCTGTTTTATTTCGTTCTGTGTTTTATTATCCACGTTGAAAATTACTGAACAATATTTTTTAATCTTATTACAATTGTCTTTTTTGAAACTATGGATAAATTTTGTCATCTTCATGACCTTAATATTTATTGCTTTATTTGTCCGAGAAGCACAAAAGCAGGGAAATGAAGTACAGCGAAGCCTCTCTAGAGCGCACCTCGGCTACTTTTTGTTGTAACGGACTAAATTACGGTCAAACTCTTATATCAAAACCTGGTTATTAGCAGACACATTTTCTTTCAGTCCGCTATAGGTGGTTTCACCGTAAACCAAATTTCAGGCAAAAAAGAAGATAAAAAAACACGACAAACACGAATTAAAACTCCTCTCATTGTTGTGTCAATTCTAAAAATCAACAAAATATTGAATGTTACCTAATGATTACGGCATCGTTTCGTTGATATTTATTGAAGCTAGTGAGCAAATACTGGTGTCAACACAAACAGTTTGTTCAAGTAGTTTCTGCCTACGCAGATCAAAAGTTAATAAAAATAATAACATAACTGAATGCGAGATCCAGATGGAATTATAAATAGCAACTGACAACCTCGATCCCAGGCCTGTCAGTCTCTAACATTTATATTAGACATTTTTCTCCTAAAATGTTCGATATGAATGTAAGAGAGAAAAACAGGCCTGGGATCGAGGTTGAGCAACTGAGTTGAGAATGCTGATTCACCAGTGATGAAGAATGACAAATTGTAACCACAAGTACTGGTGGTAATTACAGTGTAACCACACTTGTTAACGACGTCACGGTCAATCCACACGAAGGTTTCTCCACACAGGCTGAACAACATCATAGAGGAAAAAAATGTAACTTTGTGGTGTATCTAGGACCTGCTGGATAGACGAGTGTACCAAGTCCATAATACATCTAATTAGCAGACATTTATTTTTAAGATATATAATGACAAATTATATGTATTTGTTTAGCTGATGATTCAGAGACTCATCCATTAACTATTAATGAGAAAATTGAAAAACCACGCGAGGCGTGGGGTCACAAAGCAGAATTCATTCTCGCCTCAATTGGATTGGCTGTTGGTTTAGGAAATATTTGGAGATTTCCATATTTATGTCAGAAGAATGGAGGAGGTGCGAATTTTGATATGAAGTAATGCTAAACAGTATTTTACGAGCGGGACAAACAAACTTTCTTTCTTCCTGTGTTTTCTGTTTTTCAGGAGCTTTTCTTATTCCGTATTTTATCATGATGATAATCGAAGGAATACCATTATTTTACATCGAATTTGCTATTGGCCAAAGATTTAAAAGAAGTGCTGTTGGATGCTTTTCGAAAATACATCCAGCATTAAAAGGAATCGGCATCTCTTGCATCATTGTTTCCGTTCTGTTGTGTATTTATTACGTGACCGTCATTGCTTGGTGTTTTTACTATTTGTTTGTCTCGTTTACTAAAAAGTTGCCATGGGATATCGAGAATTGTCCAAGGTAAAGTGTGAAATAATCTAATCCATTCACGAAATATGGAAATTTTGCGAAGATAAACTTTGCAAGTTTCGGGAAAATATCAAAATATTATTTTTCGAAATTTGAAGATTTACATAATTTGTACCCGTGGAAATTCCCTGTTCTCTTCCTTTTCCTGTTCTTACCACTCGCATCTGAAGGATTCTGCATGCATTGTTTTTGGATCAATCAATCTAAAGACCCTTTTAAAGTTTTTTACTTTATGTATTTTACAGGTATAACGAATATCATTTATTGAAACAAGAATGCCACTTGAATCAAACATTATACAAGGCTTCATGTGTGGCAATGAACGCTTTTCCGGATTGCTGTGTGCACGATCCTCAGTTATATTATTTCTATAGAAAAGCACTAGATATCTCACCTTCTATTAACGACGTGGGAAATGGACTTAATTGGAAATTGGCCGGCTGTTTAGTGTTATCATGGGTGGTGGTGTATGCTTGCATTGTCAAGGGCGTAAAATCAAGCGGAAAGGTAATAATCATTTTAAATATAAAATCAATTAACAAAAAAAAAAAAAGAAGGAAAATGAAATAAACTTTGAGAAGATCTGTGGAGGAGTGTAATACAACTAAGCGCCGTCGCGGTATATCAAAAAAGCTCTCTCCTCCCTGGGTTCAATTAACTGACTTTGCAGTTGATCCACATTACTTCCATGTATGCTTTTCAATCTCTTCCGCAGATGTTAAGTATTGGACTCATTGAAATACTGTAGGGGTGCAAATTATCAATAACATTTCTGAACAGTCAAGGTTGCCAAGCGTTGTTTGAACAAATGAGAAGAATTTGGTGGATTCATACTTTCATTATAGGCTGTTTATTTTACCGCAACCTTCCCTTATGTTGTGTTGATCATATTATTTTTTGTGGGTGTGACCTTGGATGGTGCATCAATTGGGTTGAAAACCTTATTTTATCCAGATGTAAGTACATTATGTGTTCTCGCTTTCACCTGAAAATTCAATTTGAAAAGAATTTTTGATGCAAAATGCAAAACTTAATAATGTCTCGCTCATTCAAACGCTATTATTCAAATCCTTGTTTTCTTCTTATAGTTTTCAAAGTTAAAAGAACCAGAAATCTGGATGGACGCAGCCACACAGATGTTTTTCACTTTGAGTTTAGGATTTGGTGCTTTGATTTCATTCTCTAGTTATATGCCCCTCAAAAACAATTGCGTTAGAGATACATACACTGTCGTTCTTGTAAACTGTGGAACATCCATTTTTGCTGCCATCGTTGTTTTCTCAATCTTAGGACATCGAGAATATGTTCTCGGTGAACCAGCAGATAAGGTAAATTTCTTCAATAAGCTAATTTATCCTTTTTATTCAAAATTAGAAAACATCCATTCATTTGCATTTCAGGTTGGGAGTGGACCAGGCTTAGCGTTTATAGCTTTCGCCGATGCATTTCTTCAAATACCAGTATCTCCACTTTGGTCGGTTCTGTTTTTTATAATGTTAATTTTACTTGGAATAGGTTCCGAGTTTGGAACATTGGAAGGTGCGATTGCTCCATTTTATGATATGAAGTGGGTGACGATGAGAAAGGAGATTTTTACCGGTAGCTAAATAATTTCAAACAATACATATACTGAATAAAATATAATTTATTCCAACAAAATAAACAAAATTGATAATGGTTGTATTCCGTTTTTTTCCGAGGTTTGGTTTCTGTGGTAATGTTGATTATCGGAATGGGTCTTGTGACGTCACCAGGATTTTACGCGTTTCAAATTTTCAACGATTACGCAGTGCAACTCGGGTTGCTGTTTATCGCGTTTTTTCAAACAATAACAGTTTCATGGGTTTATGGCAATGACAAGTAAGTTTACATTAAGCAAACTTTATCTTCCTTTATGGAATCAACATTTTAATTGTTATACAAAACAAAAGTTGCCTATAGATTGATCACCTAATTTTTCTGCTGACACAAATGGTCCCTTCTTCGAGTATTAACGCATATAGTTAATAATTCCCTGTCTTCCTGTCATCACGAAAATAAAACTGTTGATAAATGCTTTTTTTTAGATTTGCCGATGATGTTGAATACATGACTGGCAAAAGACCATATTTCTTTTGGATGTTATGTTGGAAATACGTGTCGCCGTTAGCAGTGTTCATCATTTTCGTTGCAAATTGCTTCAAACTCGCAACAAATTCTGTAACATATAAAGCTTACGTCGGCTGCTCACAACAACTGGTAAATTAATTTACGTGAAATTCTAAAACTCTATAGATACCTTCTCCAGGTAGAGGAAAATCCGAAGTTATTTCATATTGAAGTGGACATACGCAAGTTTTATTTCATATTGAAGTGGACATACGCAAGTTTTATTTCATATTGAAGTGGACATACGCAAGTTTTATTCCATATTGAAGTGGACATACGCAAGTTTTGTGGATTGTTTATTTTGATTTGTTGAACTCAAAAGCTTCGTAGGATATGGGAGGATGTAAGCCCTGGTGATAATTGTGTACGTTTTTTAGCAATGATTTTATATTTTTCAATTTTCTTCTACTTCTTTTTAGATACCGTTCTCTCCCTTACTTTCCAATGGAACAGACACATCAACCGTGAAAACTCCTTATCCTGGCTGGTCTCAATTTTTCATAGTTTTGTTTATCATTCTTCCGATGCTACCGATCCTAGGCTATTTGTTGTATGACTTAATAAGAAATCCGAATTGTTGGATGAATGGAATCAAGGCTAGACTGGGCGACGTGAATAACTACCATCCAGATCCTTATCGAGTTGATTCGAGTAGACGAACGAGTCCGGATCGTTTTGAAGAAGAGGTTTTGAAAAATGAACAAGAAGTGAAAGTGGAGAAAGAAGAAACAGTCTAATTTGATTTTGTTCTGTAAAATGCATTTTTAATCATTTAAATTTGATAAAAAGAATAGCTAATTTGCACAAAAAATATGCATGCGCACTAACCATATTTCACAGAATCGGAAAAACATCCAATCATCTTCTGAATAAAAATCATGTGACCAAAACTAAACTAAACTTAAAAGTATTCTTTTGGTGATCTTCTGGCTAAGAAGATAATTCAATAAAATTCAAACGCGATATCGACAGGTCGTTAAAGACTGAACCTGGTGTTAAAGGCACCATGTGCCTACTTCCAGAAACTTATATAATAATAATATAAAATCCTTGTCCACTGAAGTTTTAGCGATAGAAAAAGGCGATAGGTTCTATCACCTTCAGGGGACACAAGGCTTCAATATTATTATGGGATTCTGCTAATTGTTGTTTGCAAAACACTGTGAGGGAGGAACCCTGATAATAAACACTGTGAGGAAGGAACACTGATAATTAAGTTTCAACTCGCTGTTGGGGGCAATTCTCCAGAGGGAAATTTTTCAGAGGAGGGGCCATTTTTTTGTCACGACAGTAATTAAATTAAAAGTTTTAGGTAATTTTGATAATAGATACTATTAAAATTGAATATGTGTTGTATAGAATTTTCTTCTTAATGGCTTGACACACATTTACCATTGATCCAAGAGAAATTTTAAATTCCAGGATTTCTGGTGATTTAAAATATGGCGCATAATTTGTTTCTCTTGTTTTTCAAGTGACATCAACGCTGATGTAAACGTGTCTTAGTAGTTTTACAAACTGACAAATATGAAGAATTTTTTTTTTTAATTAATAGTTTGTATTATTCTTTCATTTTATAAAAAATGTACGTTACATGATGGACCTTTCCCGAAACACGATATTACTGTCTATCCTCTTAGTTCAGTCTCGATTTCATGTTTATCATTCAAACAGTCAAACAATGTTCATAAAAAATGAGGCTTAACCCAGAAAACATCGTATAAACGGTTTCAGGAAAGTTCGATAAACATTTAGCCCACAAAGTGAACAAATAATAATTCTAAGCAATAGATTACAATGTTTTGAATTCTTATTATTATACGAAAATAAAATGGACGAAAACAATCAGCTTACAGCATTAATTTTCATCATCTCTTGTAATAACAGTTACGGAATTTCTTGGAATGGTGCAGCATCATGAAAACATTCTTCAAACACTAAATCGACAACACTTTCGGCTTTACTTCTCGTTATATTTCTGACACATAAAATACTGGCAACAGCTTTTCTTTTAACGCATGTCTAGTAGAAACATCAAGATTAATGATTAGTCCGGATATCGGATGTTTGATACGTGTTTAAAGATATCCAATCGGATCTATTTGTTATACCTGTTGATGCGCTTTGAAGCGAAAGTTTCGGAAAAACTCATTCGTAAATGAACAATCACCACTCAGATTGGCTGCACGGATCTATGAAAAAAAATTTCATGACAGTTCACGTGAAAACACGAAGGGGCAGTGATATGTGACCGATTATTATGCTTGGTCGATAAAAAGTTTTTATGATGATCGAAGACAAAGGATAGAAAACTTCAACATCGTTGATTTTCATTTTAAATTCGTGAACAAGATACACCATCTCGACATCTCTTTTGAGGGTCTGCATAAATTAATTTGGTGTATATTTCTATTATCCAAATAGATTATTATACTTTTGATACATACAACAAACATAACCTATTCATGAAGTTAATTTCATTTTTCTTACAATCGTAAGCTAGTGCTTATACCTCAAAACACAGGCTAGTGATTATATACCTCAGAACAGGCTAGATGCTTCATATTGTAAGCATCGTATTTCATGCGACATACATCAAACGCATGAATCAATTCGTGTGCAAGAATCGTGTCGTATTGTTTCTGTGATTTCAAATTATTTTCGCATAATATCACCTAAAACATACACAGAGCAAGAGATACTATAAAATGAAGCATCAGTATACCTAGGCTAAAATGAAGCATCAGTATACCTAGGCTAAAATGAAGCATCATTATACCTAGGCTAGCGTTTAGTTCAAACAAGTAGTGAGTTTAACGGGAAGAAATAAAATTTTTCAACCTGTCCTTTTATTAATGGTTAGTGTTAACTTCATCTATCGTCCAAAGGTTCAAACCAATATTGACAGTGGTGTGGGAGAATTTGTGACTAGTTGTTGAATCCATCCATGGGCGAGTTAGTTACTGACAAACAAAACTGAACGAACAAAACAAAACAAACTGAACGACCGTGTGTTTACCTCCTTGTTGTCAGGATCAAAGCCGCCAAGTAATTTTGAATCACAAGGTTCGCATAGTAGTTTTTTGTTTTGGAGACTGACTTCACTAGAAGAATATGAGATTTTAAAGAAACAATGATGCGCCAATATAAAGTGTAAAGTGTAATCTCGATATAACGAACGCTGAAGGGAATGAGGGAAAGAGGATTTATCGAGGGAGGGAATAGGGAACCGGGTTCGTGTGAATCGAGGGAGAGAAAAGGGGACTCCTTTATGATTTCCAGCATACATAAATTAACTTTGAATAACTTTGTTACGCGTTATTAGAAGATAAGTTATGTAAAAGAAATACACAAAAGAACAGTCTTTTACCATTTCATGTTCTTCAAATATGTCAACAAACATCGTACTGTTTTTGCTAAAAATAAAAAACCCTCAAAATTGTATTCGTTGTAAACCGAGTAAACGAGATTTCTTGAATATCCATATTTTCCATTCCAAAAACAAGCTTCTTACCATTTTTACATGATCTTTCCGTTTTTGTGATACAATCCATGTGCAGTGAATTATCTCCATCATTATTCATAGATTTTTTTTTACTTTATTCACTAGCGGAGAACAATTCACAGTAATATATCAATTATCTCCAATATATATCTTATTTGTTCTCAGTAAACGTGTAGGTTCAGCTTTTAGTGAGATCTATTTTCGTATAATCGTTTTTGGTGTACCAAAGGGGTCTATTCTCAGACACCTCTTCTTCCAACTATCGTTTCCTTTATATCAAATATATTGCTGACAACAACACCCTCTATGCCTGTTATGTCGCCCCAACTTGCAACAAGAACTCTCAAACGTAATCCAGTGTTAATAATCTGGAAGCAAACCCGGAGTAAAAAACATCGCTATTAAACTTCAGGTTGGTCCCTTTCAAAGAATTGTTGGTCTAGATTAGTCCAAGAAGTAAGTAAAACCAACGTTAGTGATAAATAAATAAAATACAACTTCCTGTATATTATTCACAGGAAACCCAGGACAAGACACTGCGAAAGGCAGGAACAAATGAAATATTTCAGATTCCAAGAAAACTTATGGTTAGCGAGAAAATTCTTATTCCTCCGACATATGCTACGAAAATCGTTGAGCAATTATTTGCCTTTTTACTGGCAAAATGAATTTAAATAAGTAATAAATAAAATAACATTTTAAATGTCATAACTGCTCATAGATGAGTTTCATGATGGATGGGTCTTGTCATTTTTCAAGGCTTGTGATTAGCCACACCAAAAGATGTGTGTGCATATTATATAATAATGTTGGTAGACACCAAAAGATGTGTGTGCATATTATATAATAATGTTGGTAGACAATGTTTTGATGATTAATTTTCCATGTTGAAACTACGTAAACAAACGTTACTAAGAAAGTCATTAAGAAAGTCCTGTATTTCTGTATTTTCCCTTTCGTGACAAAGTTTCATATTTTTTGAATTTATTAGCTAATATTCCAACTGATCAGAAACATACTTGGATACAAAATCTATTTATATTATACAGCTTGAAAGAAACTTTATGTGTTCACGTTTTGGGCTTTTAATCTCAATCAGTACATTTGATATCGAAACTGGGATAATTTACATATTATTGATATATTATAATATATAAGTTGAAAAGTTAAGAACATATCAAAGTTGAGTGTTCTTATAAACAAAGATCGTGTATTACATTTCAACACGTCATATAAGCCAAAAACTTTGGAGCAGGTCATCCCCGTTAAAATTACTCATTAATAGTTGAATTTTACTTGAAAATTTATAATTTACACTCAAATTATTCGGAATTTTATCGCTTTGTGGGTTCATATCTTTTTTAACATTAGCATTCTTTTTATCGTCGCCTCGCGTTCCCGTCTGAGTTGCTAAATGTCCATAAAAGGAATGAAAAGACAGGACAAAATTTGAAAGTACGTTAATCGAGTGAACAGATATTACTCATGAAAATCAGATTTCAAACAGCACCGAACCGTGAATTACAAACAAGATGGTTTCGTAACCTGACCTTATTAATAATTTCGTTACACCAATCAAAACTTAAATCAATACCCACAAGCAAAACATTAATAATTGACCTTAAATAGTGGTTTCAATTTTACATCCACGTCATTATTTCGGTGAAAGGTTCCGGAATTTTTCTGGGTTCACACAATTAATTGTGAAAAGAAAAACTGTATTCCATTACGATTTCATTTTTCACAGTTTGCATACGATGTTCACATGTTTTGAAGAAAAACATACAAAACTCGTCTTCTTCTATGTAAATCACACCAGAAAGCTGTGTCAACAATGTAACCCCGAACAAGAAACGCATGCTTCCCATTCATATAAATTTGAAATATTTGCAAACTTTACTTCCCTATAAATAACACAAACTGAAAATGCCCATTCATACTTTTATTCGATTAGGTTCAAAATAGGACGTCTCTTGGTACTACATACAAGCCTTAGAAATGCAATGCTCATTAGTCTGTATGATATTCTTCGTCTTTATCGGTAAGTGTGCAGTAAGATCCAACTTTATTTCGTGTTTTTGACCCTTACCTACCTCAAATATTTGTATTTATAGAATTTACATTCTGCGCCGATTGTCATAGTCATTCCTATAAAGCTGGCTGTTGGAGCAAGTTAGGGGGTATTGTATTGGAAGATCTCCTAATCACCGATCGAGATGGCTCCAGTGGAAATAAATTAGATTGGAAAAATTTTCAAAACAGCATTTCCAGGTAAATACCTTCTTTTACAGGATGCTCAGGGTTGGAAATCTTTTAAAGTACGTTCCTCTTCAGGCGTCAGAACTTACCACTAATTCTGGCAATAGTATCAGCGATTGGAATTTCTCTTGAAAAGCCTCTCATTCAACATGTATTTTTTCAGTTTAATTTGTCGATGTCAAAAAGTAGCGAGAGAAAAACACTATAAAGTTTTTGGTATCCAGTATTTCGGTGAATGTTGGGCAACTAAAAAGGACATGACCATTGTGGCAAGGTCATTGGAAAATTCCAACGATTGCATTAATGGCTTTTTTAAAATATGCAGAGATGAAAACATGTGTGTTGGGAGATCAAAGTCAATATATTTGTACACACTAGGTAGTTCACATAATATTGATTTTCCTTTATATGAAGTTTGCTTGGAAGGATATGACAAGTTCAGTTTGGTTTAGGTACCGCAGATGCCACAATTAATGGTGGTTACAACGAATGGTCTTCGTGGTCGTTATGTTCAAGTACTTGTGTTGGTGGTGTCCAGGAACGCTCACGGTTATGCAACAAACCACAACCAAGTAATGGTGGCATGAGTTGTGATTCTTTGGGAGATGCCGAAGAAATTCGAGAATGTGGAACGCTCTCGTGCAACCAAGGTAGATTTGATTATTCAGTCTTTCTGATAAAAAATTATATGGGTAAGAGTTGGACGTTTGAACGGTAGCTGTTTTAAACTTATTTTTGTTTACTAGACGTACTTGAAGCAACATGTAAGGTAACAAGCAACGAAGAATTCCACAGCGTGACGACAAATCAAACATATACGCCCTACACGCCATTTTGCGCCGTCATGAATAAGAAACCAGCTGAAAACCATATAGAATACAAAGTATCAGCATATATGTATTGCAATCAAGAGGAACAGGCCTCAAGAATAGGACTCATGGTTAATGCCAAAAATACGCAGAATTACGAATTCGTCTATATTCAGTGAGTAATACCACGTACCAGTCATTGTAGGAAATATGAAAAGACTGTAACATCTTCTACCTCAGTCTTGGACTATCGTCTAACACAAATTCCAACGTACTTCTAGATTGGACTTGGTTGACAATTTCAGTGCTTTTTCCCCATAGATTCTTTTTAAGTTTGTAAGTGATAACATCTTTCTTTGTTTTCGTAGCTTGAGGTCACCATTTTATTGCTACACCACAGGAAGAATCATCGACGGAAAAGAAGATTGGAAGGACATGAAATCAGACCAATGCAACCGTTCTTTTCAAGCGTTCAGGTGGATTCATCTCGAAGCAGTTGTGACAAGTACAATCATCTCCTTTTATGCAGACAATCAATTTATTACATCGTGGAAGCCAACTTTACCAGGAACTGGACGTGGTGGGATTATTGTTCGAAATGGATTTATGAACGAGAATGTGTTTTTTCAAAATCTGGAAATTTTGTGAAGGAAACACAAAACATTCATTTCACCAACGTTATTTACAACGTTGGTTACAAAGAAGCGATTAAAAAAACCCAAGTAGCTGTTAGAAAAACCATGAGTCTAGCGAATATTTTAGTGAACAAAACTATTTAACAAAACATTCCAAAGAAAAGCACTCCAGTCAGAAATGGAAACAACCCCATATATTTTCTTTTCGAGACCATGATCTGTAGATAACCAGTTTGCTAAATATTTATTAACAAATTTTCTTTCAAAATAATTTATAAAAGAATCGTAGTATCAAAATGAAAAGATTTTTTTGATAAACATTAGTTTTTGATTCTTTGTAGAAAATTTACACGATAAAACTATGTACAGAATTTACAAACGATTGGAGATGAACAAAAGATAATGAAAATACTTTTGTCTTCTATTTTCTTTGAGAATGAGACACTAACTTTGGATAAAGGATTCGTGCCTAAAGAGATACAAACTATATATGGGGACCACAACGAAAATCCTATTTACTGAAATTAATAAATTCTTGGGGACAGAGTTGAACTGTCTGATGTAATGAACAAGTAGGGTATTTTTCCGTTGTATATCTCAGACTCCTGATTTAAAAAAAAAACAACCTTTGAAATGTCCATATGGTGGCAGCTGACAACAGCACCTCTAATGATACCATGAAGAATAAGATGGCGCACAAAACCACCTCAGCTCGAAGGCTGAAATGAAACCAAAATAGAAACAATTCAAATATGACATTCCACACCTTAAACTTTTACAAGCAACAGAATGCTAAAATATGTGACAGATGTCAAAAAAACAACAAAGCAATTGCTAGGTGTATTTGCCCAAGCCAAAAAAAAACCAAAACAGAAACCAAAACGAAAAAAGGGCAACAATGAACATATATCCTGTTTTAAATGTGTAAACTAAATAAAAAGAAGTCTCTCCTTCAGAGAGGTCACTTTCTTGTGAACTATCATCAGAAACTTTACATTTTAGTCTTCCCATCCCATAACAAAGTAAGCAACGAGTGAATCTGTAAAAGAGATCAACTTAAGCAGCATTTTTTGTTGCTTATAAAAAAGTCTGTATAGAATTTTTAAGTGAACATTATCAAGAAAATCATTCTTACACGTATGTCTGCCAGAGTATTAGATAAAGTTGTGAGACAAGGATTGGCAATGACAAAATGACAGACCATATCAAAGTTTGTTTACGCTCACCAAGGTTGCCTTTATATCCTGAAATTAAAAAAGTTCTACTTGGAAATGCACAAGATTAAGATGAAAATGAAGAGATTGTAAAAACCAAGAAAATACGTACCAAAAAATAACCTGAACATTTCAATGATTGCAATGAAGAACAATAAGATAATTTCTAATGCAAGTGTTCCACCCACATCAGGAAATGGAAGAGTCACTCCTGAAAACCAAAAGATGTAACACAGGATGACACCTAATCAGGATTGAAGTGATAAGTATTGCAAAATCAGGTTTTTATAAACTTTACTGAGACCACTCCTAAAGGAGTTCAAAAGAAGAACGGAAGAAAAAGGAACAGTTTTAAAAAGGTTTGAATTTTATGGTTGGTAAGAAAACTCAAACAAAACTCGAAAACAAAGACCAATCAACCCTTGGGATTTCTTTATGTGTAACACAATTTGGAGGCTCTCCTCATAATTTCCTAATAGAGCTACAAATTTCCACTATCCTATATAATATAATAGTTAACCTTCCCGATTTCTAATGGTTTCAGAACTATCTACCACTATCACACCCTCTTTCTCTAACATTTGAAATCATTATCAGTGCACCAGATTGGTCTGATTCGTAATCCTAAACTTGAGGAACCCAAGTTGAGAGTTAAAATAAAAAAAATATTCTTACCTTTATAAATGTAGAGAAGCAGTTCACAGACCCAATAAAAGAAAAAGAAGTACACATTGAGGTGCAACAAAATCTGTAAAGGTAATGATGATAGCTTTAAAAAAATTAAGGAAACAACCTTTTTAAATAGACTGGATGATACTATGTATTTGAGAATTTTATATTTAAATTCATTTTAATGTAACAAAAAGGGTAACTAGAAGCTTCAACATCTAAACAAACTGCAAAAGGCTGACAACTCGATATTTTATTTCTGAAGTTATTTGTAAGAAAAAGGATACATCGACAACTATCCTTCGTTTCCCTAAAAAAAGCAACAGCAATCAAAGTAAAAGAACAGGTATATACATGCTCCAAGTTTAATACATAGATTTTAACTATTTCATATTTTGTGTAGAAATTCTTAATCATAAACAGGACAGACTCTTTTAGCATCAAAAGATCTGGTTATCTAGTACCTAATAAAATGGAGAGTGAAAAATTAGTTATAAAGAAGTTTCTTTAAATAACTAAATAAAAAGTTCAAATATTTTACCAATATTTGATTGGACTTCTGTATTTCTTTGAGTTGGAGGAGGCGGACTGGTTGATGGCCCAGCTGTTGCTGTTGTTGGTATTTCTGTTGTGCTCATCTTGTTGTCTAAAATGAAGATAATGAATAATAGTGATAAATTGCATACCAAAACAGTTTTTTACAGAAATGCCAAAAAGTATACATGTAATATTGAATTGAACGAGCCAGCCCGGTATCCGGGATGAGAATTAACTTTGAATATGCATAGTGCACATTTTTATTTGTGAACATATGGCATCTTTTGTTTTCACCACCTTTTTCACCTTTGGTTTGACGGGAGCTGGGATGAAAAGTATCCTAATATTAATATCAGATTCTCTATTTGTTTGCTTGTTGTGCTGTCACACAAAATGGTAGAAGGGCAAATATCTTGATAACCAATGGGAATAACTGACGTCTTTTGGGGTCCGCGACATTGGCACATGGCACATGGTGACAAACATTTGGATAAAATTGGGGGAAGAGGGAACCCTGACATTATTAAAATCTTTGATCGATTATATCACTGTAACACTTTGTCACAGACAGACAATCCTATACAAGTTTTTGACCAGCATTTCGAGCTCTATAAGGAGGTACTACTTAAGTAGTATAATAGCTCTTACGAAATTTTATTTTCTGATCTGCTGGGAGAACACACACTTTTTTCATCGGGCAGACAAGCAACTAGTATATATATATACATAATAGCAATTGTAAAAACCAGAGAATCGATTATAGACAAAGTGAGCTAGCCCGAACAGAGATTTCCAGGTACCAAGGGGATCAAAAGTGATTATTTAACTGCCCCTTAGAAGAACTTGAATAAGAACATTTGAGGCTCAAATCGGGCAAATATCTAAGAACATTGAAGCTCAGAAAAATTGGTTCTTATTAACTGATTCCCTTTATTGCTCTGCATCATTGTTTTTGAAATCAACCAATTGATAATATATAGTCTATTATAATATTTCTTTGCTTTGGTGTGGTAGCGGCAAATACACCACTTTCAATAAAATAAAAATAAAATAAAAATTCAATAAAAATTTGGTGTAAAAAGGTGGTTAAAAGCAAAATTTAAACATAAGATTCATAATCTCGAATCATAATTTTTCGAAATTGGTAAATTGGTGTATAATGTATAATACTCGCGAATCAGGTTCGAGTGTGGCGAACTATCAAAAGTGAAAGTTGAATAAGTGAGACATAACAAATTTATTGGCGGTTTTCTCAAAATTTTAAAAATCATAAAATTACGTTGGCTTCATTTCATACCACTGCTAATTTCATTGCTGAGATTTCTATCGTCTCAAGACTCACAAGGTATAGCGTAACCTTTCTTCCTGTTATTCCCCATCATTGTTTTAAGCAGAGAGAGGTGATAAAATCCAAATAGTTTGATTGTTGGCTAGGAGAGAAACTGAATACCTTCCTAATTGTTTTTAATTTTTTACCCTTCCCTAGAAGTACAGACTGCGTAGTATCCCATCTGGCCATCTCATGCTCAAAGCTGATAAGGATATATTATACATAACAAGACTGTTCAATATTATTCTGGGATGATACCTATTATTTATTTTATTAAAGGCATTTCAGAAGGAAAAGATCTTAATTATATACATTATGAATTAAGAAAATAAACTCAAAGATACTTATAAAGGTTTATTGAAGAATAACATCTAGCAGTGATGAAGTATAGGTACAAGAAACTCTGTCCATCAGGCTCCAAGTCTGGCATTTTATATGGTTTACCAAAAGTACATAACCGTGTAAAAATTGTGTTCCACCCTTTCACCTTGTTAAGTGGACCACTTCAAGTCCTTAAAAGATGCCCATATAATTGTTACGTCCAGCACACTATTCCGCCCAACTTACATTGCTTATGTTTGATTTTCAATCTTTGAAATACATTTGGTTGCTATATGTTTATTGTTGTTGCCCAATATTGTTAATTTTTTACACACTATACTAGTAATGAATAAACATCAATTACAATTGATCTCTCTGTTATAGATCCCGGTTTTAAGACCCCATTTAAGATCTCGATATGTGAATTTCAACACAAAGAAATTGATAAAGATGCGCAAACAAAACAAAAAAGCATGGGGACATCAATAAGCATGAAGTGTCAAAATAAAAGATATGCTCTGTATGAAAAACATACTCATGTGCATACACATGATTCGCATCTTCAAGTTTATACATTTTTCTCAAGATAGCAGCAGTGTAGTAGGGTGTATGGTGAAAAATAAAGCAATATTTCCGTAAATATTTCATTCAATAATAATAATAATTGTATTTCAAGGTATTTCCATAAATTACAATGGGTAATCAAACCTTCAGAAATTTTTTTTGTAAATTTGTTCAAAAAATCATAGTATGAAAATATAATTTGTTTGGTAATACATCATAATAGAATGTAAAAACATCAGCGCTGAGGTCCTTGACTGTTAATCACATGACATGACATATATTACACTCAAGTTACGCTCGAACATAGAGGAGCAATAAAGGATGGCAAGCAGCATATCTCCAACTATCTGATACTACTGACAAGGAATATAAAGTAAGCCTACAGCTGTAATCTAAACGAACGCAAGTACAGCCAAGAAGAACTGTTGAAAATTCAAAACACAAGAATCAATGATGATGAACACGAAATAAGCAGTGAAGAGAAAGACATTAATTCAATTAGACTTGAGAACTTTATATTGGTGCATATGTAAAAACTGTGTGATCTTTAACACTTTCAAGTTGATTGAGTATAAATGCTGTCAGGAAACCTCAACCCTTTTAAATGATAAACTGGATAACATTCTATGTATATCTTTGCATCCAGATTTGAACAGCACAGCTTTGGAAACAGCATTCATAAGGTACCGTTGTTATAACATGGTGCCAAACTGCAAGTTTGGCTCATGTTAATTGAGGTGACCATTTATAATATCTTCTACCATTTTTATTTATTGTCCGTTATGGTTACTGATTTATTGATGTCTACTTTGTTCCAGGTTGGTTGCCTCATTTGTTCAGTTCCTCCTTTTGTATCTAATACTTTGAACCATTACTTATTTGGCCTTGATTATCTTTCTATTTAAAAAACCTTGCAAGGACACAGGCTTCCTCATTCTGACTTTACACTGTTTGGACAATAATTATAGCTCCCCCTTCCCGCCCACCCTATTGGTAGTCTGATATATTATTAATTTATTTTTTGTTGTTTTCTTTTATGTACTCATTACAACTATAAATCGAGATTGATGTAACTTCATTGGAATTCAACAAATGATGGATCAACTTCACCCCATACTACTCCATTCCTATACCTGGTTTTTATGGACTTTCAAGTTGCTTTAGTTCCACGGTTTTTTCCTTGTGTGATATATTTGGCTCATATCCACAGGGTTTTTAATTCAGGGATGGAAGCAACTTTTGGTCGGGGTGCTAGGCTTCCTTTGTCAGCCTTCTGTTATAGGGATTGAACATGTACGTTTCCAATGTTATTAATTTTGGCTTGTTACCTCTTCTAGTTTGTTGGTAACATCATGTCACCTGCCGGGTGGGGGTTTCATCCTTTTTATTTGCTCAGCATCCTCACCCAAAAATTTCCCCAAACTTTATTATTGTGTTTCAACAATGAATAGATTACTATACTTCATTTCTGTGTTTTGTTTTTGTCAGGAACCAATTCAATTAATGAAATTTCAAAGATTTGTCAAAGTACACAAATAAGTAAGCGATAAATAATGCTTTTTGTAAATATAATTCGTCTTCGAAAATACAATATACACATTTTATTTTGTTGCATCTCTCCGCCTCTATTTATTCACATTCTGCATTCATCAAAAATAAACAAATGTGAATGTTCTTCATAAGGCCCAATCTACTTTGATAGGTTGGGACGTGGAGTTCAAGTAGTTATACCTTGTATAAAGAAAAAGAGAAAAGTGTTAAGATCCCAAACGCAAAATACAGGATTTTCAGAATTTTCAGATTTTTAACATGAATCGAATCAGTGAACTTTCCATAAAGTTGTATACATATCCTCTAAATGAAGTAGATTCTATGTTGGTGCTAATTAGATTATCGAAAAAGAAAATGAAATTCATAAAGATTTACTACGTGTAGAAAGAAGACAGTTTGTCACAGGCTTTTTCAGTAACTTTCATCCTGAAAAAACAATATTTATTAGACGGGGGTTTACCTGAACTTTAGCCAAAAAACATTTTCAAATTATTATTTTTTTAGTTTCATGGAAGATAGACAAGAACACTGCCAATTTCTTTACTTATACATGAAAAGTATCAACATGTTAATATTTTATAAGCCGTTTGTGATTAAGATATCAATAATTTGTGTAACCCAGTTCTAGCTCCAGGGGTGTTAATTTAACCGTAACAAAGAAAAACCATGAAGACTTTGTTGAGAGGAAAAACCTGGTTTTATTCACATAGTAAATTTGAAATTTAAAATCAGAAAAGCGAAGATTAATTGTTGGGTTCCCAGTGTGAAACAAAACACAGAAATAACTGAGTAAATGTATTGCATGAACAGTTATTAACTACAAGAGAATTTGGGGAAATTTTGTTTGATATGTTGAGCAAATAACATGGAAGTGTCCTAAACCGAGCTCGCATGTTCCCTATGTAATCCAGCATGAATGACGCAAAAGACCAGCTTGAAGTATTATGCGTCCACCATCAGGCACAGCTTGAAGTGCCAATAGACAACATTAAGGTACAGCTTGAAGTTCCAAGTTTCCATAACCAAGCACAGCTTGAAGTGCCAATAGACAACATTAAGGTACAGCTTGAAGTACTAATTTGTCATGACCAGGCACAGCTTGAAGTGCCAATAAACAAGTTAATCTAGCTTTCGTACAAAGAATCAAGTACAACTTGAAAGCAAAGCACCAACATACTGTGAAAACATAGGAATCACCTGCAGTAAATCCCAAAAACCTTCCCAAATTCCCCAAATAATAAACCACATTTGATAATTTAACAAGCAAATGACAAATATCCAATGAGAGGTAGTAATTCAGATTTAAGACACCTCTACCTCTCTTTCCAAATATTTAATAATTAATGTCAGTTCAATCTTACCCTTTTTTGGGTTTAATAGATGATGTATCAACTTCCACACTTGGGACGTTTCAAACTTTTTCAAATTTTTTGGGGAAAAGTTTTCTTAGTGTGTTTGATGGTTTGTTTAAGTTCGTTTCTCATAAAGTTTTTCTACTTGGCATTGCTTTGTAACTGATATAAACCTCTTCTTTTTACAATTATTTTGTAGTTCAGAAATCGATAAGTCATTTCAACAGGGAGCTGGTAGAACAGATAAACTTAATTCTTTTGAAAATGTTGTTCAATGCAATCTAGTAGTAAGTAATTTAAAGTTTCAAGACTGTTGTTTGCAGAATCCATAGCATAAATGATATTGAAGGGGATAAATGCTGCATCATTGGTATATGATTCAATGTTGAAATCTTTCATGTCCCAGATTATTTTATATTGTGGTTGAAATCTTGTTACATGAGTATATAGTGGTATAACTTTGCATATTTTAACAGGTAGAGTTCATAGTGATTGATCAGAGGTTTATCTTTGCGAGAACGTGTGTTAATATGCTGGAAAAGATCATATGATTGAAAGGTTTCTAGATAGCTATCTTTGATTGCAGAGTTTCCCAATAGATCAATGTTTATAATCACCAGAGTTATGGCAACGTTTCCACCCCAGTCTTTTGTGGCTTTCTTAATAACTTTTTCACATTCCCCTTGTTTCTGGTTGGTAAAGTTAGGCTATTAGACAACACATAGCAGTTCCGAATGATTTATTTTTACTTTCAAATCAATGACCAACAATGTGCTTTTTTATTTATCATTTAGAATATATCTTCTTATACTAATACGCAATCTTGCTTTTTTCTTACCTAACTTTTAAAGAAAGAACGTTAGGTAAAATTTCTCGGGAAGTTCGTCAATGGATGTTTGTTTTTCCGTATTAGTATAGGGAAAATCTCCCATAAGGAGAATCTCTAGCTCCATCTTACGGGTTTTATTACTTCATGGAGTGTTGTACCTTAAGGAAGACATCATAAAGCCGCCCGGAAGAGAACGCAATGCAACGTTTTTTGCGTTCGAAAGTTCATCAAATTTTCTCAACGTTCATTCCTTTAAACGAAAAATGAAGACGATGTGTGTAAAAGTTTTTGTTTTTGTTTTTGTTTTTATTTTTTTATCCAACGCTTTAAGTTTAGTAATAAAGAATAACAACATTGATAGGTGTCAGTAACTATTCTATCCGACGAGATAGTCGATGTAGACCTGTTATGTGTTCATGTTATCAGTTCATCATTTTCTACCAATGTCTATTTTTTAATGTGTTTGAATGTAGCTCTTTCGTATCAGTTAGTTTTGACTACTATGCCGAAATATGTAGCTAGCAGTTTATTTGTTATTATTAAGGTTCTCCTTTAGGGAAACAAAGGTATCAAGATGGTTTTGATAGTGTTTGATTGATATCTTTTTGTTTTAGAATAGAAAATTGAATAGTTTAGATTAATGTTATACAAGAAGGAATGTGTAAATCATGGTTATATACATATTTTCATGGTTTTTGTATCATGATGCACAAGTGGAGTTTTGGGTTTTGACTTTCCACAATTCATAGCAGAATAAAGATTTGAAAGATTAAAACGTCTCAGAAGGTATTGTTTTTGTTAGATAATAAGCAAATTTGAAGGTATTTTCTTATATGTCAGAAGTATAATCGTGGTAAGGTAGGAGTATACATTGGTTAGGTAGGAGTATACGTCGCATTGTCTCTTTTCTAAATCTCTGAGCATTTGAATTTTAGCTTTTAGTTTAACTGTACAGCTTTAGAAATCTCAAAAAAGGCCAAATAGCACTAAAAAATAGGGATAATAGCATTCTTTGAATGATCGATCCAAAATATTTGTGTTAAATATGATATAATTCCAACATGGAGAAACACAACAATTTTTGTATATACACAGACTTATCATGGCAGTATTGCGTGTTAAAACAATTTATGGAGAAAAACTGTAAAATGTTTTTACACGCTACACTAGTTTCCATTCTATTGTGAATCATCATCACCTAAAATAAACAAATAAAAGCAGACCAAAAATATCTACAAATGTACATATTCACAGTATCCAACTTTCTCACATCACACCACACAGAAATCAGTGCACATAAAACAGAAAAGCATAAAAACCTAAAACCTATAAAAGAAAAAAGTTGCACGTTCATAACAAAAACACATTTGCTTTTTTGCAATTATAATTTTATGTGAGTGTGCGACTACAGTATTCCTCTTTTGTGTTTAATGTCGGTTTTAAAGACTTTATTGCTTCAAGAGTCAATAATTGAGATATTGTTCTTGCTGTTGTTATAATAGAAACATTGTCAATCGACATCGAAATTGAAATGAACTCCCACTGGACCAGATCTTTTATGCTACTTAATATGAGTGGATAGATGTCGGCCTGTTTGTCCAACATAGCATGCTTCACAACTGTAGATTCTATGCACTAAACCAGATATCACCCTTCTCTTCGTGGAGCAATCGCATGATTGATATGATTATTTATTCATGGTCAAACCTGTATCAGTAGGTTTGTTGTACCATGTCGATGTTAAGGTCGTTCCAGCTCTGGAGAATTTCATATCAAGAAATGGTAACAAATGATTGTTCTTGCATTCAATTATAAATTTTAACGATGCATGGTAATTGTTAATTTCAATCAGTTTTGCTTCAATACTCTTTTTGTTGATATTATGTATAATGTCATCCATATAGCGAGCATACAAGATTGCCTCTCCTTTGATGTTTTGATCATCCAACCATTAGCAACCATTGACATAGATGCACTATCCTCAGTAGAAATCTGTTTAAATAAAGTTTTTCAAGATGGTAATCGAGAACTGGTTGATTACAATGAAATAAATAAAAAAAACATTTGTAAATACTATATTAAATGTTTAATAGTATGAAAGCATTTTAAAGCATGAACCTTTAAAATTCATTCCTTCGCAAACATGTAAAGTTTCATTCAGGTTGTGCTGTACTTTCGGCTAAAATTAGATGACTCAACTATGGGTTCAATGTGATTCTGCTTATTCTTGTCTTGCTTATTGTGAGCTCTTGCTGCAGTCTTCTCCGTTTGGGGAGAGCAATGACTTACACTCAAACTTTTTGATCAAGTTTAAGTCTGAGCATTCTTTTTATTTGTCAATTTCAGAGTTCTAAGCTTCCTTTAGACCTTTATAATATTTTCAAATTCACTAAAATTGATAAATTTTTTGATGCATTTTTTTCATACCTTAGCATTCTGATTTGCCTACCTCAAGTACCATAGTGCCCCATGTTTGAAAAAAAAAAACAGTTGGTAGCATCCTACGAACACCACAAAGTAGTAGCCATTATGGAAATAATTATTTTACAAAATTTTGCTTCATAAACATATATTTAAATTGCATATTTGTAAACAAATCTGTCCTGTTTTGATTTATTTTGCATAAATTATTGCTATTGCCTTGCAACTTAGATAATTATTTAATTAGATTAAAAATAGCTGATATGTTATTTTGCATAAATTACTATGAATGCCACTCTTCAGGTAAAAAAATACAGGAAAAATATTGAGAGTGATTTATTATCCTGAGATTCCAAACAAAATTTTGAAATCAACCCAAATCAAAATGTTTATCATCAATTTTGATCTGAGCGTAAACAAATCAGTTTGTTTTGAATGATTTGATTTTAAAAAACGTTCGAAATTTGAGATTCAAAATACTTTCAATTGAATATCTTCACTTTCGGGGACAAGTGTTTATTTTTTGTTGGCAGGGGTTAATACTGAAAATTAATTTGGGCATTGCTAGCAGAATAAACGATGTGACCCCTTGGGGCTGGGGGAGTGTTGTGAGAGGCCCAGTGTGTTCTAAATTAGCAAAAATGTGTGATATGACCCTATCATAAACATTGAACAATACACAATTTGCACTCGATATATGGCGAGTTTGTGAATAACTAAAGTTTCTCATAAACTGTATTTTATAAGGAAACTGTTTATTGTATACACTGTATTAGCCCCTGGTTGAAGTTGATTTCAAACTCAGGTTGATTTCAATTAAAGAACTTTGCATTTGTATGTGACGTCAGGAGTAAATTCAACCATGTGAATATACTTCATATATAACATTATTTTAGCCTGTGTTTTTCCAGTTAAGTTTAACTTTGTCTTTGTTTTTTTAATAACATTTAAGAAAAATAAGTATTGTGTTGTTGCATTTATATCTGAACCTTCATTGGAAAATTTTTTTGAAAATCTATATATCTATCCATCCATCCATCTATCTATCAGAGAAGTTATTCTATAACTCAAATTTGTTTTTTGAGTAGTAAAAATTGCACTGGGTTGGAGTTTCTATTGATTATTTATTTTTTTGGCTTCAAAAAAAGGTAAATATGTAAATCAAAAAACTTCATTCTGGTTTAGAATAATTATATGTTTGTGAAGAACTTTAGTCTGGGGAAATAATTGGAGTAATATGATGGAAAGCACTGTTGAAAGTGAAGATGAAAATACTACTTTCCAGTATAGTGGTTGTTCAACTGAAAGTTTGGAAGAGTTAGATTGGGATGGATTGCTGGAGGTTTGTAAAGAAAAGGATGAGAAGTTAAATCTTGCTGGAACTTATGGTCTTAAACTTCATGAGCAACTACTTGAGACTCAAGCACATATCGATGACATGAGAGTTCAACATGAAGCTGAAGTGGAGGTTTGTTATTCACTTTATTCGACAATCAGTCAATCGATCTTTCTTTCTTTTCGAAAAAGTCAGATTTATATGGCAAGAAATGTTAACATATTTACTGAGAAGTAGCGCTCTGTCTCTGAAGAATAGAATCAGCTGACAGGCAATTTGACTTTCAAAGAGCATCTTTCATCATTATCATCATCATTCTCATCTCAATTTTACTAGGCCAACCATCAACTTTTATTTCAGAAATATATACAAGAAACATTTGAGTTGAAATCAAGACTTGAATTAAAAGAGAAGTCCCTTGTCTCCTTGCAACAAGAGTTTGATTCTCAACAAAAGATTGCTATGGAAAACAGTGAGGCTAACATAGAGGAAATCAGGAACCAGTACAAAAAAGAAGCTAGCTCTATTAAAAAGGAAAAAGACATACTATCATCTGAAGTTGAACAGGTAAAATCATGAAGTTTAATTCATATTTCAAAATGCAAAACAGCTTATAGTTTTGTACTTGCAATTGCAATTGCAAAGCCAATTGGTAGAGATTTTCAATGACTATTTGCACACTTTGATATTGCATGCACGAAACAGAAATTGCTTATGGTTTCCATCAAGTTTGACTATATACATTAATATCATTTGGTCTTATAATATAACAATTTCTTTAAAAATTGAAGACGTGAAAATCAAACGGATTTTTTTATGTTATGGTCAAAATAGATTCAACTCCGTGAAAGGCAAGCAAATGAAAAGATCGTTCGATTAGAAGAAAAACTGAAAGAAAAACAAGTTGAGAAGAAACGTAATGTTGAGCAAAAAGTGGATCAAACAGAAGTATCTGAATTACTTGAAAAGATAAACATTCTTCAAGAGGAAATTGAAGCGAGAGATGTCCGAGTGTTGGAACTCCAAAATGAAAACCAGTCACTTGGTCTAGAGCTGAGATCTAAAATATCCGAATCAGATAACAATAGTAAGGATTTAGAAGAAGCTGAGAGAAGATCAACCAGTTATTTCAATTATCTTCAAGTAACACCCTTGCTTTTGATAGCCTTTCCATTCTTTTAAGAAACAACATGGAAACTCGTCTGCTTTTGTCTTTTTATATACTAGCAAGCTAGGGAAGAAGCCAATGAGATCAAAATGGAACTTGATGTCTTAAAAGCTGAAATGAGGAGTTCTGGTCATTTACAGAAAGGAAATTCTTTGTTTGGAGAGGTATTTGTAATTTAGCATTATTCTGTTTCCATAGTGATTTATCATTATTCTGTTACTATAGTGATGGGCATGGTATTTGATTTTAAGTTTTGATTATTTTTAGGTTGAAGACAAACGTGTTGAAATGGAAAAGAAATTACTTTCCATGCAAGTGAAGCACGAATCTTTACAAAAAGCCTATACATTTGTTAAGTCGCAACTGCATAATATGAAGGTATGTGTAGACCTTCTTTTCATCTTCATGTTCATCATGAATTTATGTGACAGACACATGGATACAGTTCTACGAAGACGTTTCCTAGGTAAGGTATGGAAGATAGCCTTTTTCTATTTAGACACAGGTTGTTGCATTGCTACAGATGAATTCAGGGCGTGCAGATGGTGAAAGAATATCCCACTTAGAAAGAGCCTTGTCACAAGCAAAAGCAGAAGTACTAACACTCAGTAAAAAGATCAAAGAAGCTGAAAGTAACCAGGTCCTTCTTGATGTTTTTCTTTCTTAGTATTATAATGTAATACTGTTCTCCTGTTTTGGTTGAATTGCTGTTTTTGTTTTCTGTAGACCTTATCAACTGAAGGAATTCAAGCTTGTGCGAAAAGTTTGCCGGAATTTGAATCCAATAAAGATATGGTGCATTTTTTGTCCCTTCAATTAGATGACTATAAGTTAGTTCTTTATTTTTGAATGAGTATCACATGTGGCTGATATGTATAATATATTACAATATTAAATTTATTTTCTCAGGAGAAAAATGGAGAAACTGCGTGAGGAACTGGACCAAACTCATATGGTCAAACTTGCTGAGAGCGACAAATTACAGACTGTTGAAACGAAACTCCACGAGACAGGAATATTAGCGGAAAAATCTAAAAACGAGAACATGCAGTTACGACTCCGCCTGGAAGAAACGAAAAGCAAATTACAAGCAGGTACCATAGAATAATGTCTGTTATCATACATCTGTAACGTAAAATGCTTATCGAATAATTTTAGATATTCAATAGTAATTCAAAGACGATGAGAGCTACTATCGATGCAGTAAAATGGGTCGTCGGAATTGTTCAGTCTCGCTTTATTGATATTCGACTTTGCTGCGTGTCGTTATTTCGTAATTTCGTCATTAAACCTTTTAATATCTGTTCTAGAAACTCAGAAAAGAATTTTAGTTGAAAAGAAATTCAACTATGATTCAACTGGTGATGTCGTTCCAATAGGGGTGGTCACACATTCCAGTAAGGAGAAGAAATCTATTCCGTATACTTTAGCCAAGAGTAAAGAAAAAGAGAAACACGCCTTGAAGAGAATGCCAGTCGATCACAGGCTAAAGCCTGAAAGAATATTCTCATCTCCTATGGATTGGAATCTTTTACCAAAGGAGATTTTAAAAGAGTTGGACGTCAAACACAAAGCTCAAAATTCCATGAACTCTACAGATACTACAACACTGGACATCTTAAAAAGTGAAATTGTTGTGCACGACAAGACAGCCGAGTTTTCAAGTAATCCTCTTTTACGACCGAATGTTAAGAGATGCTGTCAAGGTTCTGATGATCGACCCCGTAAAGTGAGTTTTAAGGACGAACCAGAGACGATTATTGTTGCCAGCCCTGATCAAAGTACAATACTGGAAGATACTGAAAACATCCCTCCAACAACAGAGGTGCAGATAAAATGTTCATTTTGTCCTTAAAAATCTTCCTCAAACATGTTTCAGTAGGGTTTGAATAAAATTATATTATTATTTTAGAACGAAATTGACGATCAAGTATATAGTGAAAAATTCTCCGGTTCTTCTCCTGTGAAAAACAAAGCATCGTCTCCCTTAAAAATGAAATCAACATGTGAGATGGACACAAAATCGTTAACAGAAACGTCATCAGCGTGTTTTGACAAAGATAACAATCAAGATTGTAAAGTGCAATGACGCATTTTATTCAAGTCTTTAATTTTATCCAAGAGCATGATGGCGAGTATTCCAAGATGGATGGTGGTTGGTATGATTTTCCAACTGAGAAATTATTTTTTTTGGAACATTTTAACTTGAAAAGTACGCACACGAACTGTTGTTTGTGTTCTGAATCCCTTGTAAAAAGTAAAAAGGCAGTATAAAGTTATGAATCCCTCGTATTTTGTTAAAATTCTCTGTTTATTCAACTCTGTCATTTCATCTGGACGGAAAAATGAAAAATCTAAAACAAATTCAGTGGATGACTACACACTTATTCCTTCAAAAAAACCTAACAACCAGTATATCACCTAACAACCAGTATATCACTCATAACTCAAAAGAAACCTCTAGAATTCTATATCTGCAGTATTTATAATTGGCGTCTTATTAGAAACTTCAATTGGAATCTTTCTAATGGAATATATATTGCTATAAGCAACCAACTTGAACTTTTAGAGTGCTTTCCACCCTCATACAACCCGAGGCTTACCTTGAATTTGGGTATGCTTATAAAAAACACGAAGGTACCGTAGATAGAACGAATT
This sequence comes from Turritopsis rubra, assembly GCA_039566895.2. NCBI lineage: Eukaryota > Metazoa > Cnidaria > Hydrozoa > Anthoathecata > Oceaniidae > Turritopsis > Turritopsis rubra. The sequence continues at coordinate 1,391,892 of CM077625.1, read as the reverse complement.
GGGAAATGAACATATAGTTTTTTCTGACAAGATGTGATCAGCATATCGTCCCTCGTTCTGACAAAATGGGATCCTTAATTTGTTGTTACGGGTTACATATCTTAATAATTCCATTAAAAAGGGTTATAACCACAAACGTCATACATTTATAAAATTCGGAATATGTGGCCGGTATAAACATGGATCTCTTTCCAGAATGAATAATAAGCGTCATAAAATTTAATTTCTCAAAACAATTTAAAATATCCATAATTTTATTTATCAAGGGAGAAGATCCTTCCTCCTTCAAGGATGAGAAATCAATTTTGTATATTGACAACAGCAGTGATTCGATTAAATTAGTTTTAATGTTATTCGTTAGCTGGAATCCATGACTGATCCATAATGAATACGTTTATACTATTTTAATTTTTTTATGTTGACACAATGCAAACACTTATATCATACGCATTTCTGGGTGGTAATCCACTTCTGATGACACTACTGTACAGTAGAAGAATGGTTACTGCGCAGTAAAATGCTAAAACAACTTTGTGACATACTTGGCAGATATCAATCATCCACTGTTATAAAACTGTAGTAGTTAGGAAACACAATTCCTTTATCGAAATAGCGCCCAAACATTAACACCCACACATAATAAGTATCACTTTAAATGAGTGTCATTTCAGCAGCAGGGGAATGCTTTAAAGAAGATGACTAACATGTCAACTTGCTGGACAACATTAAGGCAATATGTCATCGTTGAAAATGTTGATTTAATTCATGCTATTTCATTCAGACGGTTCCATAAAATTATAAACAAACTTTCCAAATTTCCGCTGGAAAAAGTTAATGTTGGCCGAAAATATACGAGATTTTATAAACGTCCATGATGTAGCTTATAGCATTCGCAACTACCAATTAACATAGGTGCAGAATCTTATGTCGAATTTTATTTCTTAAACAATAATTACTGGCAACAATTCATATGTCCAAGGCTGATATGAATGAAGCCTTAATTCCAGTAAATGTTTGGTATAAGTATTTCTACTTCTCCGATTTCCACCTCCCTTGTTTTGATATAAACATGTTGTTAGCTGCGGCGATTAAGATATTCTTGAATTCTTTAAGACGGTTAGTCCATCCGGAATTCTCCAGATACGAGGAATTAAAAAATTTCGTCGTTTGTATGTACCAAGGGGCCGCACCCTTCCCCCTTGAATTTTTTGTTGCTCTCCCCCTGCATACTTTGTCTTTTTGAGACGCTTGCTTCTTTTTGGAAGCTGCTTCGCGACATGCTCTTGCTATCCGCTTCTTGTCTTCAGAGCCGAAAGCCAAAATAATCAGCGACATAACAATTCGCAACCTCCCAGCCATCCTCGTCGGCAATTTCAATAACTTTTTGGCGTTTTGTAAGAATATTCTTACTATTACCTTCCTCGATTAATACTCGACTTTTGGGGAAAACGGGAGAAAATTGAAGGATTATTGGTGTTTCACATAATTTTGTCCTCGATTGAGGTATCACTGCCTTCTTTTCTGACTAAAAAAAACTTCTTCTGCTTTGATCCATGCACTCGGTGTTTTAATTGTCTTGAGATCAAAAGTTCGCGCGCCCATCATCCTGAAAAAGTTAAGGCGAGTGTGACGTCTTTGAGCATAACTTTTTAAATCGCGTATTAAAGCCACACTTTTTATTTTATCCAAAAAAACAAACAAATTATATCATCTGATAGCAAATAAAATGCTGTTAAAGATGGATATAGTTTCATAGTTGAGTTTCACGGATTAGGCGTGATGAGACTCACAGATTTTGACGATAACTTTGATCTCACGTCAGAAAAGTAAAAAATGTGCAAATTTTGTGTGGACAAAGGGAGGAACTGACTGACCGAATATTCAGATCGAGAGTAAAACGTAATGAATTTCAAATACAATATACAGATCATACCGATTTATTTTAGGAAAAAAGTACTTTTTGCCCCCAAAATTACCTTCATAAATAGATTTTTTGGATATAATATTTATTCCTCTACAATTTGATGTAAAAACCAATTTTGTTTTTTTTACAAAAAAAGACGTTACACTCTCCTTAAAATGATTTTAACTTTTTCGCTCGTTTTTAAGCAGTGCGCGAGGAAAAAAGTAATTTCAACCAATTATTGTACTAATAGTGTATATGCTAGCGCATTGTTTGTACTTAAACAATAAAATGGTTGGAAAACATAGTCACATGTATAGTATCTCGGGTAAAAACATTTTACCGGTTCACTTTCCCCATGAGTTACCACCATCCCGTGATTTTTCTATCAATATAGGGGTGACCAAAAATAAAATCACACAATCCAAAAGGATAAGTAGTACCACGCTATAGAGCTCGAAATGCTGGTCAAAAAAATGTATGGGATCGTCTGTGTACGACTTGCCGTTACCGAGATGTCGTCGGTCAAAGATTTTGATGACGTCACACCCGTCCCAAAAAAGTTTTAGACCCAATTATTTTTCGTCACCCATCGCCAATATCGCAAACTCCCAAAAACGTCAGTTTTCCCCAACGGTTCTCGAGATATTTGCCCCTAAACGTTGCGTTCCATTAGGGGTGCAATGCAATGTCCCTCCCGTGCCAAAAAATTCATGTAGCGTCATTTGCCACTACTAATATACTAATACTGAAAAAACGCTTCTCGCAGCATCGTGGTTTTACGCGCTCCTCGTGAGAAAATGACCGTGAAATTTCTTTAAATGTATCACTCTAAAATAAAAGTGGGATGCACAGCTCGTATAGTCCGTAGCACCAATTATCCACACCTCTTCAGTCTAGTATGTTCAATCAGACTTTTCCATTCAGGTTCATATTTGAAACGAAGTTCTAGGCTTTCTAATGCAGGGTAAACATATTTCTGGTGAGTTGATTCAGATATGATGTGAAACAGCGTTTACATTTTAAGTTTCATTTCACTAAATATTAATTGCGGCGATATCAAACGAACCACACCATTATGTGTGACTTACTCGAAAGTGGAAGAATTATCATTTTTATAAAACGTTTGACGAAAGAGAAACCACTAATAATTTACCACGAGGTTTCATTTAAATTTTTTTAATCAACAAATTCTCTTTTTTCCTGTAAATTTACAGACGAAATTAGAGTTTTTTTTTCAATCATTTGAGGCACACCTGTCATAAAAATAATATTTCTTTGAACCAGCGTGGTTTATTCTCAGACGAAGAAAAACATTCTTTTGCAAATCGTTATCTATTCACTTTGATAAAAAACAAAAACAAATACAAACAACGAACACGATAGAAACTTTCAATTAAACCAATTTTTTATGCGTTAGTTCGTAGTATGTACTGTCATTTAATTGAAGCCGTGCGAAAATAAATTACAAATTTTCCATGACCAAGTTATTAACAAACGCATTAACCAGAGATTCACGATATAACTGTACCCATCTTTTTTTCTAATTATGTATGAAATAAATTACGAAATATTAAATAGAATAGTCTTGTAAGAAATCTTCATTTTAAGTTGATTTTTCTTGTTCGATAACTGTAAAAACAAAATAAAACACTTATAAATTTCTGAAATACCATTGGGGTGGGGAGGAGTTTCGTAAACGAGCAGCACTTACCTTCTTTAGTAGGCAAAGGGTTTTTTTCTTGAGTTTCAGTTTTCTTCAACTTGGTCTTATCGAAGGTTGATACTTCAGAGACATCAGGCTTATCCCCCATTTTGTTGTAGTGTAATTAGTCTAAAATGGAAACACATAAAAATAATCTTTAGATACAAATCAAGTTTATTCTCAAAGAACTCTATGCCCATAAAATAATTCATCACGGGAAAGGAAGATTTATCACTTCAACAACATACCTGATTAAAGTCCTTCGAATAACTCTGGATTGCTTCCAATCGTGCTAATCGACGAAAGTTGAGGATGTTGAAGGTGTGATCCGATCTTTTATACTCAGACATTTAATGTTTTTATCGGGCCATCTTCACCGGTAGATCAAAAGGTTTTTGACAATGAGAAAATACTTTTTAATCAGATAGATAAAATTTGATTTAGAAGTAAATTCTTCTTACCATACAAATTATTCGGGCCGTCGAATACAGTAGAAAATAGCGGGAAATTTGTATCATGCGTGTCAGACTTTTAATTATTTTATAATCCTTAAAAATAACTTTTTTTAGTTCTAAAAATAAAATTGTGTTCTGAAACGTATATTCTAACATTTCAAACGTAATTTTAAGGCATTCTACAGAAAAGTTAATGAACTAAATGTCAAATCCAAACTGTAGATTTTTTGAGAAAAAAAAAATGTGATGCCACTCCCCTTTTAGATTCTTTGACGTGTGGGTATCCGGCTATCGGCATTTTATCAACAACAAGGTCATTCAAAAATGGCGGATGAAAAAGTTTGGACGAAGGATAAAATTAAATCGCGGATTGATGAAAATGAACTTGATCTCAGCCTTTGTGGGATTTCCAAAGTCCCTGTTAAGAATATGGTACATTTGCATTAATATTTCAAATAATAAAGTTAAAATCGTCTTTTTGGTGTCATTATACACAAAAGGAAAGTTGTTGTTTTCTGCGCGGTGGGTTTTTCTGTGTGTTTATAGTTTTATGATGCCAAGTGTTAACACAGGAAGTGTAAAAATTTTGAAGAGATTTAAAGGCTTACCTAAAAGATCTCCTATGCATCTAGGAAACTGCCATGTCGAAACTTTTGATAATTTATTTCTTTTTCTGCAGAACAAGAAAAGAATATTTATTGAGTGTGGGTAGTGGTGGGGAGGGGAGAGAGAGATAGTATATGATATTTCCAGGGTACGCATGGAAGGGAGAGGGTTGGGATATTGGTTTTCTAGAGCTTTTTGACCTCTGCTTTTCTGTGGTTGCAGATTTTATGACAGTAGTGGGGTGATGGGTGGGTCAAATCCTTTGATGCTTACACACATATTTACGAAACTTTCTATCAATTATTTGAAAACTGAAGAAACAGTTTCCTAGTTTACAGAACAAAATACAGCTAAGCCCGAAAGAAATTTTATGTGTCTGTGTAAGATAATTGGTCCAAGCTTTCACAAAGGATTGGTGTCTTTAGTGTAGTTAACAGTCTTTTGTGTATTTAACATGCATTTTCATGTTCAGTCCGTCCAATCACATTTCTAAGAGCAAACTATATAGAATACATCAATACAAAATCAAATAGCTTTTTTTTCTTTTCATTACTATCAATTGTTGTAAAAAATATACAATGACGCTTACTCTGTATGGGTGGGTGGGTTAATGAATTAGTATAAATTTGACGGTAAATTTATGCAAAATGATAATCGGATCACCCTTTACTTCACATGAAAATCAATGGTTTAATTGGAACCAATAAGTGAGTGCCCTCTTATGTGCCCAGAATTTCTGCCAATTTTTTAAATGTTGGTGTAATAAACAAAAGTACCTGGTCTTATTGGAATTTTATTATTACTTTAATTTTAACTTATATTTAGTTTTTTATATATTTTCACCAAACTAAATTTTCTAACATGTATTGGCATGACCTATTCAATAATTCTAATTTCAATTAACTTAGCTGTACAGTTATGCAAAAACTCTTAAATTTCAGTTTACTATTAATTGTTTTGGCTGGAGCAATAGTTTTTTTGGCAGAAACTGCAAATATATTTTAAAATGGATGTAATATTAGATATTATAATTCCATAATAACGGTTTGATATGCATTCCTTAATGATGGATTTTGTTGTATATTTTAGTTACCTTTCACTAAAGTCACTGTTTTGGACCTTTCTTGCAACAAGATCAACATATTGCCAGTATGTTGGGTTTTTCGTATTTTTCATTGAACTCTATGTTTTGTCAACCCTTCCTTTTGTTCAATTACATCAATTTTTAGGAATTATTCTGTCAACTTACCAACCTAATACAGATTGATCTAAGCAAGAATTCATTGACTGAACTTCCTGAAGACTTTGGTAGTTTACTGCGCTTAAAAAAGTTAGATTTATTGCAAAATCATCTTTCAGAGCTTCCCATTAGTATACGTAACTTGAAACAACTACAATGGTTAGATTTAAAAGGGAACCCAATCCAAGAAAATTTGCCGGATGTTGTAGGTGATTGTTTGAAAGCTACAGAATGTGCTCAATGTGCACAGAAAGTAAGTCTGTATTTCAAGTATTTGTTTCTTTTTCTACAATTACTTTCTACAATCTTTTTGGCATCTGTTATGTTTGAATTATTAAATTGGAAGTGTTTATAAATTTCCATTAAGAACAATTGACATTTAATGAATTTAAATTTATTTGACAAAAAAACTATTAGAACATTCCTGAGAAAGTTATTAATGGAACAATTTGTAAATTTCTACTAATAGCCTTTCACATTATTGTCATTTTTTCAAAGTTATTTTTCTTTATCAATTTGAATGATTTCATACTTGCTAATACTCGAATCCTACATGTCGAGTTTATAGTCTTATTTTTTTTCTATCTTCAGTTTCAGTTATGTTTATTTTGATTACATAATGTGGCCGTGTTTATTTTGTATCACGTCATGTTGGAATAATCGGATGCCAAGTGATTAGAATAAGTCGGTTCAAGAGTTAACACTTGCCTTATTTCCGCTCTTTCAGATGACGTAACTCACGTTCGAATTTCTTAGGTTGTGCGTCATTATGAAGATGTCTACAGTGAACAAATTGAGAAGGAGAAAAAAGTTAAAAAGCGCGAGCAAGGTATACTTATTCCAATTTAAAAGACTCCTTTCTAAGCCGGAAAAATATTTGTTCCACCCAAAATTTGGCTATGAAAATTTGAAAACTTTTTAAAATATCTTCCGCGAATATTCCGAATTCTGTAATTATTTCTTTGCACATTTTGCTGACCGCAGAGGGATAGTTCACGAAATCTGTCTGAGATCTGCATGAGATTTTTTAACGTCGATCCTTCGGTTTTTGAATTATAATAATCATTGCGAGTTTGTGAATTCCATCTCTGTTAGCACGGTTAATCAAGCAACAAAAAGAAGAAGATATGCTTCGCCAACGGCGCAAACTCGAAAAGAAAAAAAGATCCGAAGAACAGAAAAAACAGAACGAAACAAATGAAGAAAAAATAAGAAATAATGGTAAAAATACTTTGCAAAACTTTTTGCCAGTTTTTAGTCTAATGAAATCCTTTTGAAGAGAAAATCTTTTATGCCATTTTTATTTATTTATTTGTAGTATCTGTTGTTTACTTGTTTAGATTCACATAACAAACAAGAAGTGATCAAAACAACACACAAAGGTAACGTGACTTGTATAAATATAAATATTTGTCTGTTTTTTCTGTTGTTGTTACTGATTCCTTTCACGTTGAGCGATGTTCGCACGGCCACCACTCCAAACTATCAACAGAAGCTTATTTGCTACTCAGCTAAAATCTGATTATTTTTCTAAATAAACTGTAGGCCTTCCACCAGTCACATTTACTGTTTTTCCAGGAAATTCGCTGACACAAAAATGTCACTACACTGCTATAAATCATCCTTTAAATGTTTTCGATTAACTGAGACGTATAGTAAAGTAAATGTAATTTTATTTGACAAAGATCTTTATTTAGATTACGCAAGTACATCAAGTTGTTTTCGCATTCTATTCTATTTACTCGCATTGCTCCTCGTCAACATGGTCGTGCTTGGTGTAATCTATAAAGGTGACATAAAAGCCTTGCAACTCAAGATCGAACAAGTTACTGAGCATGCGCGGACACATTTCCATCGCTTGAAAGATGCGATAAGATAACAAAGTTAATACTAATATTTGACCATGTGAATAAAATGTTGTTTATTTGCGAAAAAACTTGGCGTTTTGTTTGTTTGTTCCAATGAAACATAATTCGGTTATTTGTTCGCAAAAACTCTGCTGTCGCTGTTAGTATTTGGCCGATCATTTGATACACGAACGTTTAATCCCACTGTTTATGCCTAGTCAACAATGCCTGCCCAACATTTTTTTATGCAATTCAGTGTAATGTCTATATATTGAAGCGACACGCGCTAAATGGCTCCCAAACGATAAGTTCTGCACATGGTATTTACTGAAATTTCATAATGATGATCATAATTTCTTGAAAATAGAAAATATTTCCTCTCATTTCCGCTATAGTTTTTATTATATCCAAAAAACCCAGTAAGATTGTTTGCTGAATTCTACTCAAGTGCACAATGCTCAATGATCTGAGATTAACTGGTTGATCTTTCTCAAGAGATCGAGAAATAATTCAGGACAAAACCCGAATGAGGAATTGAGTTATTTTTTGTCCGTTTGATACCTCGTTCGATCAGAAAATGCACATGGCATGTTTACATCCATTCAGATTTAAATTCTGTTTCATTTTATTATTATTATTATTTTTAATTTTTGCTCTTATTATTCGTCGTGGTTTTAACTTGTCTTTCGACCAATTTAAAACGAATTTGGATAAGCGTGACCAAATGCTGGATAAACGAGAAGCGTTGCTAAGAAACACAATTGTGGAGCTACTGGATTGGTTAATCGTTTTAAAATTATCTTTAAGTGATGAAAGTAGTTTGTTCATAGACGAAAAATATAATGAACTTCAACAGTATCTAGTAAAGTTTCAATTCAAATCTATCGTGAAAACCACCAAAGTGCCAACTACCAATTCCCTGAAAGCTGATGGAAATAAAAGACCTAACAATTTCACTGCTAGGTATTCGTGCAATGAATTCTTCAACGGAACCACGTTCGGCTACCCGTTCTACACCCAAGGTTTCGTAAGAGCTTCTTGCGATGCTCCATCATTGAATGAAACCTTATCTGCCATACTTGATCGACCTAAAGCTTCAAAAGAAGATTTGAGACAACTTGCAAAAAAGTTTAAGCGCATATACATTATTGCCAACTACAGCGACAGGACAAATTTTGATAATTTACCTAACAATATTAATATATTTCAATGGCATGCAAATTCTTCAGTTGGAGCACTTTTAAACTTTATCATCACGAAATTAACGACACCACTGGTCCTTGTCGCGCCATACGTGGTGACATTCGACCAACCGTTCGGAATGGAACGCTTGATAAACGCACTGGAATTGACCAATGCAGATGTTGTTGGTTGTGCGATAAAAGATGTGGAGAGTGGGGAGTGGGATAGAGGTTGTTACCAGTTTCATTTAAAATTTTACACGCTCAAAGTTACGGTTGGTTATCATTTTTCCGAGAAGGAATGTTTATTCTGTAATTACACTCGCTCACCATTCGTAGCTAAAACATCACTGTTGCGTAAGCAGCCGTTTCATGGAAATTTGACATTTGGTGTTTATAAGGATTTTTTTCTGAATCTCAAAGGTCACAAAGTCCTTGTTTGCCCAGACGTAATGTTCTACACATTTAAACCTGTGGAACTAGATTACCAGTTGGTAGATTTTGTGAATAACTGGGACATCAAGAAAATTGTCTATCCTTCAGTTCAAACGCTTTGGTTTGGCTGCAGAAAAGGCTTTAACCATACATCAAAAAGAAAATGTGTTTTGGAAAAGGGGATGGCAGTCCCTCCATGTTGTCTTGCTAATTTAGTAGATGCAATCACATTAGTCTTTGAACAATGTAAGATATTAAACATTTCCTGTCAATTACTAGAAGGTTCAGTTTTAGGTGCCCTCAAGTTTAATGTTAATCATGTGTTGCCATGGGAGCGTGATGCAGATTTTGGTGTTGCATCAAATGACTTGATGAAATTCAAACGAGTTCAGGAACAGCTTAGAATTGCTGGCTATCAACTCGTCATTGATGAAGAGCCACACTGTTGTACGACCAATGGAAATTACGAAGGAGGAGTACTTCATATAAGAGCAAGCGGGTGGAGCATACAAATATATGGTCAAGATAAATTGTATAAGCATAATCGAACGACGATCAAAACAAACGTACGACTCCACAACACATTAATTTTCCTTCCTGAAAATCCAGGTCAATACTGTCGTAATCGATATGGAAATGAAATTTACAAGCATTCAGAACATTGGTTTGTACATGCTGCAAAAAACGGTTGGCAAAATTACAACACGTCAAATTTTGTAAAGTGTGCAAAACCTGGACACCACGCTTGTTTGGATCAGCATTTGAATGATGGCGACGTAGCCTTTCAATACTGATTAATTTTTTGAAAATGTCTTTTGATGCGGAAAAACCTTTCCCTAAATCATTTGATTGCATATATTTCTTATTTCTTATGTCATATAATTCAGCCTCGATTTGTATGGCCATTCGAGGTTCTAATAGCCACAAATAAGAACAATCAAAACCAAAACATTAAAGAGGTGTATAAAGGAAGAGTAAGGGTAAAAGTTTGGCGGTAAGAGAATTGTTTTGTATGGTTGCGAAATGAAAAACGAAGTATTAATATTGGAAAAATCCTTAATAGCTTGTCGGAAAGAACTTATATTCACAATCAATCATTGTCCTATAAAGAATTTCTAAGCGCCCAGCCAAATGCTTTTCAGATGAAAACAAAATGCGCCCGATTTTTTTGCGAGTCGGAAATTTTTAGACGGTGTTTCAAACTATGAACGGTCGCCTAATAAACCACTGTTGTGATCCTAAAGTTCCAATTTTTAAAACCTTGAAACTTAACCGTTTAATGTCATTTACACAGCAAGTAGAATCATGGACACCTTGGTCATGAGAAGTTTAAAAACTATCAAATATTTCGTCAGCTAAGCATTTAAATCGAAAGCAATAAAGTACTTGTACGTCCATACTTGTAGTTTGACTGACATATGTCAATCATTATGAAATTGCAGGCAGTGTTTTGTTTAGTTTCTGATGATGAAAATGTGCGAGAATGTTATCACTCACAGATTTCAATGGTCATGATTGATCATGTGGGCATTGTGGAAGTAGTCTACATACCTGTGCGATTACTTTCTATTTAGGGAGTTTTAGCAACCGCAACGGCAACGTGAATGAAACAAAAAACATTTTTTCCATGCGAATGTTAATAACATGAAAAAACAGTGAGAGTTAAAAGAATTCTCTTGATATAACAAAACAAGTGATGTAAAAAAGAATAAGAACTGTCGTTAAATCAGATGAAAACCAATGCAAGTGAAACAGAGATTATGTATATTCTCGCGTCTGAGTTGTCAGAATGACTCCAATACACAACTTTTCACGTTGTGTGTAGAACGTTCTAATCTGCTAACGGTGTAATTAGCTGACAAAGTTTTTCCAAAGGTATAATATGAAGTTGACTCATTTCTCGGCGAAATCCACGTGGAAGTCTTTTGTTTCATTCACGTTGTCGTAGTCGTCGTAGTTGCTAAAATTTATTGTCAAAAAGAAGAAAACTTCTTTGAGTAACCAATGGAAGACGTTATTCTGTATATGATCGGTGTTGACATGGCAACATAGAAATCCTTTTGGTTCTAGTTCTCTTTCTTTTCTTTTCTTTTCTTTTTTTTTTTTTTGTTGAAATTCCTAAATAATAATTTTCTTTCATAATTAAAAGTTGTCAGAGTGTTGGAAAGATATATTTTTTTAGTTTTTATCAAACCACAATTAAATTGCCGAACGATTTAGTCAATCTTGTCTGAAGCAATTAATTCTAAAAATATAATTCAAAGGTTATGAAGCTTGTGACTAGAAAAAAAAAATCAAAAAAAATCAAACAAACAAACAAACCCTGCCCAAATATAGATCCGCTTCGGATACATACGTAGACACTTTAATAACGGAATCCGAAAAAAAACCATTCGGAAACCATATTTTCAAAAGGTATTGCCTTCAATACTTCCGTTAATGACATTGACATGACATTAATTAAAAAGATCGATGGTTAAGTTCTAAATTTATACTATGACCATGTCCACACGTTGCAGATACATTTCATTCTGGAATGGTTTCATTTCGGAACGTGTTGTTTACATATGCTGTCTGTTGTATTAGATTGTATCATTCACACGTATTCGAAATCTATTTTCCTCTTGACTTGCTAACTCAAAACAAAGACAAGTATTATCCTATACTAACTAATTTTTGTGTGACATTCGATTTGCTATTAAAAATACAAAAAAATGCAATGCAATGAGTTGTTTCAGTTATCATTTGTCCCTACAATGTCTTTTCTATCTATCTATCTATGCTTTTCTGTGTTTGTTTACATTCATGCCTCTTATTTTATAAAAATATTGTTGCCATGACACTTCAGCGGGCTGTACCGGTGAGTAAAGACCGGAGTGACGTCACATTTAAGCGTAATTGACCAATAGGATCGCGCGAATTTTTTGTATCGAATACAGCCCTGCTACGCGGGTAATAACAGCCATGAAAGCAACATATGAAAGGCTACCTCAAAAAGTAGTCAAATATAGAGATTACAAAAATTTCACAAATGATAAGTACAGAGAAGCGCTAATCAAAGAGCTAAAAAAATCTAAGGTTGTAAGCGTTCAGCTTGGCGAGAAGGTCGATAGATAAGTCTGTAAAAAAGCACCAAAATGTTTGCCTTTATCTAATTATTAAATTAGGAGAAGTCAATCATTAAAGCTGCTAGGCGTAACTTTTGACCCAAACCTGTATTTTAATCTGCACCTGGACGAGATGTGCAAGCGTGCTTCCCAAGAATTGAATGCTATTGCTAGGATTATTCTTGAAATGATTATTCCATCGTTAAAAGAAGAAGGCTTGTATGTCCGTGTACGAAAGTGCCAAATTCATTTTTCACTGTCAAAATGAAAAATAAAAAATAGAAAATGGAAATTTTTAACAAATTCCATTTTTAACATTTTTACTTTAACTTGCAATGATGTCATAAGCATTAATTGAGCTGGTTTTAAGAATGACGTCACAACGTCCTGGGAATACTGCAGTCAACATGTTCTCCTGTGGTAGTGATCTAGACCATGTTTCAGGGTCTGATGGTTTTCAATGAAATCCTTATTAGGGCTGAGCAAGCTACCACCACAAACCTTTCACGCCATCACGCCACTTTCAGGTAAGCATTTTCATGAACGATCAGTTACTTATCTAGCTAGCACCGAGAAATAAAATTTTAGAAAATTCCATCCGAATAAAATGCACAAAATGTTGAGATGTTACTTCGTGGTAAAGCTTTCCTTCAATGTCCTACTGACTCTTTCATCGGTTCGCGGAGATATCGGATCAGTTTTAAAGGCTATGGAATTTGTTTCTCGTTAAGTTTTTATATTTTATTGGGTAAATACAAAAAACAAGTGATAAAACAAATTGGAATGAATGAAAGTTTCAATCATTTGTTATATTTGTTCAAGGTTGATGTATAATCCTTGTATATTAAAGAAGAGTATGGAAACAGAACGGAATTTCCCAACGGTGCGCTGGATTCTTATGACGCATGTCGTCATAAGAATCTGATCCGATATCTCGTTTTCTCGTTATTGGAGATGATGTAGAGGAAAGAAGGACCGCAATCACTAATCCTCCATTCCTAACTTTGTTTACTGGGTTCATCGCGCAGCAGCACACCTGCAGCTACCACATCAATCAGTAGAGCCGAACCATTATGCACAGTGAAAGTTTTGAGAGCTAATGTTGATACGTTTGGGAAGCCATCTAATTCGCTGCACAATAGATCCGTTCACGTTAACTTATACAACAAAAACGACGCTAATGTTCATTACATCCTAGACAAAATCTCAAGAGCTCAATTGTTCAACTGAAGAATTAAAGTTAGTTAATGTCTCTGGATTGGTATTCTACGATGAAGACGGGACTCGAGGTGACAATTTGTTTTTAGCTTAAGCATTCTCATCTCATGGGAGTAAACTTCGACAGTAAAGATGGCATTTACAAATTAACACAGTGGCCTCACTTACCGCAAACAACGGGTAGGAGTAGGTAACAAGTATAGTTGATGGCATGAGAGAGGAGTTAGCCGGAATCAAAAATTGTGTCCAAAGTATCGTTGCGAAAGAGGTCTGTCAAATACATTGGTTTTCAAAAGGCTTGGATGCTTTATTTGATCGAGGCTACTTGTTGACCAATCTGACAACCATAATGACATAAACAACAATAACAATGATACTGAACCATTTGATTTGAACTGAACGATATTGTAAATATATCACAATGATGGAAATAACACTTACTTGAGGAGAAAAAAATAGACTTTTTGTGAAGTACTATATATATATTTTGTTTTTAAAGAAGGGAGTGGTAAAAATGTGTTAGTTCAATAAAGTATTTTATCGCTCGGTATAGTAAATCTTCACTATCCCGCAACACATCTTCAAAATTTCCTTGAAGTTGAAATATTGCAAAAAAACTTCCTCGCACTTTTGCACTTTTTGTAAATTTAATTCTAGCGGGTCTTTGCCGAATGCTTTTTCTTCTTTTAATTTTCCTTTGACGCAGGTGTAGTGTTTAACGGCTTCATTCTTCGATAATAAATAAGGAACATTGCCAGTATTGTTGTTTTGTTTACGTAAAACATCTGGAACTCCTTTTCCTAAAAATTAGTGACATAGAATTTCCATAGATTGCAGGTCTTACTCATTTTTCATGAATTGGGTTAAAAGCTTTGAGCTACTTTAGCCGATTTTTGATTTTCAGAAGTTTTACAAATCCTGAAAATTTGGAGGCCAGCGGTGGATCTGGATCTAGAGGGTAGTCGCAACTTGTGGAGAAGTGCATTAACATAATTTATGAATTCAGTCTATATTACCAATGAGATTATCTGAACCTTTTTCCTTTATGGTTAAATTGCTAACACTCTCCTACACAAATTGCGACTACCCTCTAGATCTGCCGCTGAGAGGCTCTGTTAAAGTGCCCACCCTCAAACAATCTTTGTGCGTGGTATATATGCGTGGTATATACCTGGAATTCTATGCATGTTCCATGCCTTTACAAACAAATCTGCGCCAACCGATGAAATGCGAATCAAAATCCATGAAACGCTGAATCTAGCAATATCACATGCCATGTCCACTATTTCGCGAGCAACCAAACGGTTCAGAACGCTCTTAATAGGATAATTTACCCGTTGGTTAATTTCGACCCAAATTCCTTCTATGATGTTGTTCTAAGGGTTTGAGTGTTAATAATTTTAGAGACCAGAATATTACCTGAAGAAACAGTCTTTAAAGTAAACAATTTCAAACTTGAAGTAATATGGTTTTGTAATTATAAATTGAATGTACTTACTTGAACAGATGGCGTCCGTCTCACTGGCACACGATGGGTATTTGTTCTTGAGTCTCGTAGCATTTCTTGCATGTATCATGTTAAAACAAACTCATTTCCTCCGTCAATACGTAACTGGTCCCAAATACCATACTGAATGAGAGTCGCTCTACAAATGGATAACACTGTATAAAAATGAAGGTTCGTCTACAGTAGTGACTTAACCAAAAAACATGTAAAAATTCTAGAGTTACATTGGAAAATAACGCATTTTTAACTACACATTCTTATAATTCTTCCGACGGAAGTCTAAATATCGCTACTGCTTTTTATTGGTTGTGACATGTTTTGTCTTACCGATAGATTTCATCATAAATCTTTCCATTGTTCTTTATGGGTATTTTGGTAAATGCTGTAATGAATCCAGAAAACCCATCTCTTGACAGACATGGGTGACTCCGTACATCACTAGCTTTTCATTTTGGTCGATATGGAGTTTGTGACCAAAGTAGTCAGCACGTTTCATAGGCATCCGCCTTTCATTAAGTGAGCCACTACAAACATTTCTTAAGGCCCTTCTAACTTTATACTCTGATACATTCAACCCTTTTGCTTTCAAATGACCCGTCAACATCTTTCTTTCGTACATTTTTCCCGCCTGAAAACAATAAAGAGCCCAATAAAGAAGAGATCCGTAAACACAATAAGTTTTGATAACTATGATAATTCACTTACGTCTGTCGTAGCATTATCTACTTCGTTTTTTATTTCTCTATGTTTTGAGTGTTGAAGCTTATAATGTCATTTTCTTTACAAAATCTTTTCAGACTTCTCAAGGAAAAACCTTTATCACCTTAGGACTGCATTAGCTTCATCAAGAGTGGTGGATGTAAGCAAATCTTTCACTTCTTCGACTGTTACCTTCTTAACGATACTGGCCATGTTGATAATACAAAAGAATCAACACTCACTTGGCAGGTAAGCCAATAATTTTTCATTTTTTATTTTTCATTTTGACAGTGAAAAATGAATTTGGCACTTTCGTACGCGGACAGTTATCAGTTAAGAAACCCTGACACGTAGAAAGTCAAGTCCCGAACTGGAAAGAGAAACGTTGGTCAAAATCCTCCGCATGAAAGTTGACGAAAACCTAACATGGCAAGAACATATCAATGCTACCATCAAAACTTGCTATGATACACTGAGAACATTGAAACTTATAAAGAGACTTGCTCCTTTCCATGTCAGAAAGAAACTAGCTGAAGCTTTGATTCTATCGAGATTAGATTACGGAAACTTGGTCTACCAAAGCATACCTAGTTACACCGTCACAGAAATTCAAGAAGTGCTAAACGTTTCTGCCGTCTTTGTCCTGAACCGATATTGCAAAACGATCGATGTCACAAGTCTCGGTTGGCTTCCCGTTGACGAACGTATAAAGTGGAGTATGAGCTATCGATAATGAATGAAGTTTGAAGCTATCGATAAAGATGCCATGAAAATGTATGTCATGAACTTAAAAGTTCACCCGAAAGTGATCTCCCGGTGAAAGTGTTAAAACAGATTGTTGATGATTATGCTGACGATCTTAGTTTTATTTTCAACAATGAATATGTTCATGCAAAATTATTTCCGGATATATTGAAATGTGCGGACGTTGCTCCTTTGCATAAAAAAGGTCCTAAAACAAAAAAGGAAAACTTTAGGCCTATTATGAAAACTTCCTTTTGTATCTTAAGTTTTTGAACGTATTTTGTTTATGTCGGATAAGATGTCACCATTATTGAGTGTTTTCAGGATAGGCTACAGTTCACAGCACGCTGATGCTGCACAGTGTGTATAGGGGATTAGATCAGGGAAAATATGTAGTAGCTGTTTTAATGGATTTGAGTAAAGCATTTGATCATGACCATGAATTGCTTCTTGCAGAGATGTCAAGCTCTACAAATTAACACAGTGGCCTCACTTACCGCAAACAACGGGTAGGAGTAGGTAACAAGTATAGTTGATGGTTGGACCTGTGTAATGGCGTGACTCAAGGTTCAATAATTTAATAATTCAGTATCGCATGGAAATTTATACTTGCAATGCAGCGTACCTTAGTCAATTTTGTCAACTTTGACAATTTAATAAGAACCTCATCATACATCGTGTAGCAGAAAAAGACCTGCCTGATTGTAATTCAATCTACTAAAACTTAAAAATTCCCTAGCATTTTATCAAGGGAGTATCAATGTTTCTTTTCATATTCCTTCTTACCAGCTTCATACCCATGCTTCTGCTTCTGACACGTTGCTACTCTTTCTTACTCATTGGAAACGAAGTTGGTTCAGTTTATTTCAAGTGTTTTTGTTATGATTATACACGGTTTTTAGGTTGAATGAAATAGAAAAAGAAGACAATATTTTTAAAAATTTCACTTATTTCTCCCCTTTTGATTCACTGTCACTATACAAAACTATTCGTTTGACATATTTGTCTGGGTTTCTTATGGTGTCACTTCATCTCGGGGCTCATCTTGATCTATTTGTTAAGTCATATCAGTACAATCATTACAGTTGCAGTCACTGTCACTGAGGAGGAGCTATCTTTGCCGGTTTCTCTGCATTCAACGATCAACTTCCAATTCGGATACATCCTTTTGAATTTTCCATAGGCAAACCAATCCCTTCTGATTTTGTAAGCCAGGCATAAATGGAATCAAGCCTTCCAATTTGATCTAGCACACATAATGAAAATATCCATTTTTTTTCTGTGTCAGATTCTTTGATATTGTTGACCATGATCTTTTAACGAGTTTGAAAACTTTCTGTAAGTATTCTGTGCTAGAAGCGCCTTTGGTGTAGTCCTCTAAATTGCTTTAAAATGTCAGATCCTCGATAGTATCCCTTGAGTTCTATCTGCGTTAAGCACAGCTTCGTCAAGGGATTTCTGTGGCACCACTTCGTATTGACTGCAGTCGGTCTTGTCGCGGTCCTCCAGACTGAAGCAACTTAACCAAGTTTCCTTGTGTCGTTTAGCTCGTTGGCAAGAAAATGGAATATCTCCATACAATGCTGTCTCAGCAACCTTAAGAGTTGTTTAACACAAGTTGTTTCAGAAAGTTCAGCGTAAACAGTAGAGAACAAAATGTAAAAATCCAAAACGAACTTGTCATTCTGAGATCTCGTAGAGTTTTCGTTGTGAACCTCTTCGTCACTGCATAAACATCTTCGTCGGCACCAAAGTCAGGGTAAACATTGATCGTAATGAAAAAGCCACTGTTGTACACAAACGTAGACACGTCTTTATGTTTATTTGGCAGCGTAATTAAACCACCTATGAGTAACATTCATTTGTTCATATGCAATGTTAACTACAAGGAAAGTCTTTAAAATAAAGAAATTATATTCTCAGAGATTCAATACCAATTCAATATACAATAAAACTGTTTTGGCTTGCTCACACGAAAAGTTATTGGATGTCCATCCACCCATAAATACAATTTCCGTCGTTGTTCGTATATTGCAACCACTGAAGCGACCATCTGGTACACTTGCAATGTTTCGTATGGGAATAATACCTAAGCGTTAATGAAACCCAACAATATTAATTGATCTGTTCGTCATTGACTATTACACAAATTACTATAAAAAAAATCAGTTGCACCCACCCAAGTACAACATTCGTTCTTTTTCTGGGAATTTTCCGTGTATAAGCAGTTGGTAGTATTTTTGATAGAACAAGTGTCCCCGCTTTTCATTTGGAATACTATTTTCAATCCCTAAAATATTACAAATAAAACCATCAAAAGTTTGTCGAATTGAAACAAATCATTTCTCAAAGAGCAACTGAGTAAACACGAGTAAGAACGCGTAAGAAGAAACTGTGTTGAGTTCTATTTAAAAGGTGAATATGGTAAAAACGAGTAAGAACGCGTAAGGACACGAATCGCTTTCTTTTACATTTATTTATAGTGTAATATAAGAAAGTGAAATACCTTCTATGAACTTTTCTGGATATGGTACGCTGTTTTCGTCATAGGCATATTTAATGTAAGCCCTTAGTGTCTTAACGATATTCTCTTCTCTCATGTCGACGAATCGTTTCTCTTCCACGTTAACCCTATTCCTACCAAGCTTTTTTGTCCTTTTTATGGATGGGGGTCAATCTGTCCCGCGCCTAGATAATGTCTTATATCTGTGCTAAACCGTTGATGCCTATGACATTAAACTGACTTTAGTAACCTATTTGCTACAAGAATAATTACAAATGTTGTCATGATGACATCATCACATTTTGTTATGACGTCCCGAAGTAGTTGAAATATCTGCTCCGTGAAATAAAAAATCTGGTCTGTAAATTGTCAAATCTGGTTTTCACACAAACAAAAGGGCTATTTAAAAAAATACCCATGGGTGACAAAACGCCCACCTCCGGAAAAAAGGACGTGGTTATAAAAATTAGAAAAAATTAAAAAACGTCAACGAATTCGGTTAAAGCGTTAAAAAGTTATTTAGATTCAAAAATGCCGCGGGCCAATTTGACCCCAATTTAACTTTCTCATCTAAGCAGCAGCGGATCTAGGGTATGCCAAGAATTGTGGAGGAGCACATAAACCTAATTTCTGTTTTCAATCTGTATCACCTCTGCTAAACGTTCTGTTAAAATGACTTGAACAGGTTTGACAGAAAAGTCTTTTCCTTCAGTCGAAATCGAAATGTTGTTTATTTTATTATCCCGAATCCCGAGCAGCCTTCTTAACAGAGGCTTTCTGTGACTTCATGACCAGTGCCATAGTCTTTTCACAGTTGTGATCAAGGGAAAAAGAGGATGATTTACCTCTTCCTATAATAGCTTTGAACTCTGCAAATCCCTGGGATACATGGTACATTCATCCTATTTCTGGGAATTCCACAACGCACGAACGGCAATTACTTGATAGCACTTTGTGTTTCAGCGGCGGATGTCGAAAATTGTGGAGGAGCACATAAACCTAATTTCTGTTTTCAGTTTGTATCACCAATGGGATAACTTGCACGTTTTTCTTTTATGATTTAATAGCTAACATTCTCCTCCACAAATTTCATCATACCCTCTAGATCCGCCTCGGCTATAGGTGTTACAATAGAACTTTCTAATGATCATAGCAAAACATTACTTCTTAAAGTCAGTCGCTGTTTAAAATTTCTAACTTGTGACATGGTTTTCTGTTCGTTAAAATATCGTTACTGAAGCAACTCAACACGAAAGAGGAACATTTTTTCTCCTCCACGGTGTACATAATGGAGGCAAATAAATAATTATTATATTATTATATTATTAGCGGACATCATCGGACATCCAAAAATGTTTGATCGCTAGTTGATTGGTCTCCGCTTTTTGTTGCAGTTTGACTTATATTGACCCATATTCAGGATAATTCTTATCTCAAGTTGGTTTGAAATAGCCATATTTAACTTTAGTTTAAAATCAGGGGACTTTCTAGGCATATACAAGGATAAATAACAATGAAATACCAATTCCAAAATTAACTATATTTCATGAAAAGAAATCTCTGATGGAGGTTTGCTTCTTGTGGCTAATGGTTTCCACTTTTCCGTCTCCCCTTTACTGGCAAAGAAGGTTTAGGATGTTTTAAGAAAAATAAAATAAAAAATAAGAGTTCGCGATAGCTGTGTAGGGCATGTCTCCACTCAACTTGTTCAAAGTGTTGTTGTAAAGTGGCTGGAAAGAGAGTGAACGCATGCGCAAGTCACCTACACTGGAACCCCACTGAAATAATGAAAAATAACTGCTTGAAATTAAATTCTAGGCTACTACCTTTCTTCTCCTGTCCGCTAATAGGAAAGAAATTCAAAGGCAAAAATTCATTTGGTGCAAAGATAATCTGTTCGCTAATTATTAATTGATTATAAACTAGAAGCCGTGGGGCTTGACGGTCAGCGCATTTATATGTGTCAAGCGTAAACGATAATTGTCGCATAACTATTACACCTGCCATGTACCGATGAGTTTTTAGCAACCTAGAGACCACTGTCTGATAACGTCCGGATATCGGCAAGGCAAGAAACCCTGGGTTCGAGGCTGGTTTCTTTGAGCAGTTTTTGTAGCGACAGATGAACTTGAATGTTATTACGGATACTTTTATTTACTTTCATATAATAATAATTGCTTCAAATGATTAATTAATTAATTTCTCGGTGAAAGTCGGAACTTAATAATCAGTAGAAGAGTGCGTTTACATGAGAGCCGTATTGAACTCAAGCGGTTTGAGACTTCAGTACGTTCTCATGTAAACGCACTCTTAAACAGGGTGGCCACCAGAATTTAAAAGAAAATTCAAGAACACTTCAAGAACATGTGGATCGCCCTATCAGACGTTGGACAAGAGATAAAAATTAATAACAAACATACACCTGAAGGAAGTTTTTAATAATTTTACATCTTCGGTCAGCCATTAACTGTAACTAAGAACTCAAATATTTAGGGTAAATAATTGCACAAACTGAAATGTTATTTTCTTACGAATCTCCAATAGGGGGCAACCAGAAATGCTGTAAAACAACACAATTCAAGGAATTCCAGAACCGGTGGCCACCCTGTGTTAAAGACACCCAAATTATGTAATGCATAATATAACGGATTCATAAAATAGTACTATTAATTATTGATGTACGTAATTTTTGGAATAAAAGATTACTTTTTCCATGTGTTGTTATCAGTTTAGCTGTACAAAATAAAACTATATACCGTTGGGTTCGAAAATGTACTCATGCAGGAGTTGAAATATTTTGAGGATGAAATGCCCTCGGCTGTACATTAAGGTACCTAAAACAGATGGTTGAAGTGAGTGAGGGGACGGAATACAATAATTATTTAAATCTGCATATTTCGTGGCGGAAATACCGCTATTTGAAGTCATTTAAGTTTTTGAATTATTTAGTCTAAATCTCATTGCGACCAAAACGCAATTCTTTACAACGAAATAGCAAATGGACCATTAAGCATTGCATGTGCACTGTTTCCCAGCAGATTCACCAAAACGAACATCGCCTTGACGAAATGATCTGCAAGTATTTTGTCAGGAAAAAAGGACCGGGATTCAATTCAATATAGTAGGCTATAATCAAAATCATACTGACACAATGAACAGGGTGTCCAGTCTTTTCGTTATAAAAATCCAGCTTTTTTGGGCAAAAGTCTGTATTTTTCCAGCATCGTCAAAGTTAAAAGCATACATTTTTCCAGCTCTCGCCTGAATTTTCATATAAAAATCCAGCCTCGATAATACAGTTTTTTCAACGCTAAATTATAAAGAGAGAGGTAAAATGTTTGCTAAATGGTTTGAATTGCACAATGAAACAATTAAAGAACATCATATATGGATAAAGACGCAAATACTTGTCTCCAGTCTTGTACATAATCTCAACCAGAAGAAAAATATTTTTGTCCTAAATAATAAAAAAAACTTTTCCAGTTTTTCCAGCTGAAATTCTTAAAACAGGCCTTTTTCCAGTTTTCCCAGCCTCCGTGGACAGCCTGATGAAGTAAAATATCTGAACAAGCAAGAACAAGCCATCCTTGAGCTCCCAGCATTATTACTAAAAAACTTTGTATTAGAAACCTGAGTCAGACTCAGGGAGATCTCTCAGAGAGATTTCAGTAGCACAGTAACTACCAATTGCTACGCAATATGGTTCAATGGAGATCATTCATTACTAGGAGGGAGACAATAAGGAGACAATAAAAACAACTGACTGTTTATCGTTTATATCTTTGACACTATTTATCTAAATTCCGAGCTTTGAGTTTTCAGTTACGAGTTTTGGAGCTACGTGTTACGAGTTTGAGCTGAGCTTTGTTGTGCACCTCAGTGAACTTAAGTTTCCAGCAAATAAAGTGGCCCTCCCTCAAAAGAGGTGGAGGTTCTTTGCTAGGTATTTGAATTCCTAAAAATAAATGCAATAATTAGGTAAAAACAGTGTTTTCCAACACATTAATGTCATAACTTTCACAAAAAACAATAAAAAAGGTGCAAGCTGGTGAAGAACAATCAGAGCAGAAGGCCCTATATACAGAATTTTAAGGCCCTATATAAACGTTTTTTTTGTAAGAGCACTCAGCTCTGATGCTCCGCCCTTCTAAAAGACCAAAAAAAGAAAAAATTATTGAAAATTCCAGAGGCCTTCAAACGTTCTTAACATTTCAATTTTGAAGCCTTAAAATGTTCTTTATATGTTTTTAATTTATACACTATTTAATACCCAAAATTCAAAATTCAACGGACTTGGTTGACATTTTTTGATAGAAATTCAACTCAATTGATGTAACCAACATAATGATGATGATATTCTTGTGTTTAACATCATTATAATGACCTTTTCTTGGAAAATGTTAAAATAATTTCTTAAAAACAAACGCTCCTAAGCCTCAAATTTTCTTAGGATGTTCTAAACTTTTAGACTTTCCAAGCCTTATGTTCTTAATCCTTTGTTCTTATAAAACATGTGTATATATAGGATCATCCATGGTTTACATCTAAGATAAATGGATTGATTATAATAGTTTTCAAGAAATTCTATGACAAAAGTTTTAGTTAAAAAAACTGTTTTCCTCTCCTTTATATTTTTGAGTTATACTATGGTGATTATCATGTGAATCCATTGATAGATTGATAATTCGTTAAGTGGCAAGTCAAATCAAAGAAGCTACGGGACCCTCAAACCTAGATGCTGATGGCTGGCAAAGAATGTTAACATCCTCAAATTTTGAAGACAATGGCAGAAACCTATGCGAAGCGATAGCATTCCTTGCCAGAAAACTATTTTCAAAGAGATATTGTGGATCAGATGGATCAATTAAAGCATTAATGTCCTGTAAGTTAATTCCACTGGACAAAAATCCTGGTATAAGGCTTATCGGAGTTGAAGAAATTCTAAGACAAATCATCAGTAGATCTCTGTCATGATAAGTACTGTTTTTGTTATTTTTCAGAAATAAAAAATAAAATGCGTCTAGACAGTAGTTATGTAAAAACTAGACATGTCTAGACAGTGAAATGAAAACACCAACAATCAAAACGATAACTGTTATGTTTTACCTGCTTAGCCAAATAATAATTTATATAAGGTAGGTTCACATATCCTCGCCATGCTTCTATTCTCAACACACATCTATATTGAAGCAATTAACCAATGAAAAAAATTGAAAAACATTTAAAATGGAAGCTTACAGTATGGAAGCTTACACTATTGACTTTATAGTTTAAATTTGAAATATCACTTAATAATTGGGGGTACAAGAGTCTGAAACCTCTTTAAACAAGTCCAAACACCAAAAACACGACCGAAATGAAGTTGTTGTTATTCACGTGTGCTGTTATCCTGACATCTTGAGTATCTTTAAGGGTAAATAGTGGTAAAGAAAAGAAATATCTTCTCTATAGTGTCTCAGCACATGGTTTTAACAGTATCTACTTTGTTATTCTACTGAAAATTTCGCATGAGGACCATGGTTGAACACGGATGTGTCCTGTTCCTTTTCTCATCTGTTTATCTAATCTTCAAAGGAAAGAAATGTTTTTATATTTTTATTACTAATATTGTTTTGATATTGTATTCCATATATATCTTACATACTTTTGAATATGTAAATTAGGTTTCCTTTTTTCATTTATTGGATACTAAGTTGTTGAGACGAGGATAGGTGAACCTACCTTACATGTTTTCAAAATCAGCAATATGAACAACTAATATACTTGCCGCCTAATTCTTTCTTGAATGCAAAACCGTTCGTCAGCCTTTTTTTTTCAGAATACTACGTGGTGGTGTGGTTTAGGGTACCAAAATTCGTGATTTAAACCAAAAATTAAACTATAAAAGAGACTGAAGATCAACCAAATATTTGAAGAAGTATATTGAAACTTGTCAGCTTTTATACTTGAATTTAATAACGATAATGGTGGATAGATTATAAATTTTACCAAACAACAACAGTTTCACGCACGTGAAGAAACTAGAAAGTAGTTCCCAAAATGCATAGCCTTTGTTCAAGACCACCGTTCGTTTGCCCTAGTTAGGCCAATGAACGGTGGTCTTGAACAAAGGCTAAAAATGCACTGCTGGAGGGGCGCATTGGAAAGAATAAATATAGTTCTAAATACTAATACTAATCTGATATTAAAAAATAGGATCTAAATCTTCAATAGGCAGCAGAGAAGTTGACTTTTATTCATTGGGAAACGTGCTTAAAGGTTTATTATTTGAATTGGAAACACAAAAGTGTTGAGGGCGTTACCACACGGGCGGAGAGAACTGCAGCATTACAGAATGACCGACAGACAGACACGGGTAAATGAAAGATTAGCTGCCTCACAGCGCTGACCAATTAATTATTTTTGAAATTGTGGAGCGCTTAAACGAGGATGCCGCTATAAAGATTATTTTGAAAGTCAGTCTATTAGAGGAGGGGAGTATAACACTTCTGCAGAATTAAAAAATAATCATGTTTACCTTGAATATATTTATATTGTTTGTCAGTCTAGTATTCATAATATATAATTAGAGTTTATCATGTCATAGACCGGTTGTTTTTGTTTGCGACGTTTCGACAGTTACTACTGTCATCATCGGGCGTTTGTAAATGAATGATGTAAAGTTTATATATGTTTTCAGTAGGATCGAAATTAGGATCGAAATTATTTCGGACCTGGAAGGAAGCAATGTCAATATTTCGGACCTGGAAGGAAGCAATGTCAATAATTTGTTTTGCGTAGAGCTGGAAACCATATCGCAGGAACATTATACGATGTACTATTAATACTGGATTTGTTTTTGACACTGTATATAGTCTCTTTGACTTTTCGAGCAGTCCATCCTTTTTCCTTGTCAAGGATCTTTCTATTCTCCCAATCAAACTTGTGGTCATTAGTCCAACAGTGGTCAGCAATTTCGTTTTTGGTTACATCGCCATTCCGTACGGCTCGCATATGTTCTTTGATGCGTTGCTCAAATGTTCTTTTTGTTTCTCCTATATAAACTGATTCACAATCACTACATGGAATTTGGTATATCACGTTATTTGTGTCGTTCATTGAGATCTTGTCTTTCGGATGAGATAATATGTTACGAAGAGTTTCCGTTGATCGAAATCTGCAATTGATGTTGTGTGTACGGAATATTCTTTGTAAAGCATTACTGATACCAGATACGTAAGGAATACTAATAGTGGTCACCGGTTCTTGTTCTGTTGATTCTTCGGTGTTTGAAGTTCGAATATTGTTTATTCTATTTTCAACTCTTCTAACAATCGTCCTGTCATATCCATTTGCTTGGAGAACCGATTTGATATGTTTCATTTCTTCAACACGATCATCGTCATTACTAACAATATCTTTCGCCCGATTTATTAACGATGCAACAACACTTTCTTTGCAACTTTGTTGATGGTTTGAGTTACAGTTTAGATATTGGTCTGTATGTGTTGGTTTACGATATACGTTCACTGAAATGCTTCCGTCTTGATTTCTTTTTACAAGAGTATCCAAGAATGGGATGCAATTATTCGATTGTAAATTTTATTTTCGGGTGCAATCCATTTAGATGTTGATGAAAATTATTCAATGAATCTCGTGTCACTATAGCGTAAACATCGTCAACAAAACGTTACTATACTTTTGGGGGTTTGTCAGCGGTTGTTGTGGCTGTGGACTCAAACGCTTGCATGAAGATTTCAGCAACTACAGAAGATGCCGGACCTCCCATTGCAACTCCATCTGTTTGAGTGTAATAAGTTTCATCGAATAGAAACCACGTTTTTGTTAATACAAGCGTTATCAATTCCAAAAATTCTGTTGGTGGAATTTTCGTTTTGGATGAAAAGTTTGAGTCATTAGAGATTAAATCTCTAATTATATTGATCGTGTCATTTATCGGTACATTTGTGTAAAGTGATGTAACATCGAATGATACCATTTCTTCATCAACATTGACAGTTTTTGTTCTAACAAAGTCGGAAAACTCTTTTGAATTCTTGCATCAGTTAGTTTGTACAAGTCGTACAACGGCGTACCGGTGCATGAGACTATTGGTCGTATAGGTATTCCAGTTTTGTGTATCTTCGGCAGACCATAGAATCGAGGTGGTGGAGAATCGCTTGGTTTTAATCTGAAATATGTTTGTTGATCGATAAAACCATTATCATGTAGTTTCTGAAGTTTTTGTCGTACTTCTTTTTTGATTGTTTCAGTTGGGTTCTTCTTGAGCGTTTTGTATGGACCATTGTTTATATGATCGTAACATTTCTGGATATAGTTGGGTTTGTCTAATACCACGGTTGTTCGTCCTTTGTCAGCTGGTAGAATCATGATACTGGTATCTTTCTGAAGATTACGAAGAGCTTTTCTGTCTTTTCGGCTGATGTTGTGGGTTGGTATTTTCGATTGTTGTAGAGTTAGACTGACTTTAGCTCGTATATTGTCAGCTTCCTCTTTTGGTAGGTTTTTGATACCACTCTCTACATTTGCAGCAATTTCTTTTGTTGGAATTTCAGTTGGTGTTATACTAAAATTCATTCCCTTCGACAAAATATTGGTTTCATCAGATGACAATTGTTTTGATGACAAGTTCATTATCCATCTTGATTTATCTACTTTCTGTTCGGTATCTTCCTTCTGTGGATGTAGGTTTGCGAATTTTCTAACCTGTCTTGTTCTAGCGACTTCCATCTCCCTTTCAAATGTCTTATTATGAACAGATTTGATGAGTTCATATTCTTCTGATGTTGTTTTATCTTTGATTTCTTGGTCCAACTCTTCCATTGACTGTTTTAATTTCTCTCTTGTCACATGATTGAGATGGATTCGTTCTTGAAGCAAGACTTTGCTGGCACGACGTAATATCTGACGGCTTTTTTCTGTTTTGACTTTGCAATGAATTCTTAGATCATTTGGCATCAAATTATTATGTAGACATCGGAGCGAGAATCTTAGATGGTTCGAGTACCTAGCGTACTTCGCTCGAGTCTTTTCCAACTTCCGCACTGAAGCTAACGTGGAATCTCCATATTGTGTTTTAATCAAATTGAATATATTTATGATATATTTATGATTCGGGTTCAGCCTACGCCAACTTTTGCCTGGTGGTTTCTGGCGAGGAAACTGAAACCTTCCGGTATCATAGTACAGAATCGGATAAAACCTTTCATTGAACTTTAGTATTGACGACAAACTTGATCATCTTGAAATAATTGTTTAACGGATTTTGTATTGAATATTTCAGAATGACACTGAGGGTTCACGACTTTTTACTTTCATTTTTTGCATTAACTACTTACGGATTCCCTGATTCCCATGCTTCTGAATACTACCTAATACTGCTAAAACGGCTCTTTCGTCATGTATGATATATTATAGAGATAATATAGAAATAAGATAATAGTAATACTCTAATGATACTTTGCTGCATTCTTTATGAGGATTGTACATGATAGCAGTATTTAAGAACGACTAATATATCGTGGTCTCACACGTGATGATATTCCAACTAAAACGTTTACCCAAATCCCTAAGGGTGCTAAGATGACAAAAATGACGAATGATTGGGTTTTATTTAGAGCATGATCAAATTACGTCATGCATCGGAAAGGATTGAGAAGTAACTTGACGCATCAAGAAATATCAAGCGGTTTAGTTAAACCATGAATTTCAAAAAATATTCTAAAAAATAATTTGTAACCTTATCGGTCCTTTTTACACACGCCTTTATTGACATTTTTTAAAAAAATCCACAGTCAAACTCTAATAGAAAAAAAAACAGGGCGTAAATAGGACCATTAAGGTATTAAAAAAACAATTCAAAGAAATCTATGGAACTGTATATCACCGTCGCCATGGAATTGGTCCAAGCATGCATGATGTTTCGGGTTTACACAGGAAGAAAACTTTCCACTAATATATGCATCCCATCCACTCCGTTTGCCAGTCATCATCCAATGCTCGGCGTGTTTGTAAATTTCATGTCCGTATCTATTTCGGATGTAAAGACCAGGATTTTCGGGAACAAACACAAATTGATCAGCAAAACGAATTTTAGTTCTGGGTTGCGTTCGTGTTGTTAACTTATGCTGACCGTATACCTCGATATGCCAACCGTTAGCTCTTATGTTGATTATGCCACCTGTTGTAACGTTTTCAAAACAGCAAGTCTCGTGTGCCACTACTTTATTATCATAATTCTTTGCTTTAAAACCATCAAAAAGCTTCTTAAACTTTTTAAAGTCACTTGACAACACAGTTATATCTGCATCACGTTCCCATGGTAACACACTGTTGAATTTAACAGCACCCATAAGCGTACCTTCTTGAAGTTCACACTGAATATTCGATTTTTCACATTCTGTTTGAATATTTATTATAGTGTCGATGAGTTTTCTTCTAGACTTGTATGGTACGGCATAAGTTCCGTCGTACGGTGGAGATATATCAAACGACATAGCGTCACTACGACCAATCTGAAATTTATTTATCGCTCTCACTTGAGCAAATTGGTTCAAATCATCTGAATTTTCTTTTTCTAGCCTTTGATAAAACATCACATCTGGACAAACAATCATTTTCTCTCTCTTTTCCTTCATTTGCAAAAAGAAATCCATGTACACACCATGAGTCAGGGATTTAAAAGTCTGTTTCTTTATGAATTCTGTCCTGGTAAGAAATGCCCCCACCAGATAATCACAAAACAGACATTCAAATTTCGAATGATGGTAGCCTGGAACATAGGTTAAAGTATATAACTTAAGCTCGGATTGATAGCAACCTCGATCCCATTCCCCGGTAACAACATTCTTTATAGCGCTACCAACTATGTTTGCGCTGGACATTTCTTGGACGTGTATCAAACGCTCGATGTCGGAATAATTGTCCAGCATTTCTATATACGGTGCAACAAGAACGTACGGTGACGAGCATTCTTTAAATATATCATTTAAACAATCCCCTGCTGTCCTTTCCTTAGTGACAACATCAAGCTTGGTAGTTTTTTCATTGATAAAAGTTAATGTATCCTTCTTCAACTGTTCATCTACTACTATATAAACGCTGTAAAAGTTTTCGCTTGCATATTTTATAGCATTTGAGAATTCTTTACTTTCAGTGTTCGGTCTGTCTAAAATCAATGTAACCGTCTCCTTCAATGGTGGTTTCTTACATGACGTTCTTACAAAGCCCTTCACATAGTAAGGATATCCAAATGTCGATCCGTTGTAAGTTTCAGCACAGCTGAACTTTAATGGTTTCGCAATATCTGTCTCTTCGTTCCATATCTCATCAATTTGGAAATCGCGTATTAAACTTTCTAACTTGGCTTTCGTATTTTCAAGTTCGTCTGTTTTGAGTTGAGTTTGTCGTTTGATTTGGTTAATAATCTGGAGAACAGTTTTTATTGATTCTACGAGTTTTTGTTCTTTCTCACGAAAGAACAGTTCCTTGACATCACCAGTTTTCACCGTTTCCTTTTGCAAATAAATCATAAAATTCAAGTAAAATATGAAGACCAACAAAACGATGAAGATGGTCAAACGTTTCCATTTCATAATCATTCAACCAAACGAGCTCCTATAAAAAGAAAGAAGATTTCAATTCAGATTCTATGAATTTGGCAAATTTGGCGAACAGTTTTTTAGGCAAGTGAAAGTTTTAACTTTCCAAAGCATGCGCAGAAGTGAAAATTGTCGCTGTCGTTGTTGCTAACGGTCCCTTATAGGGAAAGAGAACCTCGTTTCTTTGTTTTGTTTTCAAAAAAACATTCCTTTTTAAATTCGAACTCATGAAATTATGACAAATACGTTCGATTTCTTCAAAGTCCTTAACGTATACGTTAAGAAATGTGTCTAGAATGAAACTGATTTCATACTTGACGCACTTCGCCTTCACACAGAAGGAAATACTAAGTAGCTTTGGAAAAAGTATTCTGCTGGCATCTTATTTTACTTTCTTAAAAGCAACATCATAAACTTCCAGGATATCATTCTGATCGATAGAACGTCTTTTTGATAGTAGTCAGGGCGCTGGTGGTCAAAAAATTGTTTATGTTTGCAAATGACGGGGACATTCTAAAGACAACGGGAAACACTTCTATAAAGCTTAAGAAATATAAAAAATCTTGCTGGCTATCATGAATTTCCTTTACAGCTTGTCCCATTCTAAAAAAATAATATACCTCGAACGCGAGCATCTGGCACAGATCAGTCCGCCATGATTATGTCTTCTCGAAAAGAAAATCGAATGTTTTTATAATTTAACAGGGGGTAATTATGACTTTGTGGTCCTTTTTATGGTAAATTCAATAGCAATTCAATAAAAGTAGATTTTCTTATGATCAAATCTGTTTGTAAACTTTAAGACAAAATCGAACACAAAATCGAACACAATTATAGAATGTTTAAAAAATATTTAACCTCCCCGTCTGTTAAGTGCGGATTTTGAAGCTCCTTTTCCATGTTACCAAATCTAATGGAATCCAAGCACAGGAATAAGTTTGCTGGTCTTGTTGACCTCGTTGAGCAATGAGCGAAAATAGTAAGGGTCAAGTTTTACGATTAAGTTTATCGCCCAAAAGAAAGCAAACTCTCTGTATTATTCACGATTGGAGGTATTCAGTCAATGAAGAGCCTTTGCGAAAAGTCACCGAATATTCTCTTGCAAGACTCAAGGCAGCCAGGCATGTATCCCGTATTATTTTCCTTAATTTTATTGCTCTTCATTTCAAGCCACCTTTTTCAAGCAAAATAAGAGAAACGGCCCTAGGTTTGAGTCCGCATTTCAAGTTGTCTGAGGCCTTTAACAGAGACATGATTGGGAATATGGATGACAAACTATCGTTATTGTTTTTTAGTGGAATAAGAAGAGACAAAACAATCACAGAAACCCTGGAAAAAGAACATATTTCTGACTTAGCATTTCATCATTTCATTTCACGTTCTTTCGTATTCCCTAAGTCCCGTGCCTTGGGCACTTGCTCAACCCGATGGAGGTTTGGTTAAAACAGTTAAGTCAAAATTACTTGCAGCTGTCGAATCTGAACACGAATCAACAGTGGAAAAACCTTCTGACTGTGCTTCAGTGTTTGATGGTATGGTTGTGTTGCAACAGTTGGATGGTGTGAAGCTTGACACATTTGGCGATGTTCCCCATTTTATTTTATTCAGAATTCTCAGCAACACCAGTGAACGGATTAACTTCGTCACCGACCAATACAATGACCAATCTATCAAAGGTTATGAGCGGAAGAAACGAGAATATGATGGGTACCTCAATGTCAAAATTCAGCAGAGAGACCAGAAGAGACCAAAGCAATGGCAGAAATACATGAGAAGTGGAGAAAACAACACGGATCTAGTTCGCTTCCTGTTAAAAGATTGGTCTGATAAAGCAAGATACCTCAATAGTTTGGTGAATCGTATGTTATACGTTAATGTGGAAGATTTGTTTTACAAATTAGTGGTCGAAAATGGTCAAGTTCGTTGTACCATTGTGCGTGAGTTGGAAACACACCAAGAAGAGGGTGACAGCATAGTCTTTCTTTGCTGCAATCATGCCAGTGATGATGCCGTACAGTCATCTTGCATTTACACAGTGGACAATAATATTGCATTATATGCTTTGTATTTCAACTTTTTTACTGGATACTCCCTTGTACGTGACAATGGGTGCAGGCGAACGGAAAAGATAAATTGACGTGCAGTCATTAGCTGCAAGTATTGGCAAAGGCATTTGTTTGGCAATTCCGGCATTTCACGCATTTCACGCATTCACCGGAAATGACTACACCAGTGCCTTTCATCACATTGGAAAAGTCAAGGCATTCAAGCTAATGAAAGCATCAACAGAGTTTAAAAAATGTTTCGGAAGCTTAGTAAAAGTTTTACATTTGATGCGACCTTGTTTACGGTGCTAGAAAAAATTGTGTGTCGCATTGGCATAGATGCAAAAAACACCAACGAAGTTCGTTATTTGAAATTTTGCGCAAAGAAGAAATCACCGGAACCACAGCAGCTTCCACCCACCAGAGATGCCTTATTAAATCATTGCAAGATTTATCTTACGTTACTGCTGTCATTAAAAGATCGCTTGAACAAATACCTGTTGTTCCAAATCCTGATGGGTATGGGTGAAAATTGGTAAATGGCGAGCGGAATTTTGGAGCTTATATCCTGCAACTGTAAAAAGACGAAATGTCAAAATGTCAAAATGTCAAAAAGGAAATTGTCTGTGTAGAAGCCATGGCTTGCGATGCACCGATTTATGTTTTTGCCTACTTTGTGAAAATGGAAGTAGCATTGAAGACGACGACAATGACAAAACAAATAGCAGCAGCGGTGATGAAATTTATGAATCGGTCGATGAAGATGATGCGTCATCAGACGATTATACTCTGATATTGAAAATTTATGAATTATAGTTTGTAAATTATAGCATTTTTTCATTTGAGTTGTACGCGCTTCTCATCTAGCATTTAGCCTCATTCCCAGTCTCTTTCCCCCTCACTTTCTTCATTCAGAAATTAAAACTAACACTCCTTAGAAACTAGAAATGAAGTATCCAATCACCGAAGCGAATCATAAATACAGCGATGGATTTGTTTTACATTTGCACTTTGCCAGTGTTAAGGCTATGGGCTAATGCCCTTATTCAAGGTTGAAGCTCTTAAAAACGGTTTAAAAAGATTTTGTTGTGTTATGGTGATTCTTATATGTAGCAAATAAGATAAGAATCGTGATAAAAATTTCAATTTGTATTTTCTGGTTACCTGAATGCCTATTTAGTACAACGCCCATTTGATGAGCGTTAATTCAATATTAAAGCAACTGGGTGCATCTATTAAGAAATTTCAGAAAGTCCAGCAAGAATATTATGGAAGTATCAATCAAAGAGAGTCTTTTTAGCATGGATTGCGAATGTCCACATCATTTCCAATCTTTATTGCCACCAGCGCCCTGACCGTAGATGTAGGTGATATCTTTTTGACAGCTGCAAATTTTTATTTTACATATTTATAATCAGGAGTGTAAATTTTAATAACACTGTACATTGCAAGGGTTCCTGTTAATTATACGGAAAAAAATTACTATGGCTATGTGTTAATCAATCATAATCGAGTAAATGTGCGAATGTCAAGATAAAAAGTGAAATTAAACCATCCCATTTCATAAATATAAAGTTTCTTGGAAAAATATAAGTCGATGATAGATATTTATAATGTTAGTACCCTGTACAAACAAACAGATATGACTTTTAAGCGGTTTTCTACTAGACGTAATATTCAGCAGGTAGCTGCTCTTGTTTTCTCCACGTGATCACTAAATGAGCTAATATTGGCGGAATATTGCACGGCAGAAAAGTTGAATATGATCCTATTTTTTCGCGGACGCTTTTGGCGAAATTTATTAAAAAAAACAAAGCTGATAGACTACAATCAATTCGCCCAGTGGAAAACCTCAGTAAATGCGGAAATTAAAAACTTTGATCAAAGTTCTGATATAACACTAATAAATTCCGCACATCATAACCAACTTCTTGGCTAGAAGAAAGAACTTGTCGACATGTGTAGCAAGCGCGCTGATAACATTGAACATTATTTCTGAAATAAATATTTTTAGATATCGGCGTGTCAACAAAACATCTGGTCAGGTATATTGCTCTTTGTTCATGCGATGAATTAAGTGTGTCTAAAAAATATTATCTCGATAATATAATAATATAATCAGTATTTTTGAAGTGATGTAAGAAATACATGAAAAGAAACTGGAACAACTAAATCATTTGACACTCTTTTAAGATCTCTTTCCATAAATCATCATCAACATTTTCCATAAATTGTGTATTATTATCAACATTTTCTTTCATAGAAACTTATAATTGCGGTGAACGAGAAAATAATGATAAAAGAAAATCATTATGTTTCTCTCGGTAACCGTGGTTACATAACGTTAACGAATGTTAAAGAATATCTTCATTTCTGTCTTATCTACATTGACGCCCATATTTGTTGCTAGGAAACAAGAATCCTCTACGACTGGGCAATTTTTGAACTTCTTCGCTGGTCGCAGTGATTTACGAATGATTATGAAATGTCTCCCCACAAATAATATTCGCGTTTTGATATAACATTGGCTCATTCGTGCGAAATGTAAACCGCCCTTTACCTCGTTTGTAACAATACACCTTCTCCAAATCTACTTTATTAATCGCGATGTGCATAGGACTCTTATTTTGGTAAGTGTGAATAAAAGGGCTGGTAACGAAATGTTTGTAGGGCAAATATAAAAAGTGAACTTTTAGATCGTGCGTAAATGAGTTGTGCAATTCAATAGCGATTAGTATTATAAAAGGAGCTCGACTTAAGAGTCTTCTTTTACCAGTTTTGTTTACACAACACCCGTCCACCATTAAAGAGGTTAGAAATATTGAGAATGCAACAGAAATCTAACAAATTCTCTGATTTTATTTTTCGTCGTCCTAATATTATTGAGAGAGGTGGTTCGATTTAAACTCTTTCTTTTGGTCAGGTAAGTGTGGCCACGTTTTAAATATCAAAATTGCCTTTAGTAGTTTTGATAACATAGATATTTACCAGGTAATAAAATAATAGAGATAATATCTTGTCAACCCCTTACTTGCGACCCCTTACGGTTGTTCATCTCTTTCGAGCTATAACATATTAGTATTTTTTTCTTCTTCATTTTCTTATGAAAGGAGAACCGCACAGAAAAAAAATGAACCGTTAAAAGAAGTTCGGGAAAGGTGTAGTATTATGTTCTTAAGCATGAACAGCCACAGTTGTGTTTTTTGAAAAATCATTGAGAATTAATTTACATGCAATCCGTCATGCGTTTTTTTAGAAATAAGGTTCAAGGAAAACAAAAGACAATTTAAAAACCGAGTAGATATTTCCTTATTTAAGAGTTCGTTGCGAGTGAACTCCTATTAAATTGCTCTTAGGTTGCTGAAACTAGACGTCACTCAGAAACCATAGTTTCACAATCTACAAAGAGACCTTGTCTTAAAAACGTGCGCAGATCATCGTTTATAAATCGCGTGACGGACCAATGGAATCACCCAGGAAGCGTGGTTGTAGAAAAAAACGTTGAAACGATTTCAAAAATAGACTGGGCAAACTATGGGAGGAGGACGTAATGTTAAACACAGGAAACGATATATGAGATAACATCACGACGAACAAGGCTACAGAACGGTTGGTCACGCAAGTTTGAACCTGGTATCACAGGCTGGAAATCTTTTGCCAGAGATGTATATTATCTTACATGAGTGGCTAATAAATCCAACCTTTTTCATTAAAATGGTAATTAATTCCCAGCCTTCTACCAAATTCAACAAAACGAAATATGATTTTAAATCTTTTTCAAAAAGGTTCTGTCATGGTTTCTCTAGAAAGTTGTTTTTATTAAAATCTCAGTTTCATCATTATGGTAGAAATGTTAGTATATTGTAAGTTTGCAAGTAAATGTTATACAACTTACCTCTTTAGCGCTTGAATGATCTCTGAGGAAACTGTTTAACTAAAATCAATACACGAGGAGAAAGTTAACTTCAATAAATTTCTTATGAATTTTATATTGAATACTTGAGCCCTTATACATATATTAATGAAGCCAATCGATTTCCATCGAAATATACAACAGCCATTCTTTTATATGAAAACACTTTTAAAATTGTTTTTTATTCATGGAAATTTTCAAGTAAAAATAAACATTCTTTATTCATAAAAATTTTAAAGCTTTTTTTGTTTACAAAAAAAGTACGCTTACCTTGTTTTTTTTTTATAGTGGTGTATTTTTTTTGAAATGTTTTAACGCTAACTCGTATGTTTTTGGCATGCATTAAATTTAATTTAACATTTCCACTTTTTGATATCAAGCATGTTTTGCCGACTTGATTCAAAAATGGAGAGCTAGGCATGGATTATGCAGGAAGGGAACATGATAAGTTTTTGCAGTTGTTTTTTCATAAATTTTGCAATCAAAACAAGACCAAAAATTTTCATGCAGCTGCTAAAGCGGAAAACAGTAGTTCTTTCCCTGCTTAATAATTTTTACAAATTAAAAATATCAATTCAAATAAATATTAAGTGATATTACAGTGTCATTACAAAAAATTAATTTATAAAATTTTAAGATAAAATTAAAAAAAAAAAAAAAAGAAAGAAAAAAAGAAAGACATTTAGGACCTGTGTACAGGACCTGTTTACAGGGCCGAACCTGGAAGTGAAAAAAAATGACCTTAAATTCTGAAGAATGGATTCAATATTAGATAAATAAATTCTACTATACTAACCTTGATGA
Organism: Turritopsis rubra; assembly: GCA_039566895.2. Taxonomy (NCBI): domain Eukaryota; kingdom Metazoa; phylum Cnidaria; class Hydrozoa; order Anthoathecata; family Oceaniidae; genus Turritopsis; species Turritopsis rubra. Next base: position 1,354,380 of record CM077625.1, on the reverse strand, counting down.
CAAAAAGACATAATGGGACATATTTCAGGACTAATTTTATATTTCAGAACTTATTTCCACGAAAGGGAAAAAAAGTTATGTGGAGACTTTTTAAGACACTGTATTATAAGTTAAATCAATATTGATATTGAAAACGAGGTAGAAGATGTTGACAGAAATTTGAGAAATGACACTTCCTTTCAAATAAAAACATTGTCGTTAACACAATATTTTCTTTACTAGTAAAAATTCCGATATTTTCGGATTACCTTTGTCTGACATGATACTGTGCACTTAGGGCAAAATATTTCCTCGGATCCTTCCCCTATTAACGTCTCTGACGTATTCGTCCATATCGCGACGTTGGTCATTTTCATGTCGGAAATGTCGGAAACGAGCATCAGTGTGTTTTCGAAGTTTCTTTAAACGTTCAAGTTTCGATTCGTGATCATGGATTTGTCGATCAATTTTGATTTTAGCATTTTGGTAAACATTTTTTTGAATCACTTTGTCCTATAATACGGAATAATGATTATATTTTTTTTTTTCATTTTTCGGCACCAACAGCAGTTTTCAGTTTCCTTACAAAAAAATTTACCTTATTACTATCATCGTCTGTTTGAGAATATGTATTACGACGTTCTCGAAGTGCATCAATACGTTTGTATTTTTTTTCCTGATTCTTTTGCTCTCTTTCTTTCTCATATTGTCTTTGCTCTTTCTGATTTGTTTGTTTACACTCCATTTTAGAAGCATCTTTTTCGATCGTTATCTTCACTTTTGTATATCCAGCTTGTCGTCTGTCTTCATTTTGTTTTCTGCGGGAGAAAAAAGAAAAAAGAAAAAAAAAAAAAAAAAAAATGAGAATATTACCCAGTGATCAGTGATGGTTTATGAGTCAATGGTTATTTTTATGAGAGATTTCAGAATATAAACAGATAATAACAAAAACATTATTTACCTCAATTGCTTGTCTCTATTAACAACATGCAGTATTTTTGCTTCCGTTTCTTGTTTTTTTCTCATTTCATGCACTGCTCGATTAGTTTTTAACCGATTCAAACGTATTTGATCTTGGAAATATTTTTTCTGTTTTTCATGGTCAGCACTAGGTTGCGGTCTGTGCGTATTCACATCAACTAAGCGATGGGCAATAATGTCATGATGCCGATATCCTGAATTCTTGAATTGACCAGGAACCCAATTTTTGGTCTTCTGATCATGAAAGCGTTTGTCTGAAATTAACGAATAATTCTTACAGTGAAGGTTTAGGGGGAAAATGTTTAAAGATGCTTTGCAAGACTCAACCAAGACTGGATTACAAACCTGTCTTAACTGGGAAAGGTACACCATCAGCAGTCTGATACTCTTCAGCTGTTGGAGGACTTTGTTTACTTCTATAACGACCAATATGTTTCTTTGGACTTGTTTCCTTTGTGAGTGGTCGACCAACCCAATGTTTCTTCGATCTCTCAACAGCATTACTTCCAACACTTGCAGAACGGAATCGCTTGGAAGTACTTTTCTTTTGAGCAGTTGAATTCATATTCCAAGATGCCGGTGGAGATGGTTCTATTAAAGTTCATATAAATATTTATTTCACCGTATAACCTTTACAAAACAATATTAGAAAATAAAAAAAGATCACCTGTAAATTTGACTTGAGCGCTCTTAGTACGGTAGTGTATGCCTTTCCCTAACAGTCCATGCTGAAATTGATCGGATAGCTCGGGAGAATGTAATTCTTCCAAAGACTTTCGAAGTTCTTGCATGCGTTTATATCTTTCGACCTCATAGCGATCATAATTGTCGTACACGTCTTCATCGTGAAATGTTGGACGATAGTAATAATCTAAGAAGGTTCAGTTTTTCATAAAAACCCAAAAGAAACAAAAAATATCCAAAGCATTGAAAACATAATATTTCAACATTTCTTTAAAAACTGAAATAATTTGAAAGTATTAAGTAATAGGGAAATATAACATAAAAAAAACTAAGCACTATCATACCTTCTTGGTCTCGCATACTAAGACTTGAAAGCAGCTGTTGGCTCTCTTTTAGTTGCTGTTCTGTAAAAAGAATAGCAAGAGATGTAATTCAGCGTCATAATTGATGTGTTTTTGCACAGAGAACATTATTTTTACGTAGAGATTTACTGTGAATGGAAAATAGCATCGGTATAGAACCAAAATTACCTATTTTATTTCTCAGGTAGTCTTTCGTATCATCAAGAATCGAATCATCATCACAAACATCATTTGTTTTAAAATTTCTTTTTGATGTTCTTAATTTTCTGTCGTCCTGAAGTTGCTTCACAGTTCTTCTAGATAACGAGGCTTGCTTCTGTAAAATATTTTTCACAATGTTATTGTAATGATCTGAAGAGATACGAATAACAGATGCTATTGGGACTGCTTTTGTTTGATTATCAAACATTTCCACATGTACAAGTTTTTCATAACCATTGTAATCATCATCATCTAAAGAAAGATTTGTCAAGTTAATATCAATATTCTATCTTTTCTTTCGTTCCTGCATGAAACCATTTTTTATTGGTTATAAACAACAACAAAGAAATAAAATCACAACTTTTACCAAATAAATATTCCTTCTTTTTGATGGTAGCAGGTATATACTTTCTTCTATTGGACAGACAAACAAGCACTTTATCTCCACTGTATACTTTATGTTCTTTCGCTTCATCATAGAATATGATTTCATTAATGTAACATCTTTGTTGCAATTGAAATTTGACATCTTTCGAGGATTGAAATACTACTTCCACCTGTGATGATATGGGGATCTAGAAAGTTTCAGAGATTTTATAATCTTATAAAATGTAAATTTAAAAAAAAATCATCTCTGATCAATGTCATTGACTATTTTCTTGTAAAGTTTTCTCTCATACTGATTAAAACCACCAGAACTGTGTAGGAAAACCAGACACAACCAACCAGGAAACTGGCACTTCAGATCGATACCTAACTTTTACCCAATACTAGTATATTGATAAATTAAATGGGAAAAACAGCGGCATCCTGCTTCTCCCATATTTTCCCTGGAATTTTATTTCTGCATATATTATTTTACTTTTCATATTTCTATAGCCGGTTTCTACACACAAATTTGTTTCAAGCATTTATTTCATCATATCGTCGGATATAAAACACTCAGCTCATGCGAATACTGTAGTAAATAACCCAATAGCTTTCCTATTCAGTAATAAAAACATTTAAAACATAAAATTTAATTATTTATTTTCTAAAATATTGTTTTTTATAATGTGGGTTGTTAGTGGAAACCACCCTTCATGTATCCTATATGCCAATGTTTTCTATATCATGTCTTGAAAAAATTAACCCAGACATCTTTCTTGTTATTTACTGGGGTTCTGTTGGGTTCTCTTGGGTTTCCTTCTTATTTAAGATATTCTTAAGATATTCAAATTTTACCATAATATTCTTATAATAGTGTGTAGTCATTGCTGTTTTTTCTCTTCTTGACTAGCATCAAAAAGCAATGGAAAAAATCACAATATAAAACACTTAAGGACTACATCAATCAAAATTATATGCTTCATTCAAAATTGTAATAAAAATGTATGTTTACAAAATATTTTGCATTTTGTTTATTTCTCATATTTTACTTACCAGCTTTGTTATTGTCCCTTTATAGTAGTAACCATTACTTTTTCTTTTACCCAAAACTGTTTTCCCCAATAATTTACTCTCATCTCCATAATCTTTAATAGACCTTGATGAATGCAAATAACTTTCTTCATCACTTGAATTCACATCATAAGATGACGCTGATGAAAAGGAGGTACTAAGATAACCATCATCTCTGTAATGTACTTTGTATGGATAAACTTGCTGAGATTCTGTTGTTTGGCTATTTTCAGTTACCAGTAAATGCAGTGAACCATTGGTACTCATTACTAGCTTTTTCCAGAACTGGAGAGCTGATTCATCATTAAAACCACTACTTACATAGATACAATGTACTGGTCGTTCTTGAGCAAGTTCTGGAATACATTTGAAGAAAACTGATGGTTTTTGGGTTGGTAAGCCATCAGTGAAGATAACAACACCATCAACATAATCATCATTAAGAGCAGTGACAAGAGCTGATAAAGTATTAGTATTGGCTTCACAGTCCAAGGAATGAATCCAGGAAGTTACTAATCTAAGATTTTCAGTTGACAGTGGTACCAAAGAATTAGCAAACGGTTTGCAGCAATTTGCAAAAGAAATTACATTAAAGCTTGCATGCTCTCTTGTTTGAAATAGTGACTTGATAAGTAAAACCGAAGCTTCCTTGATAACTGAGAAATTTCTATACATGGAACCAGAAGTGTCAATAACCACAGAAACATTTTTATCAGTGATCCTTTCTGAGATGTTACTAATATCATTGTGTAATTTTGCCATTCTTCTCTTCAGTAACTCTTCTTGTTCACAGCTGAAAATAAAAGTTGAGAAAAATTGGGTAAATTTTAAGCATTCACAATAATACAATGAACTAATACTTTCACTAAAGTAGGGTTTCCATTGAACAAATATGTGCAGGTGGGGGATAAAAGATATGACAAAAGAGAGAGCTTCTGAAAGTACAGCACAGCCCAAAAGAACCTGATGTGTCCGTGTACGATAATTAACTTTTAGGAAGAGACGGCACCTTTAGAAGTTAATAAGCTTTTGTTAAATAAATTAAGTTAATTTGTTTATTTTATTAATTAAACATGAGTTTTCCTGTTTACAACGTGGAACCTTTACAATGTACAATTGGATGTTTTACAAACACGGCAACCTTATAGCTTAAGTAAGTTTCAAAATTATGTGCACACTTGTTTTGTGATTGCTTGGCATCTAGCCAATTTTCAACTAATTAGTACAATGAGAATTAACTGTGAACACAAAGAATTGAAACTAAAAAATTGAAGATAAAAATAATGAGATTAACCAATATGGAAGTTAGGATAATAATTTTTAAATATGGGAACCTTATTCCTAGCTGATTATTCATTTTCTGACACAATTTACCATAAAAAATTTAAACGTTCAGTTGGAAAATTTGTCGCTGCCACAGTATCAACGAATATCAAGACCGTTGAATACGCTGGATATATTTCCGACTCGAAATTGTGCAAAAGATTTATAATAGGTTCTGTTTTGTCTTTTTTTGTTTTTTTCCCGGACCGACTGGCTGACCCTATTTTGAGACCTTAAACAACTCCAGCTACACAAATTTATTATAGCTGCCTATAAGATTCAAAATAACATATACAGGATAATTGTGATTATTACAAATAATTCGACTATATTTAAATAATTCGACTATATTTAAATAACACCAGCAGGACCAGAAGCAATTAAGCTTAGTGACATGTGAACAGATTGAATAGAAGCAACATTTAAATGATCTTTTTTATAAGATCCTTTTAGGAATAAAGTAAAAAGATACTTTCATCATGCCCTCTATTATATAATATGTCATCCTTATTGAAGCGAAGAAGAAAGACTAAATTTTGAAGATATAATAGCTAGGGGCAGTAGGAGGAACCCTTATCACTAGTTGTAGTTTTAAAAACATAGATTTGCAAAGAAAACTTTCTCTTTAAGTTATATTGGTGACTTAAATGTCTCCATCCATGGGTATTTTTTCAGGCGTGTAGTATATCAGCTTGGTCCCCGTTGATATAAAAATTATTGTGCTTTCTTCTATATTGGCGAAGCTCATCTATTTCATCTTCAATTCTTCATTTCTAAAGTTAAATTTTATTGTATATTATAATGTGCTCGCGGAAAATATCCTTTGCATCATATCCGCCGTGCGCGCTCTTCCTCATCAACACACCGAAATTTATCCAGTCGATTTGTGAAAATTGGCTAAATGCCCGCCCAGCAATCATACATAAAGTGTGCACGTAATTTTGATAGGTACTTTAGTAAAAATAACTTTCAAATACATACATGACCAGGTTTTTCAATGTTGTCGTTTGTTTGAAAAAGATTTCATGCAAAATTCAGATATTTGTTGATTTTCTTCAATAACTATGGGTACCCTTATGTTTCGAACATAAATAAACTCGTTATTTGCCTCGACTTCCTAACCACACACAACAACGACACGGTTTTCCTCGCCTTCATTACCCCCATCGGAAAATCGTCTTCCGTATTTCTAGACAACGCAACGGGGCATGAGCATGAGAGATTGTCGCTAGTTCATATCGCTCCTGAGAACGGTCCACAAAAGCAATCCGTGAATCGGTTGCAAGTGAGACATTAAATATCTAAAATGCTCTTAAGGAAGCCGTAAGGTTTGAACATCATATTTTGAAAAATTTTCTTCTTTTTTTGACACACTTTTTTTGACACTTTTTTTTTTTTCATCCTTTTCGTATTTAATCTCTCAAGTACGCGTCCAACTTGGGATATAATGATTCTGAAATACCAGCAGCCTGTCCCACGTTGTGGTACATATGCTGTCGCTCTATTGGCAGCCTGATCCAATACTCCAATTTTCCGAATACCTTTCCTGTGCTGAACATTGTTTTCAACTCATGGCTTGCTTTAGTTCGACTGTTCTTTGTATTGTTTTCAATTTCAATTTCAGGAAAAACAATAATTTTATTCACGGAAAAGGCTACTGGGCAATTTTTTTTTTTTTTTTTTGCTTTTCTGAATAAGTTTTCTTGATTTTACGAAAACATCAGCATGTTCATTAGATAAACGCATTTCATTTCTCTTCGCGCGAAAGCTTTCCTTCCTGTTTTTGTCAATGTCGGGATCTTGGTGACACATGTAGTTTTTATTACCCAAACGAAGGAAAGGGTGTCCGAAGTATGTAATTTTCAGATCTTTCCCGCTATATTCCGATCGGATTGTAGGTGATTTATTTTCCTTAAATTCTTGCGTTACGTTCACTACAAATGAAAAAATATTAAAATATTCTATTTCCAGAGCACAAATTATTAACATCTTACATTTTGTTTCTTTCGCCATACGATATTTTGTTATGGTTTCAGCTTCATAAGAATTAATCGTTTCTTTCAAGGAGTCGTGTGAAGGTAAGTGTTGAATACCTGAGGAAACAAAGAGAAGATTTCACAAGAGCAGTAACGAAGTAGGAATTTGATAAACAGGGGACTATTTCCCTCTAATTCCGTCACTATGATAAACAGGGGACTATTTCCCTCTAATTCCGTCACTATGAAAGGTTCTGGGTTGGAAAGATTTCCCATTCCAACATGTTTTATATGATCTGTTTTGTCGGGGATAGCCAGAGAATAGTAAGTACCTCGTTTTTACGTTACGTCCGTAGTCGATCGGTACTGCATACAACTGTACGTAAGTCTATATAAGTATATGTACAGGGCTGTCTGTTCAAGGCAAGCTCGCCTTGTAACACCAAAAGTAACTCTACAAGATCACTGCGAATTCGAAAAAAAACAACAAAATATACGAACCATCTTACTACCAATCCCGAAAGATTTTGATTCTTTGGCTGCTCGGCGTTTAGATGTTTCAGCTTCGTAAATGTTGGATTCTTTAGAATCATGTGAAGGAGACATGGAAATACCTGTGGAATATAATACGATTTTTATATTTTATTTTGTTTATATTTTTATATTGTTCAGGAGATTCAGTCGTTGATAAACTTTTCTCTAAATTGACGCACAAACCAATAGTTAAAATCCCAGGAAACATTTTGTAAACACGAATGCTAGACCAGTCGAACTGTCCTGAACTTTTGGTTTCTTTGCAACTGGGTATTCCAGTTCATTATCACCAATTATTGTTTCTCTACTCGCTGGTGGTAAGGAGATATCATCCCACTTAGTTTCTAAACAAAATTTCTAACGTAAGTGACGGACACAGAAGATTAAAAAAAAAAAAAAAAAAATTGAGAGATTTTCATACCTTCAACAGAAGAAATTATGGAAGCATTCTGTGTCAAATGACTATCAACGAAAAAATCTTCATCCGAGGAATTGTCTTCACTGTCTGCAATAAAAACAGTGGCGAGACGGATGTGATAAAACAATCAGTTCTAATAGAAATTTATAAAAACGGACTTCAAGTGGCATTAATATAATACCTATGTTCTTCAATATTTCACCAACGCGTTTCATTTCTTTCTCACATAAAAGCACAATTTAAAAGTGATGATCAAAATATTGCAACCGTTGTAGATTTTAAAAGGGGAGTAGGGATTATATGTGTCACAGACAGTCTTCTATTAAAAGGTCTAAATTTGCCAAACTCGTGAAAATACGTGTATAATAAAGAAAAAGTTTTCAAAATAATGTCAACCAGAAGAAATAAATACAGACAAATGGGTCAATCGCCATAAACCAAACGACATGAAAATGGATGATAGCTTCGCAAGTATCTTTCAATTTAGATATTGACGTGTTGTTAACTTCATTATACAGTTTCTACATGTATAAAAATTAAATAAATAAATAACCAGAATAGAACTTAATAAATTATTGAATTCTTTGAAGTGTGAACCAGCCATTATTTCCGAGTTTAAACTTTTCTTAAAATTACATTATTGAGGCATGAATTTTGTATAAGAGAAAATGTCAGTTTCAAGGGTGTTTTTACTTCTTTCTACAAACTAACTTCATACTGTGTAAAGTGAAGAAAGTTAACTATGAAAATGTTGCATTGGAAAAACCTTTCATCCAATAATCGAAAAAGAAAGAAACATGAACCAAAAAAAACAAACGAATAGATTTAGATTAAATCAGCTAAACCCATGTTTTGTTTGATTGTTTGTTTTTAATACAGTTTTTCTTTTCGTTCCACTTGAAAAATATGAAAAAAACGTAAACAATAAAAAAAAATGCAGCGGTACCTGACATCCTTGCTTTCACGATGCGTCAAAAAACAATTTCGATTTCAGTTGTTCGAAACACCATATAATGTAAACTCTGAAAATACGTGTCTCAATTTCGCGCGCTATTTATTTCGATTTGTTGTTTAAATTTATGACCAAATGACAGGCGGATGGTTTGTTTTGTAAAATACTACAATTGATCGCATTTTCGTCCCGTTTTGAGATGATTGATATGAACTAACGACAACCGGCATGAGAAGAAGCCATACTTGCTGCAAAAGAGAAAACGAATTGGGAAAAAATCGTTGCAAATTTACACTATATGGGTTACTTAAATTAATTTTACGGAAAATACCGAAATATTTGTTGGCAGTATTCGATGCACAGTTTAGTGCAAAAAAGATAAATGTATTCTTCTTCTTTTTTATGGTCCGTGCAAATCTAAATAACATTTCTTGGTTCTATCTCAACCTCGTACCCAGAGTTTCTTGCCTTTTTGATCCGTATATCAAAAAGGCAAGAAACTCTGTTAGCGAGAGGTTGGGTTCTATCTATCTTTGATTGAGCAACCCTCACAGACAGACACTCAAACTTATACCAGAACTTTCTCTTAAAAATCATATTTTTCTGCTAAATGGTTTGCCAAAACACCTATTATTGTATAGTATAAACATTGTGTTTTTTCAGAAGAAAATTTAAACAAACACTCAATTTATGATGAAAACAGGTTGATACTTTCTTTTTTAAATTTTAATTTCGTGGGGACCCACTAAATTAAAATACACCCTGGGTAGTTCAGTGTGCCTTTAATTATGCTTACAGCCTGGCACTATTTCAATTCAATCTCTGCATTATGAGCAGTTTCAGGTTAGAGACAATGAAAATTTAAGGCAGGATGTCAGATGTAATGTATGTATCAAATGACTTCTTTTCGTGTTACAAAACAGGCAATCCGGATTGAAAACAGCTCAATCTCATTCACCAGCCTAAACTGGACGACCAAGCGCTTCAAATCGGGACAGAACATCCCTTTTAAAGGGGCTACTTTTTTCCCGGCGGCATAGTGTTATCGCATTTCAAACTACTCATCGAATCTGCAGAACAGCTGGAGGAACCAAATTGAACGTGCTTGCAAGCTAGCGAAAAGAACAAGTAAGTTGGTAAAGGTTACTTTAATAAAGAAAACAATATAAAGCAAAACAAATAATATTAGCTCTGATTATCAAAGTTAAAGCTAGCCAAATGTCGTGTCCGCTAATTCTTGATCTGGTCTGCAAACTTTACCCTTGCTCAATGATCGTGAAGAACTGGCTTGTTTTGATGCTCGTGCTGCAGATGAATTTCGAAGTTTTCGTAGCTCCAAGGCCTTATTTAATTTTGTTTTTAGCATGCAAGACGAAATGAAAGTATAGAAGTTATGCAAAAAAAAAAAGAAGTTTTAGAGCACAAGAGATTTTTGAAGACGTTAGAAAATTTTTGTACTACGCGTGTGAATAGATTTCTGTTACAATTTGTATTATTTCAATAAAGCTAATTTGTTATGTAAAATAAGAATTCTGCTGTTTATATAGCTATTTCATTTCTTCTCACCTCAAATTTTGGTGCGGCATAATTCATACCACGTGATCCGTATCGTGGCCACTTTAAACAAAATGTCACGAGCAAAGTTTTGAAAGCAGTGCTTGTTAGCCAAATCTACCGAGCGCATCGGGGAAGCAGATTTCATTATAGAATAAGGAACAGCGTATGTGAAATAGAGTTCGAAAAGCTGATAAAAAAAATTGATTTTCCACTATCTGTTGAAAAACGCCGTTAATACATCTTTCCAGAATTTGTTTAAACGCCTCGTTTTAGGTATCAAAATTCTAATCATTCTACTGGGAGTTTTAGTATTAGGTAATACAGATAATTACTTAGTAAAACATTATTGAAACAATAAATTTCATAAAAACGAGGTTAGGTGTAATAACTAGGTCAAAACATGGTGTTTAAACAGAAACTCGGGAAAGGTTTATTTCGGAAATTCCGAAAGGCTTATTTTTAATACTGTCACTTTCTTTGAAATATCCTGAATGACTATTTTTTCTTCTTCAAAATTTCAAATTCACAAAGTTTAAGGAAGAAACTGAATCATGTTGGGGAAAACGACAAGAAAACATTCATATTCATTTATAAGTTTATTCTTCTGTCTCTACATTCAAAGTTTGCAGTTCTAAAACAAAAAGGTAAAGTAATAATGGTACGAAGACAGATGTTATGGCTGAGTTAGATAAATGACAATAAACATCGTTTGATTACTGAAGCCAAAAGTTTAAGTAACAATAGACTAAATTGTCATCTAAGTAGTCCACCCAAAAAAGCAAACAGAATTAAGACTATAAGGTGAAACTTTGAAGCAAAGCAATCAAAGTTAAAAAAAGACAGTGCATATATTAATAACTATCATCTTGGAAATGATTTTAAAACCAATTGAGATTAAGCCCAATTAACATGCATGTAATTTTTTCGTAAGACGCAACTCTTATACCATAATTCATTCATTCTCATCGTTAACGGGACTACGACATGAATCAAAAAAGGTAAATAAACACAACAATCACGTGATTCATGTCGTATCCCCTTTAAGGTTAGGAAAATACACTTTGTTTTCTCGCATTATACACTGGGTATGTCCATTTCCAGAGCAGGGGTCAGTTGTGAGTGAGGTGAGCATAATGGTGGCATCTTAAGTTTAAAACCTTCAGTGTATTACCTTGTATAATTTAAAGAAACTTACTTTTGAAAGAATCTACTTTAACATAAGAAACTAATGTGTATAGTTTATTAGTTGAATCTTCATCTTCATTTCTTTTGCGAGCCAAATGGACACGTGCTCTTCGTGGAACATTTCTACAAAAAGATGTTACGAGTACTAGTCTCATCCACTGAAACAAGCGTACAACTGTAGCATTCCAAAATTAACTGTAAAGCAACTTTAACCTTCTTCAGCTCAGAATTCACAAATGTTTTGATTAAAACAGATAGTTTCCATTCAATTGAAAGTATTCATTGAAATATATTCCCGAAAAACACATTTATTAGTTAATTAAGAACCAAAGCATATAAACTTTTTTTTTCTATCTTCTTTTAAATCGATCCACAAAATTGTAAGCTCTATAAACACATTACCTCACTCCATGTGACCAAACATACTTGTTCAAGCCAGTGTCAATACGAACATCTGGAGTTCCCATCATTTTCTCGGCAAACTTCTTTATTTCACGAATAGCTCTAGGAGCCCTTTTCTTGAATTGCCTGATAGAATATACAGCATAATACAATTAAGAAACAGTAAAAGAAATGTTAAAAGGAAAATATTGTATCCCAAGACAGGATCCACACTGAGAAATCAGCATGGGTTTTAAATGGGAATTATTCTAGCCAAGCTACCAGCCCATAGAATATTAGTTATTCTAAAGGTTGTTGGAATGGCGAAAGAAAAAGCAGTTTATTTGCCTGTTTGAGACCATAAAAAATTCATGGTGAATGAAACCTTAATGCATTGTTGTTCGTCTATTTGTTTGTTGCTAAACACACTTGAAAATAGATATACCAAGGTACAAAACACATGAAAAAAAAGAAAAAAAAGAAAAAAGATGTGAATGCTGATCATTTTATAATTCCTAGCAGCTATTTTGAGAAGCTGAAGTTTTTATTGCATAGTTACCATCTTTTTGCTGATCATAACTTTGCACATTTCTTGTTTAGGTAGAATAAAGCTGCACAGAAATTTAGAAACTTCGTATTTTGCGAAGTGTGACCCACTAATCTGTCAATATACTGTCATTTCATAATCACCAGTTAAGTGAATTTTAAGGCTGGTTTACAGTTCATGCAAATGAGTTGGTTGAATGAGCATTCATGAATGTTATTTGGGAGAAATTTCATCATTCTCTGGTTGCTACAAGCAGGGAATTCTTGTTTTGTTATGTGCTGAAGTCTTTGTTAAATAAATACTCAAATAAGTTTTATGAATAGCCATATAAAACACCAGATTCAAAGTTTCACTTGACAATATCAAAATGTATCCCAAGACAGGATCCACACTGAGTTTCAGCATGGGTTTTAAATGGGAGTTATTATTGCCAAGCTACCAGCCCAAGAAATATAAGTTGTCAATTTCTAAGGTTGTTGGAATGGCAAGTAACCTTATGTAATCAGTACATATTTGCTAAAAGATTTCTTGAGCATAGATTATCTACACATCTTATTTTTTATAAGAAAGCACTTGTAAAGTAACTTAGTACTAGACCTGCCAAAATTTAAGAATTTTTCAGAACTAAGATTGTAATTTCCAAATAAGCAAGAATTTAGTGGACGAACACAGAGAGTTGTTTTCAGAGAAATCAGAAGATTACGTTTGGAAGATTGAAATGTTTAACTGCATAGTTGAGATTTTGCATGAAACACATTCTTAAACTCTGTTTTTTTTATCTGTCAAAATCAAATTCGCAATTACTGAAATATGAAACTGGCTAAGAAACTTTTGAAACTAAATTCACTTCCTAAATTAAAAAACATTTGGTACTTAACCGTTCTCTTAGGTTTCTTATAAAATATAATATGTGTACTTAATGACAGACTAATAAAGTTCAAAATGTCTTTATGCCTGACAATTTTTTCGTTTCTGGCCAAATGTTTTTGTTGTTCTTTAAAAGAAAAGTGAAATAGTAAATAAGTCAACTGCTGGACACCTAGAGTATAAAGTAAGGGGCTGTTTATTCGAGAGGCTGGATGGGACAAAATATGAGATCCCACTTCACTTAACATTTCTACTAAAAATTACTTTTTTGTTTATATTAAGAATTTGTCTTGTGAGGATTTCATCCCAGCCTAACAAAGTGAGACATTTTTCATTTAAACACACTCTGTCGCAGGGCACTTTCTAAAAAGAAATTTGAAACAGCTCCAAACTATTAAATTTAAAACAATCAAAAGTTTAAAAAACGTTGTCCCGTCCTGGTTGTATTTTCTTCACGTGAAGGGGAGATATAACCATCTGGTTTTTCCTCCCGTCCTGTCTTCCATATAAACAGACCCTTAGAGCTTATATAATATTATATAATAATATAATATTATTCTAATATTATTAATTATTAATTCTTGTTTTGTTATGTGCTGAAGTAACAAAATTGTAGAATAATTAGCAAACTATGCACTCTTATTTCTACATCTGTACAACAGAGTCGTTCGGTTCACATGAATAATAAGCCGGTCTTTGTTAAATAAATATTCAAATAAGTTTTATGAATAGCCATATTAAACACCAGATTCAAAGTTTCACTTGACAATATCAAAATGTATCCCAAGACAGGATCCACACTGAGTTTCAGCATGGGTTTTAAATGGGAGTTATTATTGCCAAGCTACCAGCCCAAGAAATATAAGTTGTCAATTTCTAAGGTTGTTGGAATGGCAAGTAACCTTATGTAAAAAACCGACTGGTGACCTTGTGAGTGCTCACCTCCACTGCGGGAGAGGTCAGGGTTCAAATCCTGGCCGAGTCATGGCAGCGACTATAATAGTGTCAATCGATCCACTCAGCTTTGAGAGCGGGATAAATATCTAAGGGGGTTGTCGACAAGGGGGTTGAAGCATACTGCGGCTTGTAGCCCAAATGGGGTCTTTGTTAAATAAATACTCAAATAAGTTTTATGAATAGCCATATTAAACACCAGATTCAAAGTTTCACTTGACAATATCAAAATGTATCCCAAGACAGGATCCACACTGAGTTTCAGCATGGGTTTTAAATGTGAGTTATTATTGCCAAGCTACCAGCCCAAGAAATATAAGTTGTCAATTTCTAAGGTTGTTGGAATGGCAAATAAACTTATGTAAAAAACAGTACATATTTACTGAAAGATTTCTTGAGCATAGATTATCTACACACATGAAACACATGGTCGAAATGGCTGCCAAATTTGGGAAGCCACTCATGTTGTGCATGGTAGAGCAATATTCCATTCAGTAAATTACGCTGGATCCACTATCGTTGCCACTTCGTGAAAGTTTTAGTTGTTTTTGTTAATGAGATTTTAGAATCTTCTTACGGGACTCAAGTTATACCTCCTCCCCCCTTTATGGCCAAATTCCATACCCAACTTGCCACAAAAACCATTGGTTCGATGTTTGTGGGTGAGTTTTTAATATTCTGACGTTTCTTGTGTGGTAATTTGGAATTTCATATTACTTTGCTTAGACTATAACTATTAATAACTTTTTGCTTCTATTTCTAGACAACGTTTGCCTTCCAGCTTTTAGGGTAATTCTTGTAGACTCAATTTTCATGCAATCTGATTGGCTTGATAAAAATATATAGCTTCCATTCCATGTTGAACTTATTGAATTGTGAATTTGAGTTTTGAATCGAACGAACTGTCTAGCTCTTTTTTGTAAATTGTATAAAATGCAGATTTTCTCATGAACTGAAGCTAAATGTAAATTTTGATTTTACGATTTACTATCATCACAGAATTGAGTAAAATTATATTTCAATTCAATTCAGAGACATGAGATATATACACTTATCTTACTCCAGAATAAGTGAATTTGTACAGAGATAAAGAAACTGAAGGTCTATCTAAACATACATTCCATGAATTCGTTTGTGAAGATTTATGGTGTATTCTCTGGTGACTACCTCGTTGATGGGAGACTTTGCAGACTTCTTTTTGTCTGATTTTTTCGCCATTTTCCTTAAAAAGTAAAAAATAAAGTTAAAAATAAAATTAATAAACAGTAACAGCCAATGCAATAGTGTTAAAAAAGAATCATGACATAGTATGGATGTGATTAATACAGATATAAAAATCTTTCTTACTTGCCGGCCTCCAACCGAATTAGCGAATTTTAAAAGATACCATCTTGGAAATGTTCAGAATTTCAGTGCTGAATCCAAAAGTACGTGTCCGAATATTTTGAATAAAATCATAATAGTTACCATAGTCTTATGTGGTATAACGCCTCTCACGGAGACTGACAAAATCATAAAATGAATCCATAGATACCTTCCATAGACAACAGCTACGAAGAATATGGAATATTAATTGGAAAGACAAACGAAACGAACAAAAAGCTGTATGAAACGAGTAAGCCGTGAGATCCCAAAAGCAAGGTGGAAACTATTTTGGCATATTTTAAGACTCCCAAAGAATACACACTGGGTCAGAAAAGGATGATCTATTATTTCGATAACAACGAAAACCGAAAGAAATTCAGAGGACGGCCGAGAGAGACTTTAGTTACCACATAATGAAAATTTTCGAAAACAACTCTTGAGTTGATACCAACGAATCGATTAAACAAAAACATTGTGATATAGAAAAACTCGCAAAAGTCGCCATGGATCGCAATGAATGGGGAAGAAATACTATGTTTTATTGCACTGTTTCTTATAATCCAGAGAAGTCTAAATTCCTCAGATTTAGTCCATAACGTTACAAATAATCTCATACGGAATAATTAGCAACTTGAAATTTAGTGCCCGAATTCTTTTTCATCGAATCTTCTCTGATAAAAGCGATCGTTTACGTATCCAAATTACATATTGATTATTTTTTTATTATTACGGATCTGGACAAAGCAAAGGGAAATGATCAAATAATTCGTCAGTACATAATATCTTACAAATATTTAACTATTATTTTATCGTATCCCTAAGCTGCTGAAAACCCTTATATTATAACCTAATCACCAACATCTTAAACTTTTTTTCGTTACCGTATAATTAAAACTTTGAAATCTGTTTTATGGTTTTGTTTTGATTTCATTTTTCTGGATAATGGCAATGACTGGGAGTTTTATTCTAGGCTGTATCTGCATGGCCGGCAATTTCTTTTGTTTTCTTAGCATTATTTCTTTACTCTTATTATTTTTATTCTAAAGAACGATAACTATAGTTAATAATTTTCATCATTAAAAGAGTTTGTGAAGCTTAGTTGCAAATTACAATCAAAATTTCTAATAACAACTTTCTAATTTTTCTTTTCTGGCAAAAAGGTATTATTCCTCCCTATCATTCCTCCCGAAAAAATAAAATCACTGAATGTTAAGGACAACCCTCAAAATATGTTGTGTTGTTAGCGTCTCCTTTTGGTGGCCATTAAAAACGAGTTGGTTGGTTGGTCGGGTATAAACTAAACTGTCAGTAGTTGTACTGACTGGTGACCTTGTGAGTGCTCACCTCCACTGCGGGAGAGGTCAGGGTTCAAATCCTGGCTGAGTCATGGCAGCGACTATAATAGTGTCAATCGATCCACTCAGCTTTGAGAGCGGGATAAATATCTAAGGGGGTTGTCAGGTTGAGCGGTTGAAGCATACTGCGGCTTGTAGCCCAAATGGGGGCTTTAAATGCTATAGGACCTTCTATGCAGGACCCTCATTAATAACAGTTCTATCAGAACTGAAGAGGCTATTCTGGATAAACATAATAATAATAATAATTTTGGATTGTGTGATTTATTTTTTCTCACCGCAATATTGAGAGGAAAAGCACGGCTGGGATTGTAATTTAAAGAAGAAGAAGAAGAGGAAGAAATATTTATTTTACAGTAACGACAGTACATGAGTTGTCATCTATATACATATACAAAGCTTGTTGTAACTGTATAGGAGACCAGCCTTATTAGCCGAGGGCTATGACAAGGATGCTGGCCACCTTGGAAATATATACATACCCACATAATTAGAATTAATTAAATAAATAATAAATAAATAAATAAATAAATAAATAAATGAAAAGGTATACATCAACTGTACAATGAAAAAAAGAGTCAGGGTAGATTTTAGCATTGGGTAGGTGACAGAAACGAATTTACAAGAAGGTATGTACAAAATTCCATGATTGAATGGACTGGTACCGAATGGAGTTAGAGCCAAAAGATTTAGTTGACACAATGGGGAGGTTAATCAAACCAAGTGTACATTCACAAGTTTGGTAAGAGTGGATAAAGTCAATGGTAAAAGGATACTGGATAGCCTCAGGGACGCTTTTGTGATACAGGTTATAAATGAAGATTATATTCTTTATGTGGACCAGATCTAAAAATTTTAAAATACTGAGATTAGAAAAAAGGGGATTTGGAGATGCTCTGGAATGCTCAAAGGAAATAAGTCTTACTGCAAATCGTTGAAAATAGTGAATGCACTCAATAAAAGTATGACCAGGTTGTCCCCAGATTTCATTGCAGTATTGGAGATGACTACTGAAGATTGCATGATATACAGATAATAGAACATTTTTTCGGAACAAAATATTGAAGTTTAACTAAAGCTCCATTTGCCCTTTTAAGTTTGATTGCAACAGCATTAATTTGAGATTTCCACTTAAGATCTGCACCAAGAGAAATGAACCTGTAAAAAAGTTTTACCCAGGATACTATAGTTATTTTTACATTATTTATGCTATATACATTATTTAGTTATTAATGTTTACCCAGGGGATAGCCTCTGATAGAACTGTTAACAAGGCCATGTTATAGAGCTTGAAATGCTGATAAAAAAATGTATGGGATCGTCTGTGGACGATGTATTGTTTACTGAGATATTGTTAATCAAAGATTCTGATGACGTCACAACTGTCCCTAAAAAGTTTTAGACCTAAATTTTTTCGTCACCCCATTGCCAATATCGTGCACCCAAATTGAAGTCAGTTATTCCCATCAGTTATCGAGATATTTGACCTTAGATATCGCGTTCTATTTAGGGTACAATGCAATGTGCCATCTGACGTCAAACTCCTTTTATAATACTAATCGCTTTTACACTCCCAAAACTCAGTTACGCACTATCTAAAATACCACTGTATATTTTTCCATACAAACATTTAGTTCCCAGTCCTTTTGTTCACTGTCCAAACTGAAAAGTGGATGCACACTCGCTATTAATAAAGAAGATTACATATTATATAGCTGCACATTGGTTCCATATCACAAGTAATTATACTGTACTTGTATCTTTCTTCAATACACAATTTCACAGTTTGAGAAACATAATAGCTCACTTTAAATTTGCATTGTTGTGAAACTCTTATTGGGTATGTGAATTGGGATGTAAAATGGAAGAAATTAACAAGGCTCTGACCAGAAGCAGAAGTGAAAATAATCTTATTAATTTGTTCATTTTTTCTTCCCATTTCTAATACTTAATGTGTGCTGAAAATCTGAAACAATGAAATGGTGTATTGTTTATTATCTGGAGAACTTCAAATTTCTAAAATTGTAACAATTTTTATATAATCTTGGTTAACTAGATTGGGTTGAACTTTAATCTATCAATCATGATGTTATCATCTTGAATTTGAAATGAATATTTCTTTCTGCCCTTGCTTGTGCAATGTAATACTCCTATGCATGAGTATTCTTTTCAGAACAGTATAGCTGTTATTTTCATTGCATCATTTTGTTATTTTAATCCCATGGCATTTGTTACTTCTATGCTATAATAGAAAATAAACATTCTCCTCTGGAATTAAAGAATTGGAAACATGGAAAGTGAAAACAGTTGTGGTCAGACGTTTCCTGATATTTCCAATGAAAGTTTTACATCACGAATGCTTTACAAAATGATACGCTCAAAGTTTCTGAAGGTTGCGCAAATGTCAACGGATGAACTTAAAATGTTATTGGATGACGATGCCACATCAAAACACATTTTATTACTAGACACACGTGAAACTAATGAATGTGAAGTCAGTTTCATAAAGAACTCTATACATATTCTGCCAGATTCACCCGACCTCGAATTGATTTTTAAAAAAGTGAAGGATTTGAATATCAAGAAAATTGTTGCATACTGTTCAGTTGGTTATCGGTCAAGTGTGTTAGCTAAAAAAATAAATGAAATATTGAAAAAAGATGAAAAGTTTGGTGACATTCAAGTCTATAATTTGGAGGGAAGTATCTTTAAATGGGCTAATGAAAACAAGCCTTTAGTTGACAGTGATGGCAATACAACTAGTTTTGTACACCCATACAACATTCTTTGGGGAAAGTATCTTTCTGCAGAAAGGAGGAGTTATGGAAACACAGTCCCTTCTTAACCAGTACACCCTATGACTGTTGAAACATTACAGTAGATTACTGCAATTTCTATAATCAATATTTTACAATCCCTTCCTTCTGCAAATAAAAATAATAGTATACATTATAATTGAATTGTATTTGATTTTAAAACGTTTGATAATCAGCATACTAATACACAGTACTATATATGTCATATAAGTACAACATTGTTATATAAGTACAACATTGTCATATAAGTACAACATTGTTATATAAGTACAACATTGTCATATAAGTACAACATTGTTATATAAGTACAACATTGTCATATGAGATCAAACGACAACTAGAAAGACTTATGTCTTGAAATCTGTGTGCATTAAGTTGGAAAATACACAGTTTTCAGATTAACGAACTTGAGGAAATGTTTTTAACCTATAAAAAGACCTAAGTACGAAAAGCGGCTGGTGATCCACAACTCCTTCACATTTTGTTTCCTGCACCGATATATGTGGGAGAATATATATGGGGCAGTCTACAGAATCTTCTTCGACATCTTTATAGTGACGTCAGCGAAAACAGAAAGATCCCTGGTGCATGCAAATTTTCATGAAAATTGGAGCACTTTCAAATAATTTGGTTCGGCAATAAGTTTGATTATGAGTTAAATCACCAGAGCTTCATATTTTATTAAGAAAAAACAAGATCAAATGTATTTTTCTTAAAGTGACTGTATATTCGACCAGACGTTCCACTGGTCATCATCAGAGTGAGCTATACTTCTAATTATTATAATTATTCTTATAATTATTCTACATACATGCAAATTTTCATGAAAATTGAAGCACTTTCATCGTAAGTATGGTCAAAATTTCCCCCGAATTGCCCTTTTTTGGCCAAATTTTCTGAAACAATTCCCAAATTCGAAATCAGCACCATTGAATTATTCTAAATACATGTAAATTTTCATGAAAATTGAAGGACTTTTGAAAGTTGGTTCACATTTCCTCCGAATTGCCTTTTTGATTGGTGAACTCAAAAATAACATTAAACCACACGTATAAAATGTTAGATTTCTTCTTGATCGGGCTGCGACTTAGTGTGAAATGTCACAATTTTTACTGTGACGTCATTTTTGTAAGGTTTTTGGGATCCCAGGAGATCGACAAAACCAATATCTGCGTTCGCTTTTTTTGGCTTTTTGCAAAAATTACTCAACTGTGGCAAACTCTCTTTTGCTTATTTATAAATCTAAAAATGACTTAAATAATCAAGAAAAAACAATTTAAGTTAACATGCATTTTATACTCTTGAAGTTTAAAGGTTTTTCATTGAAAAGGATGTTCTTTTTTCTTTTCTCAAGAATAAATATTTTTCAAATTCCTATCCTCTCGAAATTCTTATGGACTTCCACACGATAATTAATCCACATGAAATACCACACAATGTACTTTCCAATCTCTTCAAAGGTAATGGATAGAATGAGAATTGAACTACTCTTCCCATCTGATGTCATTACTCTGTAGAGTATTGGACCTGAATGATTCACACCTGTAAAAGTTGTGATGATTGTAAAGCTAATGGAAAGTCATTACAACAATTGATGTTTACATCTGACTAGTGTATTATAGTGTAAGTTAAATTGGAAGGCCTTGCAGTCTTGTTTCAATTTGTGTAATGACAGGCCAAATTACTAAAGTGTTATTGGCATTAATATAACCATTTCTGTATCTAGTGGTATATGCTGCTCACATTATTGTTGTGTAGATCCTTTATTCACTGAACTTTTAAATTCTGAACTTTTAAATTTTATATCTTAACAGATTTTTTATTGTGGTCCGTTCTTGTTGTCTGTTTCATGAAATCTTTGATTTTATGTCTGATCTCTTCTATGATAATTTCCTTTTTTTTAGAGTATATATAAAAGAAAATAACAATAAGTAAAACAAATCATGGAGTTCCCAAACCTTGGTGAACATTGTGCATTGACTACTTGCAAGCAACTAGGTGTATACTTTGTTTACTTCTTTGTACTATATCACCATGGCAGCAAACCATTTTTGTTTCAAGTCTTTTTACTTCACTAAATTGAAATTAACTTTTATACTGACTTATAGATGTTTATACTGTTTGTGCTTTCAGTGTTTTTTGCATGACTGAAAAATTATAATATCAACAATTTAAAAACACTCCCAAAAACATTTAATATATTTATACGAAGCTTTTCGTAATCTAGTTACATTATCAAGTACTTAATACTGATTATTTAAGGCTGAAGATTCATACGATGAAAAATTATGTTTTGAGTAAACCAATTACTGTATTGATTTATTTTATGATGTTCTCTCGTAGACTTTTTACCTTTCACTTGCGACGCTTGTCAAAATATATATTGGTAAGCTTGATGTTTTCTATGTAAATTGAAGAATATTTCGTTCATAGCTGTTTGTAATTTTAAACTGGAGATATGTGCTGAAAAGTTAGTTGTCAAATACTTGATTTCTTTTTCAGTTCCTTTTAATCAAAATGGTATTTTTCTTTTCTTTTTTTGTTTCGATGCATGTTTGTAAGGAACTTGAGCATTTCAGAACATCAATTGCTTTTTAGTTGATCAAAACTCTTATATTTGGGACATTTTAGTCAAAACTTAATATGAAAAAATGATTGAAAGATTTTAATGACAATTTTAGCAAAGAACATGTCAAATATGACGATCACCAGTGCCCTGCAGCTCATATTAAGGTAAGTTAGCCTTTTCAAAGAGTTGGCTTTTTCTGTGAAATAGAATTTAATTTCTGTCCAAATAAATGGTCTTGAATGTCAAATTGATGTAGAATTGTTCAAATATTTTAACCAACACATAATGCTGTCAAGTATTGTCTTAAATTGCAAACAACCAAGGCAGACTCAAAAAAACCTCCTTGGAGCAATGAAGTAACATCAGTCTAAAGTATATGTATATGTATATAAATTTTTGTTTAAAATCTTTTTGGGTTATGCCATCATCAGTATACAAATTCATATGTTAATTCGTATGTTACTTCGTTTACTTAAATTTGAAGTAGTGGCTCAGTGGTTAGGGCGTGAAATTGACAAAACAGGTTCAAGTCCACCTTGACCACCTGTCAAAAACCAAATTATTTGTGATACTGCTGCCAGTCTGTTCCATGGTGAAGTGGTTATTTATGAAAAGGTCTATTTTCTGCCAGGCAATCATTTAAAATGTTGACAAATTTAAGACATATTTAACATCTAGTGAGTACTTTTAGGACCGACGTGTGCCAGTATGCCCATTGTGTAGTCAGCCTATATCTATGTTAGCAACTGATTCTGTTGACCAAAAGGTAATTTGTATATGTCAATCTATAAGATCAACCATCAATTAAAGTATATAGATTCTAAGCCACTGGAATTTGAAGGAATTGTTACTCTATTTCATGAAGCATCTACTTCAGCAAATTCCTTTCTCGTTATTGCTCAGTAAAGAGAACAGCCAGAACAAAAGCTCAATGAGGATGATTTTTTCTTTCAGGTGAATGATCATATAGAAAATGATTGCAAATCAGACTTGGCTTGTCATAAGGTATTAATAATGATATAATAGTTATAAAAAATAATGAAGATTTTTGAATTTCTAACAGATCTATTTATTTTTGATGAATTTTTTCAGCGTTCAAAAAGATGCAACATGAAAGGGTGTAAACAAAGAGAGGTGAGGATTTATAATCCATTTCACCAGCAAGTATAATTCAGAAATAATTTCCAATAATATATAATAATTTCCTTTAGTTAATTCCTGTTCTGTGTGCTTCGTGTAAATTGAATTTTTGTTTACGACATCGACATGAAAATGATCATAATTGTGGAATTCATTCTGCTACTACAACAAGGTATATTTTTCAAATATTTAAAGAAGATTGTTGAGTTTATTGAAATATATCAGAAGCTTAATGTATTCATGGACGTCCATGGTATATTTCACTACTTTATTTTATTCATAGAAACCAGACTGCTGCAACCGTTAGGTCAGGGTAAGTCTGAAACTTCAACCAACTTCAAATTATAACAAGATTCGAATAAGATGCGACCATATTTCCCCATTTTTATCCTCTTTTTTTAAAAATCTGAACAGCAGTAGAAACATGGCAATGACTGTACTGACATTATCTTGGTTGATAAACTGACTGACATGAATAAACCATACGACCTGATAAAGAAGTTTTACTTTCTTCTCAATATTTCATAATTACTTTTAACTACTTCACTGGGAAATTGCAAGAATAAGTAATGAAATCGGTAAAAACAAATACATAATTATTCAAGGAAATACAGGGCATCTGAGATAGCAATAGAGATAATAAAGAGATAGAAATACAATTTAATTTTGATAAAAACTATATTTTTAATATGGCAGTGATTCTAAATTATGTAGCAATTTAATAAAATTGGCTTAGGGCAGTTTTTCTAGCACTTTTTACGAAACCTAACAATGTCCACAGAATGAACTGAAAGATTGAAAAAATTGAAAAATAAGGTGTTTGTATGATTTAATGAGTAGTTTTTACATTCACTTGTAGTTAGATCAAATCCAAATTAGAGGCTGTTTATATGGAAGATGGGCTAGGATGTTTGCGAGAAACAAGATGATTATATATCTCAACATTTTTTAAACTTTTAATTGTTTTAAATTAGAAATCGTCCCGGGACAGGGTGTTTATATGAAAAAAAACCCCGTCAATGTATAGGACCAGTCAAAGGCTGAAGGGATGGGAGGAAATCGTCCCGGGACAGAAATTCTTCATATACACACGGAAGTAACTTTTACTAGAAATGTTAAGTGAAGCCGGATCTCATATTTTGTCCCATCCCAACAATTGTCACTGCAATTTGTCCAATAAGGTATTCAACAAAAATAAATCCGTGCAAAATACGAGAAACTCTAATTCATTTGCCCAAAAAATGCAGCAACTGCTGATTTCGTGAGCTACTAATAACTTATATACATTATCAGCATAGACCAATGAGTTGCAGTATTATATACAGGGTGTCCAGGGGGGCTGGAAAAAGTGGAAAAAGGCCTCTTTTAAGAATTTCAGCTGGAAAAACTGGAAAATGTAATACCTTTTACAACATCAAAGGCTGGAAAAACTGGAAAATGTTTTTTTTATTTTTGGGACAAAAATATTTTTCTTCTGGTTGAGATTATGTGCAAGACTTGAGACAAGTATTTGCGTCTTTATCCATATATGATGTTCTTTAATTGTTTCACTGTGTGATTCAAACCATATAGCAAACATTTTACCTCTCCCTTATAATTTAGCGTTGAAAAAACTGTATTATCGAGGATGGATTTTTATATGAAAATTCAGGGTGGAAAAATGTATGCTTTTAACTTTGACGAGGCTGGAAAAAATACAAACTTTTGCCCAAAAAGGTTGGATTTTTAGAACGAAAAGTCTGTGGACACTCTGTATATAACTGAAATCAATAATCACTTTTGTGTTGCAATCCTGAAAAAAACAGTCGCTTCTTGACATGAAGTATATGCCCATCTCCTCGAATAAACACGAACCTTCAATAAACGATGGTCTCGAATAAAAGCGGGGCAAAATTTCCAAATTAGGAAATAAATGCAGGGGTTTTTATTCCTGGAAATAAGGTAGTCTTCAAGCTGCAGTAGTTGACCAAAAACCGTTACAAGTTCTTCATTCAGCATGGACATCTTCTTTTATTTCAGAACAATTTGTTTTACAGTTTGCAAATACTCTCGTATATTCCTTTACAGTTTTTGCAAAAGTATAAGTGACATCAAGAACTTTAATGTTATGAGTCGTCACTTTCAAAATCTTGCACTGCTTTTATGGCAAGCTGTCTGTTACCAGTTCCTTTATGCAAAACCAGTAAACAGATGAAAAATCAAAACTAAATTACATTAAAAACAGGGCTCTTTCAACAGAAAGGTTTACAAAATGGTGTATACCACACACGCTAGTTCACTGAACACTAGCCCCTGTCCCAACCTCTAAGCTTTAATGGACAAGTTTTAAGTGCAGAGAAGATGTTATGAAGTTTTGAATTTTAAACGCTCATGGGTTGTATTGGCTTGAATCAATAAAACAGTCTGTTTTTTCTCTGTTTTTCTACTTTTTTATTTGTTGGACAAATATTTTGATTATTATTTTTTCATGTTTTTTATATTTATTTTTTATATTTATTTCTGCAATAACTTTTTAAGTTTCCGACCTTAACAGAACTTACCTTCTTTAACAAAATACCTTTATAGGTAAACAATTGTTGAACATTTAGATTTTAGAATAAGTTTTTCTTTTCAGACATAATTTTCTTATAGACATGCTGCTATTGCTCGAAAAGGATCTTCTAATGCTTCTTCATCAACACCTCCGTCAGTTAGACAGACAGATATGAGCAGGTAAGATTTGTAGAATTCAGATATGGACAAAAAGATGGACTGTTTGGATCACAACTGGAGGCCATATATGTTTCTTTTTTAGATTTAAAAGAGACGGCCATTCAAACTCAAGTAATATCCAGTCCAATACTTTAGTATGTTATATTAAACTTAAGAAATTTCATATATTGACATTATGTATTCTTGAGAGTCATTAAGGTAAGAAAAGACCTTTTCCATATTTTTCCCCAGCCTCCCTCTGACGCTAATTACAGTTCTTTATGTATTCTTGAGAGTCATTAAGGTAAGAAAAGACCTTTTCCATATTTTTCCCCAGCCTCCCTCTGACGCTAATTACAGTTCTTTATGTATTCTTGAGAGTCATTAAGGTAAGAAAAGACCTTTTCCATATTTTTCCCCAGCCTCCCTCTGACGCTAATTACAATTCTTTAGACTGATGATATCGCGTTGGCAATGGCGTTACAAGCTTCGATGGCGGATTCTCATTTTCAGCCTAAACAAAATGAAGGCGCATCACAACAGGAAAAAATCAACAAATTCGAACAAGAAGATCTTGACAAGCAATTCGCAATAGCATTAGCTGAATCAGAAAAGGATGAAGTGCGCAGGCGCAAGGTTCGTTTATACAATTAAGAATATTAACAAGTCTATTTCCTTTGTTAAGGATCGAGTCACTGTCGTATTAAGGATCCAGTCACTGTCGTATTAAGGATCCGGAGATCCAGCTTCGCATTGTTTCGTTTAATAGGCAGGGAAATTTTTTGGAAAACAATGGCAAATAACCTAACCTCTGATTTTTCGATGGAAATGTACCTCTGACATGTATATATATATAGTAGGTGATTCAAAATCACTGATTGCTCCCTCGTTATTTTGACTCATTGTCACGTGACCGATGACGCCATGGTTTCACGGTCAGAAAATAATAAAAGTCAAAATTTTTTAACTTTGAAACACCAATGTTGTTGTTGTTGTTGTTGTTGTTGTTGTTGTTGTTGTTGTTGTTGTTGTTGTTGTTGTTGTTGTTGTTGTTGTTGTTGTTGTTGTTGTTGTTGTTGGGTTTTTGTGAGAGTTTAGAATTATTAGCAATGAAAGAACCAGCACTACAGTGGTGGATCTAGCAGAAATTTAGTGTAAGTCAATTTGGAGGAGAACTTTCTAAAATAGAATTAGCAATTAAATTGCAATTATCCTTTTGAAAACACTGTTCTCCATCATTTTTACACCATTAAAATTGCTTCTCGATCCCCTGCTGCATTATCACTATCATCTTCACTATCATCTTCACTAGAACAACTTTTCTCCCCAAAGTACACGTAGTTTAAATCATGGTCGTCATCACCAAGGTCTGCAACTACTGCATCGCATAAGCTGCTCGTTCTCTTGCGTTTACTTCTTTCATGTCTTTTGTTAAACATTGGTCATTGTGATCCTACAAAAAATTGCTCAAGTCAATACGGCCAATCTTAAGACAAAATAAAGCAAGTTTAAAATAAACTGAAGATTAAAAACACATTTACCGTTATACCAGTTTGGGATAACATGATTTTCATTTTCATAAACACTGAATTTCCAGCCATTTTCTTCAAGAAGTGTTGCTTCTATTAATTTTTCATTTAATCGAGTCATATAGTAAAGTTGATAAAGTACTCTATGGATGTGTTGCATTGAATCGGGATCAGCAGGTAATCCTTGAACGGTCTTTGTTTTGATTGATATATACAATCTTACCCTTGTATCAATCAAATACTCATCTAATCTACCATTATAACATATGCATTGAATAAACTTAGTTACTTGGCAAAGAAGTCTTTCGGTCATATTCACATCAGCTCCCAAATCGTTTAAGAGATTTAGCATTCCTGGATCTTTTTTAAACTTTTTTATTACTTTAATTTTCCCAACTCCGTACATGTAGGATGTTGTATTACTTCCGGAAAGTGCATGTATATGCGGTAATTTTGATGATAGATTCAATCCTAAGTGATCCACAACTAACTTAATATTAACATACTTCTCATGGTCAATTCTAACAAAGCAGGTTGAAATCGATCGTATGCATAAACCGATAAAATTAATACATAGATATCTTTAGAAACTATAACCACATTTGTATCCTCGAGTAATGCATGTAGAACGAGTCTAGTGTCCGTTTCTTCATGATTGCATTCAAAAACCAATGTTTCAGAAGCTCTTGAAAGTTTCCATGTGTAATTACCATCGTTAATAAGAACAGGAACACGTTTGGTTCAGTATCTTTTTATTTGAAATAATCAACAGCAAGTTTAAGTAGGTCAGATTTATTGTGGATATTGTTAAAGAATTCGCTCCAGTCACTGTCTTGTAACATGTTTTGATCCAAACTGGATAAATGTGTGCGTCTACTTGGAGATCCTCTGTCAAATCTAGTCCCTTCCTTGACACTTTCCTGACAGTAAACATCGTTGATAACTTCAAGTGTGATTGGAAACAGATTGTCAGCAGGTAATATCATTCGTAGCATACAATTCATGAACTCTTTGTAAGTTTGCTTTGGTTTGAACGATCTAATCATAGCCATCCTATCAAATAACCATCGTGTATTCATCAGTGATGGATTTGATTCTAAAGCATTTGACTCATATAGTTCCTTAATAAAGATTAAGCTCACTGTCCAAACGCCTGACGATCTGCCTTTATTACAACAACTTATTTATTTCCTGTCTTTTTCTTTAACCCACTGTCAACATTTACTCGTTTAATTGGATCGTAAAAACTTTTACTACCATTTACCATTCTTTCCAGAACGAATTCCTTATATTTGGCATTTCCTACTTCGCTCTTTAAGCAACCCATTCACTATTTCTCCGACTGTTTCTTTTCCAGTTGTTTAATCATTCGCTTAGTTTTGCCCATTTAATATTTTGCAATCTTATAGCGGTATAAACAGCAAAGTTGTTCATTTTATGTAACATAGCTCTTCATTGTTACTGGTCAATCTATGGATCATTGTCCCGGTCATCAGTTGTTTTGTCGAAACTTCTTTTATCAACAAAGCCTCCCAGTCAAAAGCCAAAGACCACGCTTTTGTTACAGTTTGATACGATGGTGTGTGATAGCATATCCATACTCATTGGTTTTAAAGGCAGGATCCATAGTTGCGTATATAACGTTACGCAGTTATTGACAAGGACCTATACTGAAAGCATCTTCCATTTCTGCAGGTGTGTAGGATTTCATATTCAATTGTTTCCTTAACTTCAGTTTACATCGAACCATATTTGAAAAAGATTTGATTGTGTCATTATCATTTAATCCGGAACCATTTAACGAAGCCACAGAATATTCACATGGGTTGACTTCAAAGGAGTAAACTATTACTTGCCTACCAACTAGAAAGAAACCAATGGTTTCTTTTGAAACTTGCGTTTTAAATCTCGAGTGTTTTCAACTACAGGTGGTGTAGCTTGTTCGTCAAACATTTTTAAAAGTTCTTTTAACGGTTTGCTTAACAAATAAGCTGATTTCTGATAGATGATGCTCTAGTCTTGTAAGGAACTCTGTTTAAATATTTGAAGCGAACAGATAGTTATTGTGACCACTACTGTGAGTAAAGGATGTCGGGTTAATAGCGAACTTTATGTAACATGGTTATTGATAGTAAACATCAGCAGTATATATATCATGAACTGTAGACAAAAATAGATTCAGTTTTTTTGAAGCTTCATAAAATCTGTGCTCTTCTACCGTCAAAAAATATTTTAACCTATGCACAAGTCTCTCTACAGATGGTACTTCCGTACAGCGAGCGACCTAGCCCAACTTGATTCAGTAAGTTTTCGTCACTTTCTCGCTTTTCATAACAAAGTAAATGTTACTTTCTTTTTTCGTACCGCTATTTGATCTTCTAAGGCAAATTGATGAGGTCTTGTCACTGATGGGTTAATAATGCAACAATAGTCAGCAATTAGCTTTTGTCGTTATTCAAGCTTTAAAATAGTGAAAGCTAAAATTTTAATAATTAATGTTCGAATTGATATATGTGAACATTCGAAATAAAACTAATAACGATCTGATTGATTAAGAATAGATAACGCTTTTTACAATTACTTTATACATAAGAGCTGTGTTTAGAATTTTTCAAAATGGAATAAATGTAAAAAGAGCGGGAAAAATACCGTCAATAAGAGGTATAGATCGTTTAAGTTTCGACTAAAATATCCGAAGAAATCGGTGAAGTATGATTAAAAGTGAGTATTATAACTGACGTCAGCATTTTCTTTGAATGACTGTAACTTCTCATCAACGCAGGTACGCCCCAAAGTGTTTACCAATTTGTTGTTCCATTTTTTATAAACTTTTGATTGGTGTATTCAGAATTTTTGACATCGAAAACGAGGTTGGGTTTACTGACTAGGCCTAAACACGGTAGTAGGCGCCATTGCGGATAATGGTTCGGAGAGGCCGTCCATATTTTTTGTTACAAATTAATATTCAATTTTTATTCAGATGAATTATTTAAACAGCAGGTTTTATTATTGAGTTTATTATTGTTTCCAAAATTTTGATTTACCAAGTTTTATTCTATTGTGGAATATATTTATTTTTTTCATAGCAAGCAGCAGAAAACAAACAAAGCTGTGTTATCAGTTAAGGATTGCCAACAAAATACTTCTTCTTTCAATGGAGATCAGTTGCTAACTTGGTATGATATACTAAATGTGGCAGGCGATTATGACATTTATAAGCAAACTTTTTGGTTATTCAATTAATGCACACACGTTCAACATGCAACAAATCTGTTCTGTAATATAAAAATGTACATATAAATCTAAAAATAGAATGTTTTAGTTTATTTTTGTACCCCAAAATAAAAATTTCTCATTATTTTATTTCTCATTATTTTTTTACAGAATAAAATCCGATCCCATGTTTGTGTTTCAGTGACAAGATCCTGGCTCTTACGCGAATGTGTTAGTAATGAAAAAAATATCAACTTTCGCGAACTAATTGGAAACTGAGATTTGGGGAATTTTTTTTCCCTCTCAAACTATGGAAAGTTATAGGTTTGCTTACAAATTCTTACCATCCCCCAAAATACAAGAGTCGATTAAATTACAACAAATTACTTTTACAATCGCCAGAAAATTTTATCGTGTCGCCATTACTGGTAACATCTAATAAAACCATGTTTGCTTTTTACGTTTTGCATGGAAAAGTGTTTTTCTACATAAACTACGTAGCTCATTTTTGGTATGCTGAAACTTCCATCTTTCCTGATTACAAATATATAAAAATATTTACAATTTTTTCCGGAGTTTCAAAGGGCCCAAAAAGACCAATGGAAAATCAATCATAACAAAAATGCATATCTGTCTATTTATACTATTATGTAGTACTACTGCGCGATGAATGCAACAGAAAAGTAAAGCTGGAATACTCTCGTGTGTCAAGTAAACGTTCCCCGCTTAGTTATGAGATATCCCCTTCCTCCCTCTTTGATACTTCTGATTGGTTCATGGTGTATTATAAACTGTTCTGTCGTTAAGTTATTAAATTTCTTAAGGAGGTAACCCCCTCTAAAATGTCACAAAATGAGATGTGAGTTTTTACGTTTAGAAGACAAAGTTTTGAGAAAGTTTTCTACGTGATTTTGATGTCTTGCTAGCTGTTCACCACAAGCGTTTCAAAAGCCATAAATATAAGGAGGGTTTCTAGATGGCGTATGGGCGTCTTTTGGTGCAATTCCACCAAATCAGTTTTCTCGTTTCAGAAGTCGTGGAGACGGCCTTGAAAACTCGAAAAAGCTCTCGAAATTTCTGTTAATATTTTTTTTAACTAAAAGTTGAAGAAGTTGTATTTCTGAATCCCTGGCCAAGATATATAGATATATTTGCAGAAATGTTATTAGCAGTTGCCGCTATGAAATGAGCGGGATGATTTTGTTAGGCTCGATTATCCAGCTGCACGGATGGGTCGTCAAATGAAAATTAACCAATTTCAAAAAATTCTGAATTTAATTTTGTGCAAATTTTCGTCCCTTATTTCACGCTCCGGCCTCATGCTTTATTTAACGTCCGACAGAACGTCCTTTAACAACGCCTCTCTTTCAGAAAATGACTTTTTGGCAAGAAAGGCATAGTTTGGAGCACATTAATTATTCATGAGATGCCGAAAACAATTTTTTTCATCAGGTGTGGTCACAATTTGTTACGTCGTACCAATGAATTTGTTGTTGTTTTTAAATGCATTTTTAGGTGGTTACCACCTTAAGCGGTGTTTACCTTATTTGATTATTAAGATAAACACCGCTTTAGGATACAAACTTAATGATACAACCAGACAAAAAAGAGATTATTAAATATCATATTCGAAAATCTTTCTTTAGTTCAAAATTTATTCTGCTGATATATAGAAAAAATATCCGGAAATTATCCCTTAGAAGTAATTTTTATTACCTTACCATGATACCTGATATGATATATAATCTCTTTAACGTTTTGTATCATTAAGTTTGTGTGGAAGACACACGAAAAACGGGATTCATAATCTTATCGGACAAAACTTTGTCGGACGTATCTCTGGAAGGTAAGTCAACTTCTTAGTTGCAAGTCGGCGGGCAAAATAGCCAACCTCAAAAAAAGTGAATCATATGGACAAAATCTTGGTTGCTCAATACATAGACACTTTTTGGGCTATCAAAATATGCTGGATAGATGAACTGTGGATAAATGATCCGGGAATAAAACATTTTATCAGAATTTCAGAGTTTAACCTTTGCGAAGCTACTACATACAAACTTAGATATTGTTGCCAGACAAGCATCAAGGAGGGACAAAGAATATCGTATTTGTTTGTAATATCTATTTTGAATTCACAATGAGCAAACTCCATCAAGTATTGTGTACCTGGTTTTGTGGAGCACTTTACTATCAGCTGTAGGTGGAAAGTATATGAAGGAATGAGAATGTCAAAGTTGATTATATTGATAAGAGTTTTGATAAGAGTGTGTTTTACTGACAATTTCTCCCCCTCACTATAAAAATTAAAAAGTTATAACCTGACGCTTACCTCGCTAGCCCAGACAAAATTTATAAGGTTTGCAACATCATTAACTTAGGTAAGGGAAAATTGCTAGATGAACTATTTGTAAACATGTATTTTCAATACTGCAACGATTCAAATTAGCGCCCAGCATCTTTATCTGAAAGTTTAAATAATGCACATATTCATAATTTGAGGAGAGATGAAATTGCTTTCAGTCTAGATTTCACGTCAGAAAGCACAAATAACACCACTCTGTGTCATCATGATGGTGTCATACAGAAAGAAACCTTCAGTGTATATTTTTTTAACCTTTATTCGATACTGACTTTAAGTTCGTAATTATGTTGTCGTTGTGTGTGTAAGCGGTAACTAGAAAGATGTCCTTCTTGAAATCTGCGCGCATTAGGTTGGAAACGTTTCAAATAAACGAACTTAAGCAATTTTTTTAACCGAAAAGTGCAAACTACAGAGTACAAAGTGACTTGAGAACGAAGAGCTTTTCTATGCAAACAGAAGATAAATAAGTGTGCTACAACTGGAGAAATTGTGACACATGCTACACTTGCTGCACTTTACCGTTGTTGGTGTATTAGGAGAGTTTATGCAACGACAACGAGGATGACTTAAGTCATAGTCATCAGAAAATTCCCTGGTCTAGAAGTCTATTGTGAAACTGTATTTTATTTTGCACACTTTTTGATCACATGATGGTAAATAACGGGTTTTTTTCAATTTTTCCCTCACACGAAATTTTGCCCAAATTGTCCTCCGGTGACCACAGAATTGGCCTTTTTTAGCCAAAATATGAAAAATGATTCCAAAAATTCGATATCAATACCATTAAATTGTTCTACTTGCAAATTCTTATGAAAATTGTACCACTTTGCCCGAATTGCCCCTTTTTGTCCAAAATATAAAAAACGATCCCCAAATTCACAATCGGGATCATTGAATTGTTCTACATTCAAATTTTCATGAAAATTGAAGCAATTTTGAAATTGGTCCAAATTTTGCCCGAATTGCTCTTTTTATTGTATTATAATTTTTATTTATTTATTTAATCTTTCTTTTACGTTGGTTAGGCTAGGATTCCCGAGGAATCTTTACATTAATTGTGAGAATTTACCTTAAACTTTGACCACATTAAGTTTGGCCCCAAACTTTTATATACCTCAAGAAACAAAAGAAATAGGAGGTTTCGGAGAGAATTTCGGTTTAGTTGAGATAAGAAATAAACAGTCTCTAAGAGAAAATTCATTGTGCTTCACAGACAAAGCACTTTTATGGGTCGTATTGATAAGCTGATGAGAGCTCTTATTGCAAAACATCCAAATAAGTGGACAATAGCTAAAGTGAGAAAGAATGAAGGAATTGAACAAAAGATTTGCTGTACTCTGGCTTAGAAAACAGCGTTAGCGTGCAAGAGCACACGTCTTTTGGGAAACCTTTTTGCGCATTTCACTAACATGTGAATTTAAGCGCAGCTTGGAATCTATAGACACACCTTGCAATTTAACTACTTCTGAATTGAAAATGATAACAGAAGCAACCGTAGTTTCAGTAAGTTGAAATTTAACGGAGAAAAATATTTTTTTATTGACGATATCGTGTAATGCTAAGAACCCATTATGCAATTTTTTTAACTATTGATAAAAATATATCATAGTGGGACATGCTGAGATGATTGCGTGATAATTTGTCAGCAAAGCATGCTGTTTTCCGCGCCATGTTGTTTTCCGTGCCATCTTGAAAATATTAAGGTTTTGATGAAAGGGTTTTCAAATCGTTTTGATAGGTGGAAACGAAAAACATTGCTCGCGCAACGTGCTGCAAATTATGACCCACTCGGCAATTATGCTGCTTTTTGTTGCATTGCAAGAACTTTTATGTATATAGGGACTATGCAAATTTTTCATGCGCAATGTAACACGACGTCGCCGTCCGTATATCGAAAAGGGGAAAAAAAACCTGGGTACGAGGTTATATCCCCCACCCCAGATTTTAACATTTCAACATTGATAAGTGGATGGGGGAGGAGAGGGGGAGTCTTAAGAATTTTTGTCCATGATTGTAGTTAATTGGAAAAAAATAAGGTTTTTCCGCGCTGCGATGTCATCATTTGTCCGCAAAGTAGTCTCCTGGGTTTTTGTTCATGAACAAAAAAATCCGAACGACATTTTGTGCAACGAGAATCAATTTAAAAAACGCCGTGGGGTTATATATATTTCTTAAATGGCGAACCGGAAAATAATTGGCATTGATTATTAACAAACTGCCACGTGTGATAATAACTAATTCAAATTTACATATTCTACCATTTTTATATTGAAGTCTTTTATTTGGACAACGGTCGTTGCCGTCTTTCATCCATGCACCATGTTAGCTTTAAACCCTTCTATGATAATTAATTATTTCTGCATAAATTAAAAGCCAGGATGTGGAGTTCGTTTCTCTAGTTATCACATGGCGAGGTATTCGCGAAGAGAACATGTATTGCTATTGTAAATTTGCTGGTTATTTATAACATGTTTTCAGTGTTGATTAATATTGGTTTTAATTGGAATATATGTGGTAAATTACATCAGCTGACTTTGTACGATACCTGAAAAGATTATTATTTGTGTTTATTTTATTTTGCGAGAAACAAGTTTAACATCTGGTGTTTAAAAATTCAAGTAAGCAGGAAGAAATTCAAGACAATATTTTCCTAGGAACTTGAGTATGACTGAAGTCCTAGAAGAAAAACTTCAGCAAATCAATGCTAATACAGATTCAGGAAAAGATCCAAATCTTGAAGAAAAAGAAAACATAAAAGAGAAAGTAAAAGAAAATCAAACATGCACCTTCCCAACTACGGAGGTGCAAAATCCATGGAAGAAGATGAATAATAATGGTATAATTTTTTATTACATCTTAGCGAATTGGAAAAACCTGCAGAATTGCGTTCTATAAGAATTATGATCTTACAGAATGTCATGTGTAGCTAAAGACTTGATTTGAAATCAGTTTGAAAATGTTAACTCTGTGAGTTAACAACACAAATTATCAGCATTGATCATATTTATAATGTCTGATACAGCTAGAAAATCCTAAAGATCACAACATACAATATACATTCGTTAATTCGAAGGCCGCTTAATTCAAACTTTTTTCTAATTCGAACAAAGTCTTCAAGCAAGTCCGTAGAGTTTGCTTTAAGAAAGTATACTTTTCACACCACTATTTTTTCACTGCAATCCATTCTAAATGTTCCAAGGAACTTGTATATCAGGAAAAATGTCAAAATGGTCAAACATCAAGCTTGTGCTCTATTCCCAATTATTGGTACTTGTTTGTTAATCCCCCCCCCCCCCCCCCCCCCCCAAACATAAAAAGTATCTAACTGAAAGAATACTGAAGTTTTTTTCGTTACTTTATTATTATTATATTTTACATTACAAACTGTGATCATAAAAAGACTACTGGGGTGACCAATATGGATTTATTCCTAGATGGTTTGTCATGAACAATATTCGATAGAGTTAACAAATTCATTTTCACATCACACTAAAGTATTCACCGATATTCACCACGCTACTTCTCCTAAACTGACATTCTTCTCCGAAACTGTTTATATAAATTGTTGTCTTCCGCCTGTCTGTCTACTACCTGTCTCAAACACTGGCAACTCAGGCATAGCCAATTTATAAACTTAGACAAGTTTGATACTTTTTATGTTTGGGGGGGGGGGGGGGGGGGATTAACAAACAAGTACCAAATTATTTGTTTTGCTTGGTGAAAGAAAGTTTGGCACATTTTTTGTGTTAACTTAGTATTTCAAAATGGGCCTTGATAATGGTCCACCAGAAAACCATATGAATGTGAGTTAAGGCAGTGACCCTTGCTTTAAAGTAATTGTAATAAACCTGTGTTGTTAAAATATTTTGTTTCACTTGCTGATTTAATAATTGCTAGTGAGATATAACAGCAATATGAGTGAAATATGATAATGCAGAAATTTTCATATGTTATTCATAAATCCACGAACATGGTGTCTTTGAATTAGTCTTTACAAGACATGTTCACTTAGTTGAACATGGATATTTTTTTTTAATTGCACCACACAAGCAGTGGAAATA
Organism: Turritopsis rubra; assembly: GCA_039566895.2. Classification (NCBI taxonomy): domain Eukaryota; kingdom Metazoa; phylum Cnidaria; class Hydrozoa; order Anthoathecata; family Oceaniidae; genus Turritopsis; species Turritopsis rubra. The sequence continues at coordinate 1,316,938 of CM077625.1, read as the reverse complement.
AGTTATTTGTTTCTTCTAAAACAAAGTTCTTATATATAAATGATTAAAGAGCAAAAAAAAAAAAACATTGAAGAATTGTAAGCACACTTTTATTTAAATTTTTGTATATACTACCAATTTTATTTCTAAAACAAACAGTAGCTGATTAAGTATTTGTTTATATGTTTGGCAACATGTTTGCCAAGAAATGCCTTATCTTTATATTGAGGTCAAAAGATCAGTCTTTATGGAGACAAAGAAATACTTAAAGGCAAGGCAATTTTCAAGATTTCATGGTTGAGAACTAAATTCCATGCTATTGAAATCCCACGAGCAAAATCCATATGTGAAAAATAATGCTGGATTAACCATTGAAGGCCCAAATTGAAGGTCACTATCTGAAATCATTTACAATCTTTTTAGATGACACACAAAAGGCATTGCAAGAACAGGGAAAGAAAAATGTCAAGGTATACAAAAACGTATTGCTAGCTTTTTATTTTTTATGTTTTTATTATTTGTTATTTCTTAAACTTAAGGTTTGATTTGTGTTAGGAGACCACAGAGCATTCTAATGGAGTGAGTGAGTTAGTTTATTCAGTGCAAAAAGAATCAGAACATTTGGTGGTTTTAGGGCCAGTGGAGTAAAGGCCTTATTTTACAAACGAAAAGGCTTGTCGGTCGTTGATTTTTTCATACACTTCCTCCTATTACCCGCCCTTAGTGGTTATATTTTGGCCTGACAAGGAAATATGGAAATATTTTATAAAGAAACAGGCTTGAGCATACATCATTCATCCAAATTTTTAATTTTCTGGTTTGCTTTACTTAATACGGCATAAATATCAGCCCTAAATGCCAAAACACTCATATTTGTCCTTGCCAGAAGTAAATAGATATTAGATACAACATTGCATACGTTAATACGTGAAAATTCCAGCGGAATAATTTTCGGGCAGATTTATAATGGAAAAATTTTGAACTAAAAAAATTGTGACATATTCAACTCAAGACATTTTTAAGGGAGACATCATCGCATTTTTGACATAAAGTCAGATACTGAGACAAAAATAAAACATTAAAACTGCTTTTGGTAATTGTTCCACAACAGCATATGTATTACATTGATCAACAAATTCCCTTGGCACCAGTTGTTGATAATGTTGCTCTAAAAGAGATGATTAGTACACAAATTGAGTACTACATCTCTGAAGATAATTTGATTGGTGATTTTTTATTTTAGAAAAATTTTGGTAGGAAATAATTTTGGACGAATAAATATTCGGAAACAAAAATTTTGGGTGTTAATGCATTGTATAAAAACATATACATCTTAAATTCTTTTAATTAACACAAATTATCTAACAAGTATACAAACTGAGTTGTCCTTTTAATTACTTATGTGTAGCAACAGAAAAACAGCCCCTGTGCTTATTCCTTCTGTTTTCTGTTATTATGAGGTAGTGTAATGTGACATTTGTAACTATTGAGAATCACTGTAATTATCTGCAATAAAATTCTCCAATTTTGCCAACGCAAATTTGTGATCGGTGTTAAAATTCATTATGATGATCATTTCATTTTCTTTTTATTTAGCCTCTTGTTTTGAAAGATAATAATAACTGGCCATCCTTAGATGCATCGCAGGATGTCAAGGTATTATTTACATTTTCCTGAACAAGGGAACTCTAGACACTCACAAAAAACGGTTCTAATAAAAATTTAAGATTGGTTTAATCATTTGAACTGACCAGAATTTTAAGTGTTTGTTTTGTCAATGGACTTAGTTGATCTTGAACCAATTTTATTCTCAGCTATTATATATTTTATTTATGTGTTTTCTAATAGAATGGAAATGGTAAAAAAGATGGTGTAACGACACCTTCACCAGGTCCATCTCCGAAAGGAACTCCTAAAAGAAAAGGTAAGTTTTTCACTGGTGTTTCATGAAATTGAAAGTAACAACTATCTTTGTTTTGGTGTCATTTCATATTTAATATGGATTTCAATTACAAGTTTTATTTATCCTTCAGGACCAAAAAAATGGACTTTGTTACCAATTGACCCAGCCACTCAAATGTTTGGTCCTGAAGATCGGACAGCTGAGTCAGGCCGTGGTAGTAGAGGAATGTACAGGGGTAGAGGACGAGGACGTGGAAGGGGAAGAGGCCGTGGAAGAGGTGGCAGAGGTAATGGCATATTTGTATAGGTGATTTAAAGAAATTTAATTTAGTGTTTTTACATTTACTAAAAACTCACACAGGTAACACCACAGTGAATCAAAATACAGTTGGACTTTTAGGTTCATACCATACTGGTTCTTACGAAGATACAAATGGTTTTTATGTAACGCCCGATGGTTTGTTTGTTCCACAACAGTATATGTATTACAATGATCAACAAATTCCCTTGGCACCAGTTGTTGATAATGTTGCTGTAAAAGATATGATCAGGAAGCAAATTGAGTACTACTTCTCTGAAGATAATTTGATTGGTGATTTTTATCTTCGACAGCAGGTATTATGGTGTTCTCACATCACTCATATCGTAAACAATTTATCAATTTATTCAATTTATTCAATTTATTATTTATTCAATTTATTCAATTTATTATTTATTCAATTTATTCAATTTATTATTTATTCAATTTATTCAATTTATTCAATTTATTATTTATTCAATTTATTCAATTTAATCAATTTATTCTGACTGACTAAATGAATGAATTAAACTAAAACTCATTGACTATATCTAAAATGACCACTTTCAAACTTTTAGATGCGCACTGATGGATCCATTCCAATTGAATTGCTGGCATCTTTTAATCGAATTCAAAAGCTAACAAACGATTACAATGTCATTTTAGAGGTATGTGTTTTATTCTACTCCTTGAATTGTTGCAGAATAATTATGAATATAACTAACTGTCTGTCAATCTATTCTAGGCATTGCAAGACAGTGTAGAGATAAATTGTGATGGCTTCTCTGTCAAATCAAAAGTAAATCCTGAAAAGTGGCCAATCGTAATAAACCATTCTATAACAGGTAAAAACTGGAAAATGTTTCTTTGCTCTATATTAATCAACATGATTAAATTGAGGAATGAGTGTTTAACATTTTTGCTGCCAACTACAAGATATCTCATTGAGCACTCACCACCCAGTATTGCCAACTACAAATTTTCTTGCAGTACACAGATATATCCTATTCTGCCAACTACAACTTATAGAAGAAATATTTTTGCCAACTTACATTTTCTAGATAACTTACATAAATATCTAGTTTGCTTTTTTTGTAATATATCCTGTTATGAACTTGCAAGCAGCATGTCACGAGGTTTGTGGTGTGGCCCAGGGAAATTTTTTTCAAAATGGCGTGTCAATTGGAGATCATATAAGTTAAAATGGCATGGCAACAAACATATTAAAAATTTATTCCTGTTATGGATTTTAGTTTACAGGCTCCTTAAGACTACTTTCATCATCATCGTTATTGTCATTGTACTCTGCTTGACATTCATTTTCAAAGCTTGCGTGGGTTGGACAAATTCTGATCAATACTACCCTATCATTTGCTAAATCTTTACTGACTTTCTTTTCTCTTAGGTCCTTTCCTTCCTTACTTCTTCACTCCAAGTCTACTGAGGCTGACCCCTTCCTAAAATGCCATCAACTGGACCTACATTTACTAGGGCAACTGTCAACTTCTATTTATTCTATATGACCAAAACACTGCATCATCCTATGCTGAACCTTGTTCTGTTTCCAAAAGAAATACTGTGTCACTTAAACTAATCCCACACACCCTTATCATTCTGCAATCATTTCTTTCTAACCTTTATGCTTTCCTCCTTGGTTTAACTGCCACATAACATAACATTGCATACAAAAGCCTGAAACGCCTTCTGCTAGCTAACAAAGGCAACAACTTCCTTAACTTATTTCTTTTAATCCGCACTGTAGGTGTAGAAGATAGTGTTCTTCTACACCTTCATGTGAGTGAATCCAATTATTGTATCATTTCAGTTGAAAACTCAGCATACAAAGCAGCGTTACTTCATCCGGCAGGTAAAAAATTTGTTTTAACCTTGTTCAAATTAAACTGCTGGCTTTGTTTTCTTTTTCTATTCTTGAAATGAACTTGAATTATTTTTAGGAACTGAAAGTGCTGTGGAAGAGGAAGAGAAAGTAATACAAGATGATGAAAAGCCAGAAAAGAGTGCTAAATCAAAGGATGAAGTGAAGGAAACCAGTGCCAACAGTAAAATTATATGATTGATAAGAAATATACTTTCTCACCCTCTCCCTGTATTCTAAAAAAATGTTTTCTCTTTTAGTAAGTTCAACAGCTGAAGTTATCCCGAACTTCATGAAAAATAAGATGGCCCCAGAAGAATGGCAAGAAGTAAAAAAACGCAGTCGGTCCAACTCTACATCCGCAACTAAGAAAGAAAAGGTTTTAATAATTGATTATGTTGAAACTTTCAGTGTTGTATTAAATATTTTCTTGTAAGTAGGATAGCAGATGGCACTTAAATGCCATTCAGAATTGGTCCTATCATTCTTAAACTTTTTAGTGAACTTTGAAAACTGATTTTCTGTTTATAAACTGTTTATTGGCATTTGTAATTGGCTTTCATCCGTACTGGCACAACTTTCATGTTGATGTATCATTTCATTGAAAGCTATAATAATCAGATAAGATATTCTCATTCACTTTTCTCTTTGATATGTTTTATATTAAACTTGTGAGAAATGATAAAGATGAATAACTTGTACATTAATGTTTTCGTTGTTATCCATTTGGAATTTAACTAATGTGAAATTATTAGGTGAATTCTAATTTTAATACAATTCTGTTTAAACACTGTAAGGCATGATTGGTAAGATTAAAAAAAGGCAGTCAGTCCAACTATGCATCCGCAACTAAAAAAGAAAAGGTTTTGATAATTGATCATGTTGAAAGTTTCAGTGTTGTATTTAATATTTCCTTGTAAGTAGGCTAGCAGATGGCACTTGAATGCCATAAAAAGTTTAAGATCATAGTTTAATCAGAAAAACTTCATCAAAATATACTGTCAAGTGCACTTCCTGAAATAATCTCAATATTTGGATTGTTGCACGAGGGCCTTTATTTTGCTTGACTCCCATTTAGTTGAAAAGATTTTTCATTGTATTTTTGTTAGGTTATTTAAACCATAAACTGTTTATTGGCTTTCATCCGTACTGGCACAACTTTCATGTTGATGTATCATTTCATTGAAAGCTATAATAATCAGCAAGATATTCTCATTCACATTTCTCGTTGATATGTTTTATATTAAACTTGTGAGAAATGATAAAGATGAATAACTTGTACATTAATGTTTTCGTTGTTATCCATTTGGAATTAAATTAATGTAGTGAAATTATTAGGTGAATTCTAATTTTAATACAATTTAAACACTAAGGCATGATTGGTAAGTCTAACCTGATTTTCAACATTAAAATTGTTTCTAACTGTTCTGGTTGGAATAGTTAGAAGCAAAAAAGAGACTCTTACCAAGTTATGAAGTTAAAAAATCAGTAAAATAATGAATTACATTTAAATGATGTTAACTCAGTATGGTATTAACGGTTACTAGATAAGAAAGCTGTGATATATAATTTTGTTTCAATGGATTTTTTATTTTTGGATATATTATGCAGTCGTTTTTAAACGTAAATAACAGAAAAAACTTGATTAGTCAGTTGTTTTGCAGTGTACTAAAAGAAGAAAAGAGATTTCAATAGAATCATTGAAAAAATAATAGCCCTTTTTCAAAACTAGGTGTGCTTCATTTATTCAGTATCCTTGTACGGGAATTATTAAAACTTTGATTTTATCAAGGCTAAAAACACGATCCAGGGTTTTGAGAGGTTTCTTTCATGGTCTTTCGGTATACTTGCGAAGTTTCCAAACATGTACAAGGTGGAAACAAGAAGAAGACAGATCAGACAAATTTGAATAGAATATTCCCTCGGTTTAGTTGGAGAAAGTTGAACATGTTCTTAAAAAGATGTCCAACTTTAGAAAAGTACATCTTTGCTGTTCACACGATAAGTTATTTTGAGAAGCTACTAATTGGTCCAATTAAACGGATTGTGTATTTCAGCCTTTAGAAGAAAATTTACTTAAAAATTCAACCAATAACAAGCTCCAGTCCACAAACGAACATGGAAACAACAAAAAACACTGACATGTCATTTTAAAAAAGGTTTTAGTTACAAGTTCACAATATGTTGTTCAGAAAAAAATATCATTGTTGCTTTTGTGAATGGAACCCGAAATAGAAATTAATCCCTAGCTTATAATCCAAGTCAATTTTTTAAATACTTCTTCCTTTATTTTATTGTTACCATCATGTAGTCAAAAACAGAGCTTTTCTAAAATATATACTTTCATATGTTTTTCTATAAAAATTTAGATGGTATTAACTGATAACTAAAAAGTTTTTCTTATTCAGTTACCTAAGCAGATAATTTGTGCAAGGTCTATTACATAAGACAAACTGAAGGCCACAACAAATCTTTCAATTCAGTTTCTACCCATACCCCTTGTTAGTTATTCGATTAGCTCTCTAGCAACTCCCATGAAAAAGCGCTTTCATCCGTACTGGCACAACTTTCATGTTGATGTATCATTTCATTGAAAGCTATAATAATCAGCAAGATATTCTCATACACTTTTCTCTTTGATATGTTTTATATTAAACTTGTGAGAAATGATAAAGATGAATAACTTGTACATTAATGTTTTTGTTGTTATCCATTTGGAATTTAACTAATGTAGTGAAATTATTAAGGAATATTATTATGAATACAAATTTTGCTTATTAGAAGGATGATGAAGATGATAGAGAAGAATTGGACTTCCAATTTGATGAAGATCTTGGAGCACCAAATGAAAAACGAGAATCCTATAATGAAGAGTGGTTCGTAATTTCTTTGAAGATGGGGTTGCTAACTATTTGCACAGTTTGAGTGTTTGTTTTGTAATTTCACCAACTATGATTTTCAATGAGTTTCTTGAATACACACTTTGAGAAAGTAAATTAAGACTATTCTAACAATTGTGTTTACTAAATTTAGGTCTGATGACTCTGATGATGAGCTTGATGATTTTGAGATCAGCAAAATTGTAATTGTTACACAGACACCTCCTCCACCAAAGAAACATGACAGAACTGGCAATTTCACCAATCGAACAAAGATGACTCAAGAATTAGCACACATGATCAGTGATGGTCTGTATTATTATGAACAGGATTTACTGGAAGAGGATGATGATTCTAGTTATTTCAATCGGAAGGTAAGTTGCACTCGTTAGCTTACATGCGAGAAGAATTTAACATAATACTACACGTAATACATAATAACATAATAATATGAACCATAAAGCAATAGATCTTTTCGTAAATTATGTCAAAGCTGCCATCCAAAGTGAAATGTTTCATGTAAACAGTTCAATTTTTCAAAGTGGTTTGAAATCTCAAACAGGTGTGAGTTCACTTCGGGTCTCATGTAAACGGCCACTTAAAGACTGTTAATTATTTGATTCTTGAAGTTCCTTCTTGTAGAATTCTATTAGGAAAGCATAGTTTTTGTTTCATTCTTGTTGCTGGTGTCTTTAAGTTTGTAATATATTCTTGTAATCAAAGATATATATATATATATATATATATATATATATATATATATATATATACTTTTAATTTTTCATAGGTTGAGTTATCAAGTTCTTTAGGTAAAGTTGGTTTGATAAGTGAGAAGGACTTTGCTAGTCTGAAAAGATCTGTCTATGACTCTGATTCCGAATCAGAACAAGCTAGTTCTCAGTTACAGCCCCCAACTGCAAAAAGGCTTACTTTCTCATCACAAGAAAATGTCCAACAATCTGCTGGAGAGAAAATTAAAGAAGTATCTGCATCTATTTTGCAATCAACAGCGTTACATGTTAATGCTCCTGAATTCAAACCAAAGCCGAGGTCCAACAGTGACCAACTATCTTCGTCCTTACCAAACAATGTTGCTCGTTCTATTAATCCATACAACAACAGACCATATCGGGGATCTAGAAGCAGCAGCCATGGTAATAAATCAGCTAAGATGAATAAAAATATGCCTCGATTCTTCCCAGCTATTGTTAAAGATGACTTGCAAAATAAGGTATATATATCTTCATTTACCCCCATAACTGCAGGTGATAATGTGAAAGTCTTGTAGTACTCATAGATTAATGATCAACTATTTAGCCTCCACGACATCACAAGTCCAAATATGGTAACAACCCAACAGTCGAGCAACACATTGGTTGGTTATTCAGTCCGAAAGCCAAGAAAATGAGAAGTCGACAGTGAGTATTATTATTCAAAGTAAATTTGTTTTTCTCTGGAGTTTTATTGCACTATTTTCTGTTTTACTTTTTCTAGTAATAGCAATAGCAGTGATACACATGGACCAACTTCACCAAGTTTTCTGTCTAGCAGTGTGGGAAGTACTGCAAGCAGTTACGGTTCTCAATCTGGCTCTATCCCACATTTTGAACATCCATCTCATTCTTTGCTGAAAGAAAATAATTTTGTTCAGCATGTGTATTACAAATATCATTCCAAATGTCTGAAAGGTTTGTCATGATTCTTTATAAAAATAATATGAAATATTTTTCTTTTACAATGGATAATATGAAACATTTTTCTTTTGGATAATTTACTTTTCTTTGCTGCTTTAATTTAGAAAGAAAAAAACTAGGTGTTGGCCAGTCCCAAGAGATGAACACCTTGTACAGATTTTGGTCATTTTTTCTTCGATCTCACTTCAATAAGTATGCTATTTGTTCTACTTTTCTATAGACATTCGTGATTGGTTAATTTATAGTGAATTAATTGCCTGATCCTTACCCTCGTTTCATTAATTATGGATAATGACTCGATCATTAAAGCAGGCGAAATAAAGGAACGATCAATAAACAATGAATGACCGATTCGTTTATCTGTTGATTTGATCACTCAACAATGAATTTAAAACTATTGATTTTATGCACGTTCTTTAGTTTTTATATGTATAAATGTTAATTTACGAATTTTTCAGAAAAATGTACAATGAATTCAAGGATTATGCTGTCGAAGATGCTATTGCTGGTTATAGGTGAGCAGCTTCAAGTTCAATGATAGTCATTCCTATGTTGATGTGGATCATCTCCACCCCATCCCCCACCCCACCCACCCCCCTCTGTTCATAATTATTGTGATTATACTTCTCTTCTAGGTATGGAATCGAATGTTTATTCCGTTACTATAGTTATGGGCTGGAAAGAAAGTTTAAAACAGATTTGTATAAAGATTTTCAAGAAGAAGTTATGCGGGATTATAAGTCTGGTATGTTTATTTTCCGTCTACTTCTCCTTTCGCAGGTTACTTTTTTTATATTAATATTTTGGAAATGAATATCGTTTTTCAGGGAATTTGTATGGTCTTGAAAAGTTTTGGGCTTTCCTCAAATACTATAAAGGAAAAACGAAATTTGAAGTTAATGCTGACTTAAAAGAGGTTTTGGATCAGTTCAAACAAATTGATGACTTTCGAAAAGAGGTATATTGTTCGTGCATTCTCACATTTAAGACGGCAGTGCCTTACAATTGAGTCTGTGTCCAGAAAAACTGTTCTTTTTTAAAATAGAAACAAACTCATTAGGGAGGTAAAAGACGGACCAGAACAGTGAAACTAAAGTGTTTACACTGCATCGGAATGTTCTTCATTTATATTGTTTTTGTTTTTTGTTTTTTCGATACGTTAGTAATTCTTGGTCACAAAATCAGAATGTTTATTGGGCTACTAGTATTAGGACTAGAGCTGAAGTTTAGAGTTGTGTACAAGATGTTATACTCTCCTGTAGCAGCCTTTCACTTTTCAAGTAAAACTATAAACTTATTTAGGCTGCCCGTTTGTTGGAATTCCAAAGCAAAGTAGACATCAGTAAAACTAATACAGACGTCAAAAGCGATAAGTCATCAGCATCCACGAAAGATGGAAAAGAAGATAAAAGCAATCGACATAATTCAAAAGGGAAAGCTGATAAAAGACTGAGTGGTGAAGAAAAAAGTTCCGACGAGAAAAAACACAGAGACGACAAATCTAATAGCAAAGGAGATAGGAAAAGCAAAGAAGATAAAAGCTCGAAACATTTGAAAGATGAAAAGCAGGCGAAAGATAAATCAGTAAAGAAAGACGACAAACGAGACAAACCAGTGAAAAAGGAAGAGAAGTCAACAACAAAGTCATCGCCATCATCATCCTCATCCTCATCCTCTAAAAAAGAAGATAAGCATAATATGAAAGGAACAACAAGGAAAGACGAAAAGCAAGCAAGCAAACCGGAACAAAAGGAGCGAAAACAATTAGGTATTAATTCCAGCAACAAAAATGTAAGCAAAAACGTTGAAGGGGCACAAGTGTCTGAGGAGAAACCTTCAGATTCGAAATAGTTCATCTCGATTTGGTATGACTTGCTTAGTGGTTTGGATATATATAATGTTTTATGTAGGTAGAAAAGAAATTGTTGAAATTTTTTTCCGAAATGGGGACTATCAGTTAGAAATCGTTTTTTACTGTTACAATTATATGAAACAACTATTTTTAAATGTGTTACTGAAATTACGGTAACCGAAAAAAAAAAAGAATATTTTATCGATTATTTTTAGAACGATGTCAGATAGTATATTAAACCAACACATTTCCATTGTCAGAGTTTTATCAAGATATCTGTACTTACTCTGTTGGATGTCAGTTCTATAACCATCGTCACACAAATCACATTTCAGCTAAACCATAACAAAATAACTCTTCAGCCTCGAGCATTGGAGTTAATTGTATTGCTATTTATTTTATTTGTGTGTGTGTGTGTGTGTGCGTGCGTGCGTGCGCGTGTGTGTGTCAATTCGATCTTTTATCATTTTAAGATAAAAGTCTGATAAAGTTATCAGCAGCACATTGTGTTGATTTCGCATCTCCTTGGTGTAAATGTAGTTATTTTATCCTACTTTTTTTTCTCTAACAATAGGTTTAACCGATTGATTTCTATATAAAGTAATTTTAGTAGCTTTGCTCCTTCATTTTATTTGGAAACTGTTAATTTTATCTTCCTTTGGTGTCAAGAAATTGATTTCATCTTCAAGCTCAACTTGTTGTTATATCTTGCTAACCGTCAATTTTTTTCCATCTTAAAAAAAAAAAAGATTTCTTTTATTCTTAAAAAAGTAGCATCGTTTATTTCGTGTAATTATTTTATGCTTATTATACGTTGAATGTTTTTATAAAAAAAAACAAATAAAAAAAGAAATATAACTTTTAAAAACCAAATCTGTTTTGTTGTTCCTTATGAAGCTTGGTTTGTGCTCTATTTTGTTGTTCCTTATGAAGCTTGGTTTCCAACAACTAAAATCTGTCTTGCGATTTATTCGACACATATTGTTGCGCGACTATGCAGCGATCGCGCGATAAAAGAGTGTTGCACGACATAAAACGTAGAAATGGAAAAAAATTGATTTCTGCGACAATCGGCAACAAGTTTTTTAAATTTTTAGACAAAACAATCAACCAAAAATAAAATTATGGCGGTTGTATCAGGCATAGAACCGATTTCCAAAGAAAATTATATGTTTGAAGTGCAGCAGGGAACCATATTTTCTCAGTTTTAAAGATGAAAAAGCATTTGCATTGAAGAAACATATTCATTTATTGGAAACAAGTGTTGTGCGACAGGTGGTCACATGATAAATTTTAATTTATTGGAAACTAAGCTTGATTTTTTGAAATTCCGTATCTACAGTCTCTAACGAGGAAAAATTCACGGTGTAAAATGGATTGGTTTAATGAGAATGTGGTGTTTAGTTTATGCCTCGAGACACCAGCTGGTCGATAGATGTTTTATATTTATTTTTGTCAAATTTGGAAAAACATTGGAAACCGTACAAATAGCTACTTGCCGCATTTATCCTCGAAATGATAAAAATGATTGTTCAATTCTTCAAGATATGTTTGCAGAAATAGTAGTGGGTTTCATATTATGGCCTGCAATCTTCCTGTGAATATGACACACTGAAGAAAGCGAGAAAAAATATTCGAAACATACAAGACTGGAGAGCTGGTGTGAATTCGAGTAAACACCATGATTATCGTAAGGCCTGAGATTTCTGCGGACATCAAAATAATAGCCGCTAAAATTAATTGCCCAAAATTTGATTATTTGAAATTAACTTTAGTACAGATTTGTAGTTTATGGATCCTAGCGTCTATGGAAGTTGTTTTCACCATTTTGATTGGTTGCTATGGACAAATGGGATTTTTAGTGAATTTCCATCATTAGACTAATGTGAATCAGAGTTAATTATCGAAAAGGAAAAGGCTGATTTTGGAAAAGAAACTAAATTTTTCCCAGCCTTTTTTATCCCCGATAAGGTATGGAGACATTTCATCATACTTCTCTGGTCGCTGTGAAAAATTTCTACTTCTTCCGGCGAGTTCTTGTTTTCTTAATCTTTTCTAACCTGAATCATGGACGTAAAATAAGAGAAGGACTAAGACAATTCTCATTGGTTACCTCGGTTTGTTGAACTTTTTACAAAGGCGGTTTTAAAACTCCTTCAAGCACAGTTAAAAATACATGCTTTTATTGGCTTCTGAGATTTTAACAACACAAGCATTCCATGAAACCAAAAATCCAGTGAAATGTCCTTCTTTTGTTGTATTTCCATGCCTGAATTAACAAAATTCGTACATTCGCGACTCTTTTCCCTGTAAGTTCTAGCTCTTCTATTCGTGGGATTCATTGGGGCGAAATGATTTTAACGCCTTAAAGATTTTGGTTAGGAATTAAAAAAAAAAAAGAATTCATAGATCATTAAAAACTTTTTTTTGATAAAAATTGTTTTATAATAAGCGAAACATAGCACACGTACAGTCATACAGAGAAGTAGATTTAAGTCAAAAATTCCCGAAAATTAATTAAAAATTAATCCAACGCCAAGTTCAAAAGAAGGGTACGTCTAACCGCCTCTTTCTTTTTTGCATTCCATTTGAAATACATACTTTAAAAGAAGAAACTTTCGCGACTTTTTGTAACATTCGTGAAAGTTAATTCTCGCGAAAATAAAGATTTTTACCCTCGTAATTTCTGAAGTGGAATTTTTTCCCCCAATATCTAGTAGTTTGTTTCATTCATTCATTATTTCATTCATTCATTCATTCATTCATTCATTATTTCATTTCATTAAACTTATAGTCAGATACAAAGAAAAATAACAAAAAAGAAAAGGTAAACCAAAAAAATATAACTCAAAAAAAGGAGCTGAACATTTCCACGTTTTACTGATATAAATATTGTCATAAATTGACCGCAAACATTACACTGGCATTTATCTCCATTCCAATTTCTAATCATTTTTTTTGAATAAATTTATATTTTCACATGATTTTAGGTGTGATTTTTTGACCTAACGATCGAATACTTCGCGTTCCAAAAGTACACCGATTGAAAAAAGGAAGCTTTAAATTATGTTATCCGACCGATCGAACTGGTTGTTCAGTGACATAAGGTTGAAATATATTTGCCATGTAAGTCGGTTATTAATACTTTTGTAAATTTCTGTCCAGAGAGCTGTAAGCCTTTAAACATTCATAGTATTTCTCCCTGCCTTAGCCAACAGCTCACTATAATCACTTTCATTGTCCTTATACAAGAAACGTAAAGCTCTTTTTTGTATGCTTTCGACTTTTGAGATAGATTGAGAAGACGAAAAGTGCCATACTACGGGACAATAATCAAATTTGGCAAATATGACTTCGTATAAGGATTTGCTTTACTCTTTACATAAATCATAAATATGAATGTCGAATTTTAGTCTGTTGTCAATCTTAACACCTATCAATTTTACCCACTACTCAGACTTAATTTGTTTTTGATTAATGTTTAGGATGTACCCATCCTTCCTATTCTTTTGAATGACCCATCCTTCCTATTCTTTTGAATGATTATTGATTGGAACTTTTCAGGATTAACAATCATGTGATTCTGATTGAGCCAGAGAAAGGCTTTATTTGATTTTTTTCCCAAAATTTGAATAAGGTTTGGAGTGGAGTTTGAAAACGCTGAGTGTGTTGTTGTCTGCGTTATAATGAATAATAACATATTTCGTTTAATATAGTTTTTATAAGGGAAAAAATAGTAGAACCAAAAATTGTATTTTGAGGAAAAAAAATTCAAAAGGGGTCATTCGCGAAAAGTTAATTCCTTAAATTTCGAGTATTTTTCGACTCGCAAAAGTTTCTTCCGCGAAAGTAGACTAGAGATACCAAATTCTTTCGTAGACTAAAGGGGGCGCTTAAGCTTTCTGGTACCGTCAATTCTGTGCATAGGGGGGTTTCCCGGAAAAAATCACTTCAAATTGGAGTATCCAGGAGAAATTTCAAGCAACGTTTTTCAACCTATCGTCATGGTTACAAACACGTGTCTTCTTTTTCGTTGTAATACAACAAAACTTCAGTTGGATAAAGCTTTAACAGCAGTTTGACCACTTCGTATAATGTCTTTTAATATAACCGATGAAGCAAATTCATAGGCCTAGAAAAGTTGAACAAAATGCTTTCTCGTGAAGCAAATAAAAAGGAAAAGGGTTGTAAGTTCGAAAAGATGGATAAACATTCTTACCACCAAATGGGGAAACAAAACAAAACGAAAAATATGGAGAAACTAGATGCTCTTATGTGCTAAAGTATTTCTGTTTACCAGTTTATCATATGGAAAGTAAAAGAAAAGCTTCCTTTTCAGAGATAAGAGACATTTCATCGTCAGGTTGTTGACGGAAACTTTCTTTTTACATGTCGTCTTTACGACAAAACCGTCGTACTTTTAAATGTAAAATCATACCAAAATATAGATATGCTTTTTTAAAACTCAGTTTTGGCATAAATTTCAATATTGCTTCCATTTTGTTGTTTTATGTGATTTTCAGCATATAACCACGTGATAGAAGTGATAGATAGGAGAAGAAAACTCAATGCACTGGCAAGATTGATACCATTCGCAAAGTATTACTTTTCAATTTAATTGTTGCCCATTATTATGGATATTTTTGAGGTTCTTTCAATAAACAAGATTCATGAGAGGGACGATTAGTATAACCATTATTATTATAATTCATACGAACAGTTATGTTCATTATTGGTCAGCTGAGCTTTCATTTCCCCGTGTCTGTTGGGTAAGTCAATCAGTCTGTAACGTCGCAGTTCTAAGCGCCATTTAACAACACCCTAAAAGATATCGGTGTTCTTTCGTGCCCATTTACGCAACGCCCACCCATCAATTCGATCTATAACTGGTTCACTCAAGAGAACGGGTTTTAAATGACGTCAAAGTTCCAAACGTTGAAGAACGTTCAATAGATTTTTGTCTTGCTTCATAAGTGTGAATCAGGCTTTACCGCTGTTCCAGAAGTGCCAGAACCGTTATGCTATTGTTCTGTGATAGCGTTGCGGATTATGTTAAGGACACGTCCTATCCAATTTCAATTGATACATGAACAAGGTCGCTGACCTTCAAGCCGTAAGGCTCTTGTTTAATGTGAAATCTATTAATTGTATGCACATTATTGCAACGTCTATTTAACAAGTCACGGTTTGAATCCATCTTTCATGAAGAACAGTTAAAACTTGTTCACCTTCTTAAGAATACGATTCTTTTGCATGTTAATATCGACTGTGCAAGGTGGACATTACGTTTTTATACTATTATTTGTAAATTTATACTAGTCGATTTCAATTAGCTGAATGGTATGTATATATTTATGTATATATTTATTCGACGATGATAATAGCAGCAAAATCGGTGTGGAAAATGTTTATGTATGCATACACGAGTTTAAATGCTGAAAACCAGGCCCAAAACTGAAAGCAGGTTGAACAGGAAAATAAGTGGCAACATTGGTGGAAACATTTGTTGAAATTCAGACGCTAACTTGATGTTGGTAACTTTGAACGTAAAATCTTGATCACATTTGATTCATGTAATTGAATATACGAACACAAGAAAAACAAAGCCGGTTGTAATGTATTTCTTGATTTACAGAAATCCAATACCGGGAGTTAAGAAGCAGTGTGAGGTTCAGAATAACATACCAATTCTTCCAGACCTTCTGCAAGACAGCTGGACGTAAATCCTTGTAAAACATCCATATTTCTGAAAGATAATCATTATTGTTATCTTTCTTTCATATTATATAATGGAGATAAATATAATTAATAATGGAGATAACTATTCGATGTATTTACCCATCCCAATCTGTGAATTCATCATAACAAAACTTTAATTGTTTATCTGTCGTTAAGCATTCCTAGAAAAGAAGGAATCACTTCGTCACCAGCTTCCAATCGATTCCATAACTTTTTATATGGTTATATGGTTTTTATATGGTTTTTATATGGTCTCCAGTTACCAACCTTAGCAAGCCATACTGCGTTCTCTGCATGCCCGGATGACACCAGTGCGATAATTATCTAAAATTATGCGAGAAAACTTTACGAAAAATCAGTAGTAAACTAAAAAACAAACAAAATCACAAATCTCACCTGTTGTAATTCAGAACTCAACATTGTCGAAAGGAAAGGTGAAAACTCACGACACACAACTTCATCTTCTAACAGACGAGCAAAATCTAGAAATTCAACATATGTTATGGTGCAACATAATAAACATAGTTTTGAAAGAAAACGTTATCTCCATTAAGTTTACCGATGTTGGAAAATTCTCCATCGTTTATAGCATACGAGAAAGCAGTTATAAATCTTCCTTGATGAAGCATTATCTCCACAATCTAAGAAAAGAAAAACTGATTGTTGCCGTCAATTAAATGTAGTGTTGTGGCAACATAAATCAGTTACACCTGTAAGTCACGTAATAACAATAACATGTTAAAAAGGGGTAACCTACCTACACATTTAGAACATGCTTTTAGTTTTATACTTAATAAAAACTCGTGTTTTGATTTCTATGAGCACCTTTGGAGCCTTATATTTTGTGGAATACCGGAGAGAAAGTTGGGCGAGCCAAATAAGTTACTTCGCTTTAAAATACTGAATAAATAGCGATAACTATCATTTATTCTCTAACCTTCAACACTTTCTCTTGAGAACACACAGCTATCCAATCAAATAACACGGAATTAACCAATTAAAAATGAAGTATTTACCTGATGATGTTCCTGAAATTTTCTGAAAATCACTTCCGCTAGCATGGAATATTTACAATTACACATTCTAAAAGATATAATGGAATTTTACAAAGTATCAATTTTGAAATATATTAAGTTTAAGGAAATCTTCCAATTGACAACTCACCTAGGTAAACACACACATGACCCGCGCAAGAGAAATCCTACTGCTTCAGTAGGGGCCACCTACAAAAGAAAAATGAAACTTAAAAGACAAAAATAAAATGGAAACTGTAAATGTTGAATAGTATTTTATTAGCCCATGACCGTGTATGAGAGGTTTTATGAACTTTCTTCTCTTAGCATTTTTTTTATGCAACGTGATATCAACTTGTGGTCGTACGTAATAGAAAAGTTCTCTTACGTAATCCTTTGCAATCCAATACTCAACTAGATCTTCTTCACCTGCAAATATACAGAAATGAAAACAAAATGGTGGACTTGCACTGACGGAATACTTTGTGTGAATGCACCAGAAAAAAATTTCCAACCACGTGATAGAAAATTGGAATATAATATAAACATAATATAATATATAAACAAAAATTTCCATAAAAAGAAAAGATTTCAATTGTTCTGAGAACATAAGCATTAAAAGAAAGTCATTACTGAAATGAGAAATCAGAAGAATATTGAATCATAGGTCTCAAGATTATAAATTGACAAACCTTCTGCTAAGGCGCATTTGAAACTTTCAATAGTTTCCCAAGAAGATGGCTGCTTACCAATATATTCAATAGAGGACATCAAAAGTTTACAATAATGCAACAAATAAGATCTGAAAACAAACCCAATGTTACGTCATCATACATCAAAGAATTTTCAAGCATTTCAAACAAGGAGAGGTTTTATGAAAAGTGACGTCACGTGATGTCACGTGTATGCAAACAGGACTTACTTTTTAGTTTCATCCTTCTTCTTTAAGACAGCATCAATATGTTTGAAATATTTCATAGTTTGAGGAATACGAAGAATACCCTATGACAAGAAGTAGAAAACTTTGCAACGGCAGTTGAAGTTTTCAGGTAATAAACTCCAACTACCATGGCTAATATATTGCTGTCATACCCTAAGACATAGGTAGATTAAATAGAAAAGGCTGAGTTGTTTTATCCTGTTGTCCAACCAGATGTGAATTGATTCTACACATACCTTCGGTGAGTAGATCGCATATACTGCTGCTTCTTCAAACTTCTTAGCAGTGAAAAGCTAAAGGAAAAAATCAAAATTAAAAAAGACAAAAAAAAAAAGTAAAAATCCGCAAAACTTAAAGAGAGAGAATACCAGGCTAAACTGTTCGATGTAATCCATTGTTAATTCTGCTTCTTGTTCCTCCAACGGATCCTAAAATAAAAATGCATTATGTAAATACTTTATGTATTTAAAAAAAAGGAATGTATAATTATAAAAGTTAATAGAAAGAGTGGAAATTGATGTCCATACATCGTCGTTAAAACTTTTTCTTCCCTCAAATGATTTTGGTCGCTCGATATTGTTCAGTTTTGTTTGCAATGATTCGTCAACATCTTCTTGAGACGTTTCTGCATTGAAACAATCATCACCGAAAAGCTTACCACTTAACAGATCATCAACAACTGTTTTAACTTGTTTTTTCACTTCTGGAACTTTGGATTGTTTTTTACCATCAAATTTATCAAGAACGGTTTGCACAACACGAACCAAAGAAGGCGCCTTTCTTCTTCCATATTTGTATTCTTGGTAAGCAGATATTTCTGCAGCCTTGAAAAAAAGGATGTTGCTACAGTTGGCAATGTAACATCACACTTAAGATTAATTTCGATCATGCATACCTCAACTGCCAGTTTCAACCGCTTGACTTGCAATTTCAGTGTATTGTTAATCATTCCTATTGCTTCACATTCAGACTAATCAAGTTAAAATAAAAGATCCATTCCAATAATTCATTTATATCCACTGAAATTTCTTATCTAAAAATGCAAGCTTAAATAAGAATGTACCTCCTTTTGTAGAGTCTTTTTGAGAAGCAATTTATAATGATCCTGTGATATGAATCTGAAATTGTATGAAAACACTAATTTCAATATAACTTACCTTAATAATAAATGCATATCAAAAGCACACACTTAACATGAGTGCATACTTACTTTGATATCAGATCTGTTTCCATATCTAATTTATTTTTGATAACTTTTCTAAGCTGAAAGTAAACAAAAACTGAGACACAGTAATACACCAAAAAGCTAAAAAGTAGAGAGAAAATTGGAAACCTTTTCCTGTAATTCGGCTTTATCAGTCCATTGTTCAGGACTCAAATGCAACCACTGACATAACTTCATTTGAGATAACCCAGTACAGCCTTTTCCACTTAAATGCTCCACTTTCTTTGCTATATTGGAATAAAGAAATACATCATAAGAACAATACCACAGATCATGTTGAAAAAAGAATAAAATAAAACTAACCTTCAATAAGACTTTCGTGTTTCTCAAGAACTTCCAATCTTGAAAAGGATGGTTTGTCTATCTCATGGAAAACTCATTATGAAAGTAACATTAACAAATAAAGAAATACAAACATTGTAAATACCTGCTTTTTTCTTCATTTGCAATTTCATGTTGTAACCTTGAAGTAAAAGAACTATCAAAAGAAAACATTTCATGAATCACCAATGAGGACAGTAGCAATATAAAATTAGTATATAATTATATACCTGTTGTTTTCTTCTTGAACAAGTTTGATCTTTTCTTCCAAATTACTCATATATTCCTTCAAATTCCTATAAATTGATTTTATTATGACCAACATCATTACACAATACCCCATCATTCTCAGAAACATTCTGTTGATTCATTAACTGAAAATATTTTGAACTGTAAGGTAAAAGCATTCAAAATTTAAGTAAAAGCACATTATCAAAGCTGCACGCTAGCATTTAGATCTAAGAATCAACAAAGAAATATTTTCTAAACTTCTTCTGCCTTTTTATGAGACTAAATGTTTATAAACTTATTCTGTTGTTAAATTAAATACCTTTGAGTGTACTTTTCAAACGCTATAACAAGTGTTTGTCTGTTCAAACGAGCATGTAAATCAGAAGCATCTTCAAATACTTTTATGAATGTTTCATATTCTTGCTAAATACAAAAGAGTAAACTGAAAAATTGTTTCAAATTCTCAATCTCTTGATATCAAGGCAATAAACTTCTAACTTTCATTGGCTTACAACCAGTCTACCAAAAAAGTCATTAGATACATCCATTATAATTACTATTAATGCTATGAAGTATTGTTAATAAAGACATGAAAATCAACCATGAGGATTTGGGATTTGTCATTACACACAACCTCACAAGTGTAGTATAATTCTTTTATTCTACCAAAGCCTAAACTGATATTTTCAGAACATTTTTCTTATTAGGTGTGTTATTGTCATAAAACTATTTAAAATATTTACCTTAATGTTTTGAAGGAGACTTGCGAAGAATGAATCATTTAGTAAATTTGAAGTTTCAAGCATCTTCTGCACTGAGTGATACTTATCTCTGAGTGTTATCATTTTCTTCTAGGAAAACAAATTTGAAAATTAAAAGGAAAAAAGATTGAAGGAATTTAAAGAAATTACCATTTGACTTTCTACGACAGCAAGAAAGGTTAAAAAAATAAACGACGTGTTCCTTTCTTCTTTGCAGATATAGTCAGTTTATCTTAGCCACAAGTGCTTTTTCGCTTGAGTTCTACCAAAATTTTAGATTTCTATATTTCCTGAATAAAAAATGTTGAGAGCTCAACTAAATATTATTAAGCTGTAAAAATCGGTGACAGCGGTGACAGCAGTGACATCAATAGCTGATCTACTTGTCTGACACAAGTAGTATTGGGAGCAAACACTAATTGGTGTCGCACTATTGAAAGTGTTTAAATTTTTGTTAACAATATCACTTAGATTAGAACAATTTGAGTACTGATTTATTTGGATATCTTTAATATTTTTTGGGTGATTGTAATAATTTTACACAGGTGGGAGCAAGAACAATGCTAGTGTAAAAAGTCTTTTGCCTGCTCATAGGGGCAGGTTTTTTCTCTTTGGTATCAGGGGGAGAAGTAGGCAAATTTATTTTCACCAGTCATCCTTATTATGTGAATCGTGAGATTCAGATGAATCATTTGATGATTTGCTTCTCGCAGCTGGGCTTTTTTGGGTGAGGGTGCGCTGTGTGTGAGCTTTTGTTAATACACCTCTTCACCAAATGAAACAACTTTTGCATACAAAAGCAGCTTCTTTTTTTTTAAAAAAAAGACCATTTTTACAAAAGGCTAAAGGAAAAAAAACTCCTAATGACTGGCTTGTCTTGAAGAGACACAGCGTTTTTAAATATTTCCCGCCTGTTCTAGGCTTTGTTCAAGACCTCCGTTCGTTCGCACTCACACCTAATATGAGTGCAAACAAATAGTGGTCTTGAACAAAGGCTAGCCTACTCGTGTTTATTTACATTTTAATGGATTAGTACGGCAGGCTGTTATGTTATGTCATTCGTGTGGTGCAGGAAAGTTTTAGAAGCAAAATTATTTTATAGATCGATTCATGGGTTGTGGCCAGGATAGAAAAAAACCTGGGTGTCAAATTTTTCAATAATGGGTGTGACCCCTGCGTGGCGTCATTCATTTCTCATTCAGCCAAAAATCAAAGTTTAAATTAGGATTTGATATATAGCTCAATGAATAGATCTCATCAAAAAGAACCAAAAATATAACAATAGTATGACCTGAAAATATTATTTTCCGAGGTACAGGGACTGAAAGATTTTTATCAATCTGGGGGTACGGTTGCTCACATTTTTGCATTTCTCTATTTCAATTGTATTTTCTATCCGCAAATATGAATTAGAAATACACTTTTATATTATTGCACTTTTAAGCTAAGTGTCCACTTAAGCAAAATAAGTTCTTCGCAAATTATTTTCGCAAAAAAAAATAATTTCTGCTCTGGTGGACATACATTTGCGAAAGTAAACACCTGCTATTCTCCAAAAAAGTCGCCTATTTTTTTGCGAAATTAATTGAAAACGTTTTCAATCAAAAAAGTTAGTTCTTCGCCAAAATTTCAAACTTCAAAGGAATGCCGATCTTTTGCTTAAAATTGTACTCACTTTAAAGTAATCATCGAAAGAGATTTAAAGTGTGTTGTAATTTGTATATGTGTGTATATGTGTGTTTATGTGTGTATATGTGTGTATATGTGTGTATGATCTAAACTGAAAGCATCGGTAGGAAGGCTTTGTTGGATATAACTGAACAAGAAGAATTAGCCGAATGCGTTCGGAAATACCCTTGTTTATATGACAAAACTTCCAAGTATTATAAGGATAGAACCATTGTCGAAAATGCGTGGGCAAAAGTTGACAAAGAGCTTGGAAATGAGTCAGGTATGTAGCAGTTTAACATTACATTTTTCTAACTTATTGTTAATTTCATAATATCAAATATTAGCTACAAAATGAAACCCCGCTAGTGGACAACCCCCTCTATAATCAAGATTTTACTTGCCCCCTCACACAAAGGACTTTGGAAAACTCGATTCTCGCCCCGTAGATTCAGGGGGACCATGAGTATAACATTCAGAACATTTGGCTATAACCATCTATTCTCTAATCTCTTTTAGGTGAATCGAAAAGCGCTTTTCAAAATCTGAAGACAAGTTACAGCAAGAAAAGGAATAACTTAAAGAAAGCCAAACGATCTGGAGCGGTTTAAAAGATATTCAGAAATATGAAAAGCAGTTGGAGAAGTGTGCCTTTCTGAGTTGGCTCAATCATTTTGTTTCGCTGCGTGACGATACGCAAAATAATTTGGCGAACGGAGATGACGGGGATGACGGGCAAGACTCCGCAGAAAGCGGTGTCAATGATGATGATGACGATGACAGTCCTTCCGACGCTGAATTTGTTACATCTGTTGCAGCATCTGCCTCCAAGAAAAGGAAAATTCCACCAACCAGAGATGCAGAAAGTAGATTTAGCAGTAGCCAGCCTGATACCAGTAGCAAAGGTCAAACATGTACAGCAAAAGAGACCGGCAAAAGCCTACAGAACCTCCGAGGTCAAAGTACCGAATCAACGAAAAAAAGACTAAAAAACCGAATGTCGATGATGTAAGCGTAGAAGCGTTGAAAGCAATCACCAAGAGGTTAACAGAGAAGGCGCCAACTGCAACACTGCAAGTCGATAAAAGAAAATGAAGTTTTTGGGAAAATAGTCACCACCGAATTAAAGGGACTATCCCGAGAATTCAAAATTAGGCTTAAACATGGGATAAACATTTTGATTTTCCAGTACCAAATGGCCAACCTACAACAAGATAAGGCAAGAAGTGACCCCATTCAGCATCAACCTCCAGTCACAGGAGCAAATGCATCAACACCCGTCAGCCCTTTCACTACACCACCCACTTCTTCCTATTTTCAGAATACTGGAGGGATGAGTTTCCAATTCGAAAATAGAAGCTACACGCACGACGCTAGTATGAGTGATAACGGACATTATCAATGAATTATTAATTTCTAAGCTCAATATTTGGTATAAGGAAAGAGAAACTAACTTTTAGTATTAGTATTATATTTTTAATACAAACATTTTCGTGTACTTTAAAAAATCGTGGCTTACAAGCTAAACTTAGATTATTCATAATCTGGGGTCGCTACTTTTCCTGCATATCTTACGTAATCTAATTGACAAGGAACGGAACCCAATTCACTGTTTAGAAAAGTTTTCAAATCTTCGCGAAGTTCGTTTGCCACAATTTTCCTTCGCCCACCTTTGCTGATGTTTAATGGTCGTAAACATCCGTCTTTTTGTATTTGAGATCTCCACTCGCCATCTTTTATTTCACCATTTCCGAGTTCCAAGTCGATAAAACCCTGAGGTGTGTACAATGAATTTTCCGTTTGCCTTAGATAATTATGTAAGCACAAACAAGCCATCACATACTTCTCGGTATTCGTGACAGAAGCTTTAATTGGATGGCTGAAAATTCTCCACCTGGCTCTTAAAATTCCAAAAGCATTTTCGATGACACGACGAGCTCTCGATTGACGGTAATTGTACACCTTTTCTGATTCTGACATTTTCCCCGTACCAGTACCTGGATATGGTCGCATTAACCAGAGTTTGAGGGGGAAGATTTCGTCGCCAACCAAGAAGTATGCGATTTTTAGATCAGTTCCTTGTACTTTTTCGGATGAAGGAATGTTCAAAGTGTTATTTTCCAAAGCATATCCAATTGTAGATTGGGCTAGTACTCCACTATCGTTGTTTGAAGCATACTGCCCAACATCAACTAGTGTAAAGTTGTACTTTGCGTCACAAATAGC
The DNA here is from genome assembly GCA_039566895.2 of Turritopsis rubra. NCBI lineage: Eukaryota > Metazoa > Cnidaria > Hydrozoa > Anthoathecata > Oceaniidae > Turritopsis > Turritopsis rubra. The sequence continues at coordinate 1,292,334 of CM077625.1, read as the reverse complement.
AAGGAGGACGATACTAAATGTACCTTTATAATTATGATACAAAGTACCAGATTTTGCGGGTGCCTCGATTACGACGTGCTTCCCATCTATCGCACCAATTATGTGTGGGAATTGCCACATATCTTCGAAATCTTGAGCAATCTTTTTCCACTGCTTTTCATTTTCCGGAGCAAACATGTAAAAGGGTTGAAGCACTTGTGCAAGTGCTTCACAGGTCTCACTCACGATTCGACAGACGGTTTTCTTCCCCATGCGGAACAAGTAGGTCAAGGACCTTTGAGAATCACCAGATGCCAAAAACCGCAGTGTCAGCATCAACCTCTCTGAAGCTGGGATTGCTTGTCTGAAGCGTGTATCCTTTTTCTGGATCAATGGGCCTACTAGAGTCAGCAAATTTTCCATTCTTTCGGGGGACATTCTGAAGAAGCTGTCAAAAGAAAACAGAGAGGAAATCAACAAACTATTTCTATCTTCTAAACTTTATTACTCAAAATGAAAAAAATAACATAAACTTACTTGAGATAACTTTCTCTATTTGACAATCTCATGGAGTCTGAAAGTGTATGAACACCGTATTCCGCCCTTTCTCTGTATGAACACCGTATTCCGCCCTTTCTCTGTACATTTGTTGAACACAAACTTTATGTTTTCTATTTCTTTTCTTCGCAAGCAAGAGCACATAACATTTCGTCCTCACTATCCATGGTCGAAGCGTAAAAGAAACGGTTTCAAAAAATAAATCCATTTAAGTGGACACACTACAACAGGTGTTTGCGAAATTTTTTTGCGTTTCGCCTATTTCGAGGAATTCTGTCGCTTACAAGTGGACACTTAGCTTTACTCTCTTATCTTTGATAATTTACACAAAAAATAGTACAACCCTTGTTTTTCCTTTATTACTTACTTATTTTCGGTTTTGATTGCATTTATCTCTACAACTACAAACGCAAATGATTTGAAACTTTTGTACACTATTTACACATTATCATTTAAATTTGTTTCACATAACCGTTGTTCCGGTCGTTGTTCCGGTCATTTTCTGTGGCCCACCTTTCGATCGTGTAATGATCGTGTAATGACAGCTTAAAATGACAGATGACAAAGTAACACCATTGGAATTTTAAGATTAAAATTAAAAGATTGCGACAAATGCGGAATTTACGAATTCAAGGTAAATTTACAAACATTAATTCCGCATTCTTTATTTCGCAAACTTTTTCGCAAACTTTTATATCCTTTAAGGGTGTTTATATGATGGCGAGACAATTTTCATCTCACGCTTATTTCTGTGTTTACATGGGAAAAAGTCATCCCAACTTTCTTCAGCCGAGGTCTCATTTTGCCGAGCTTGCTTTTTCTCATATAAACACCCTTGAGGTGAAAACTACGAATAAAGCGATATCTCCGAGACAAACTGAGGTAAAACCTAAACGCCCCTAGGCAATAATTAAAACAGTTTTATACAAACGGAGCGTTTATTACAAAAATGAAAATTGGAAATATGAAGAAATGGAACTGTATTGTAAGAAAAATTATAGCGGAAAGAAAAATTTTGCTTTTATTTGTTCTGTATAGTGAGAAATCTGTGTTAGGGAGGGACGTTTATTTTGGACTTGTTTCAGGGAGCGTTTAATCAAAGGGGGCGTTATTCGATGAAATACGGTACTAGTACCTTTTCTTTTGGATTGTTTGTTAGCGTAAGCAAAAAGAGCAGCGTAAGCGAGATGCTTTGCAGCTGGAGCTCATTTGGCAAGATCAAATACACATTACATCATAAAAATTTCTATATACAAGGAACATTTTTTTGAAATTTTTGATTTTAAGTCTGAATTCGCTGCTTTGATATCCCAAATATTCAGCACTTTGACTACTTCATTGCTTCGATCATCCAAGAGTTTTGTAAGAACGAGTAATTTATTACTCAGTGAAACACAGAAAAACGAGTGAAAATACCGTAAAACGAGTGAAAATACCATTTGCTAAATATAGTGATTGTATATCATGACGAGTGTCAGTTGAATTCAAATAAACGTGAACATATGTTTTATTGGATTGAGGAAGGTTCGATATATTAGGATGAATGTGAGAGAAAAAAACAACTAAATCACCGACACGTTATCGACACATCTTTGTTATATTCGAGTAAGCTTTTGCACACATCGTTTGCATGATCACGCTCAATGTCGTGTAACATTACAATACGTTTAATGAATAACAACAGATAAAGATGCTCTAAAGACATTGATTTGATCGACCTGTTTAAATTGGCCGGTCACGCTCTTTCAAAAAACTCGAACATCTAATTATTTGAAAGAGTCAACAAAACTCTCTTTTTTGAGAAACTAAACGTTGTGTAGCCTCTTATTTGTGCAAGTGTAGCCTCTTATTCGTGCTTTGTTATGCAGAGTAATTGCTGCACTTATTTTTGCGAATGCTCCAAGAATGCGGAAAATTTGTCCTGCGATTAAAAATAGAATAAAGGCTGGTTTCACAGACATATTTTTCAAAATAATATCTTTTCACTGATTACGAATTTCTAAATTAAATTCCTTAAAAAGACTTTACAATAATGTTCATTTTATAATTCTCCTTCGGCACTTGATGGTCTCCTTCGTTCGCCATATTGTAAACATGCTTCAAACATCAAAACGAGATTAATATCCAATCATTTCAAGGCTTGAATTCTTCACTCAGAGTGTCTCTTCCACATTTTATTGAAAGTGTGACACTTAGCAATGGTACCGTGATTTGCGAAAATATCTTCTGCGATAGAAAACAATCACCTTGTCAACCTCTTCCCCAGGGCTCTATTTCAACTTGAATTCGTTGGAAGCAAATGTCACTGTCGAGAATCAACCCCGTTCTGAGGCTCTTTTTTGTGGGGGCATAGATGATACGTACCTAGTACGTATAATAGCCCAATATTGAAACTTAACATATCCCCAAGAAATAATTTCGGAATTTGTACCACTTATTTTCAAGATTTTCACTGTATTTTTTACAACATTTGTAGTGTTTTTGGAGACACTTTTTATACTTTTTCGCAACATATTTTTTTTCAAACTTTATTTTCTGAAAGATTTTAAGTATTTTTTTCCTTGATTTTGCACTTGAAAATGACTGGAACAATGACCGGAACAACGGTTATGTGAAACAATTTTAAATGATAATGTGTAAATAGATTTTGGACTTATATTTTTTGAAAAATTAATTCCTGCCTGCTGGTTTGGTTCTCAGCTTTCCCGAACCGATGGAAGGGCAGACGTTGCCCGGCGTTGAATATTTCCGATTTTTACTTCTCCCCTAAAGGGTGAAATATAATCCGAATAATTCTGATCATCCTTTTGAACAATGAAATCGGTAATATTCAACGCGAGGCAATGTCAGCTTCCCAAAACCATACATTTGTAAATCCGTTTTGTACATTTGTAAATTATGCAATTTTTAAAGATTCTTTTAATTTTTCTATTTCAATTTTTTATTATTGTGAGCAACAATTTTAGTACTTTTAACAAGATTTTTAGACTTTTTTTTCATAGTTTTTTGCATTTATGGGCCACGGTACCATTGCTAAGTGTCACCAACACTTTCAGGGTCCAAACTTGTTTTTCCCCAATTTATAAGGGTTTCTTAAGGAATTTAAAATTATGAATTTTCTTTATTGCCTTATAACTTCTGAAATAATGGTCCAAAATGCTTGAACTTTTCAGAAAGTGTCAAAAATTAACTAATTTGAAATTTGAAATAAAAAAAATGAAAAAATAAAATTTCAGGGGGTTGTGTACAAAAGAAAATATGCAAAAAATCACAAAAAACGCCTTTGTTCAGCAAATATTCGCCACAATACTGCTAACTCTCCATCAAAAACCAATCCAACCTAATTATAATGTGATCAAATTTGTTGAATTCAACAAGTTGAAGCGTGTAATAGGAAAAGTTTGATACTTGCAACATGATAAATTGCTGGACATATCAGAGAGATTTTTTCAAAAATATAAGTCCAAAGTTCTCATTTCTCATGATACGTTTCAAGAACATTGAAATTTATGAAACGTTGCAAAGATCGCAATGAATGGGATAATACTATTATAAAGAAATTTTAGCATTATACGGTTAGCATTATAAAGAAAATTGTCGATATTTTAAACATTTTTTCTATACTTGCTAGTGCTGCGGTAAGAACCAGAGCCTCCTCATGACCAGAGTTCATTGAAGACAAAAGACATTTTCAGTGACAAACACTTCAATATATTGAATACGTGTAATATCCCAAAAGGTTCAAAATGTTGAAATACAAAAGTGGGAAGCACCTTCAAAAATGCGGAATAAAAGTTTGAAATCTTTTATGTACATTGTTGTTCTTCCGTTTGTACTTAGAGAATTAAGTGCCACTTATAATCTCGAATTCAATTATTTTTCTAATTATCTCCGCAAATATTATGGCATGCAATAAACAAACAACCACATGGTCACATAACTATATAAAGGGGTGAAATTCAAGAAATTTTTCAGAATCAAAGTTCTTTTGTAAGTGAGAAGAAAAAGTTTGCAGCAATGGCAGGACCGATAGACATGACCATCACTTCAATAAATCACCGATCATTCGAGCAACAGTACATGAAAGGGTGGGATATGATTGCTACATCAACATTCAAAGAAATAAACAAATATTTAGCAGACAACTTTGCCGAAACAAAAATAAACTATGATCTCGCTCTCCAAGTTGGTACTGTAACCTTAGATGTGACACTTCAGGCACCGTATCTTGTTGCGAGATTTGACACTGGAAAACAAGTCGAAATATATTTTCCACTTGAAGGGAAAGTAACCGGCGGGCTTATTAGTTTAAATATCCCAAAAGGTCACACCTTTTCGGTTTTGGTTTCATTGAATGAAGTTGAAGCTCATATTCAAGACCAGCAAGAAAAGAACAAAACTAGGTACGATCTTAAAGTTGATTTCGAAGGTCCTAATGTTGTGGTTGACATGAAAATGGAAGGAACAGGTTCTTTCGAACTTTCTTTGGTAATTTTGGTCCTCAAAGAAATGGTCAAAAAACGCTTATCAAAAAAGATGACACTGCATTTAGCTTCCTACTATCTCAACAATGACGTCGCTGATGAGTACAAAGCATTCATTCCTCGTTTGGCGGACTTTACATTCGTCAAAGACCAAAAACGTCCTGAAAATAGTAACCTAATGATTTTGATGTTGACAAAGTCAACAACTAAAGGTAGTATCCAGTTTGACAAGCCGCTTCTTCCACCAAAAGAGAACTTTCTGGTGATGGTTAACAACAAGTTATTCTTGGAAGAAGTAATCCTACCACAAATGCTTCAAAATATTAAAAAGCAAGTTACTTCGGGAGATAAGAAAACGTTTTCTTCAGAGATTATACTTAAACCCCTTCCAGGCACAGTTGAGATGTACCATATCGTTAATACCGAACGCATTCATTTAGATCATGCTCATCATCCTTGGATCGATTCAATTGAGGTCAAAATGGATGATGGCATGATCTACTTCTATGTTGATGTCAAATGTAATGCAACGTTCATGGATATACACATTGACACTTGGGACAAGTGTTGGTTTACTGTGCAGGTTGATGGCAATAAGATAAAGATCGAAAAAGATCATGAGCATTAAGGTCATAGTCAACATATGGAATGGTGGAAATGGTTAATATCTTGCATGGGTGTAGTCGAACTGATTACCGCAGGTATAATTTATGCTACGACAGAATCTCACATTCCATCCCTCGGTGGCACCTTTGATAGTGTTGTAAGAGTGGTCGAATGGCCATTCAAGAAAGAGATTGGGTTGAAGAATGTCGAGTTGCCTGGTCATGTTGTGTTTTATATGAAATGACTCATTAGTATTTTAATTACGAAAAAGTTCTAGCTAATGAATTATAACCAATATATATTTGATATTAGCATATAGTTCATCTGACAATTTTTCCTCCATTTCACCTTATAAATCTTATTTGGGTTAAAATGTCTCGTTCTTTCAACCACTTTCAATAGACTTTTTAACAGAACTTTATTTTATAGTGATGAGAAATTGTCAGATGGATATAGTTATTCTTATTGGGAAACTGATGTTCTTTTTAAGTGGCAGGGGTTTAATGAGGTTATTGAATTGTGGTTCTTTGATATTTTATAATTTTAAAATTTATAACAATATTTTTATTATAATTAAGATCTTGTATTTTCATAACTTTTGAATAAAAATCAAACATGAAATAAACACGTATCTGCTTTTTTTCTGTAGACTTGGAAAATTTCCAAATATTACGACAAGGATTTAAAAACAATAGATACAAGAGAAAAATTTCGGAAGCACTCTACATACGCGAATTGAAACCATCACTTAATGCTCAAGAGAAGTCAGTGCCATTGAAACTTTTAAATTATTAACGTGCTAATATCCTTCATTATCATATCTGATTCAAAGGTTTCTATGGTTATGAAGTTATGTATATACCATCATTACGCATCTTTTAAATTTTAACGTTTTAACTTTGTAATAAATTCACTCTGATGATGACCTTTGGAAAGTGAGGTCGAATGTATAGGTTTTAAACAACCATGAAGCTTCTTATTATCCTTTTTCTCTTTTTTTCTGTATTTTACATTTTTAACTAGAAGACTTTAACAATTTCCAGATGAGGAAATCGAATGAGTTTAACTACTTTAAGACCAGAAACTTTTTGGAGAAAGCCGCCCTCGATTAAACACTGTGCTCGATTAAAAACGCACTGCCGTGGGTTTTCAATTAAACCAATATTAAACCAATATTTTTGACATGGAAGTATGACCTAATTGAAGGCTGTATCAAAATCTGGAGTTTCTTGATCCTAAAACTAAATTTGAAATCACAGGTTTGGTTTGAGTTAAAACTACCAATTATCCACCGAAAACTATCGCTTAACTTAATAATTTAGCTATGCAAAGATGAACTATTTTCGTCAAATCACTAAATTTGGACAAAAATATTATTTTCAGTTATTTTTGTGGAAAATGTTTCCAGTGGTTTTCACAGACATAAAATTAATGGTACAGTGAATGGTACTTAACGGATACCTGCTAATAGTGACACATTTTTTTATCCTGATGGTGTCCGCTAAAGAGGGGTTTCACTGTATAATTATTTTAAACTCACTTAAACTCACAAAAGAAATAATTAATGCAACTGATGAAATTTTTTGGTCAAAACAATTTTTATCCTTTCCAATACTTGATTTTCAAGTCATCATGCACGTATTATATTGTTTACAGATGTTCTCTCGATAATTCACGAATATGTACCGTCAATCTTCCAAATTCCGAACGCAAAAAAATTCATTCTGTAAAATACAAACCACATCAATAATAATGCATACTGCGTTGTCTGCGTTTACTATGAACATTTCTATCATCAGTACTGTAATGTTTTGTACATGAATAGTCACAGAACTACTTTTTTGCAAGAGCTTATCAAAAGAAGATAAGTGATCATTATATATAATCCTAAGAGGTCTTTCATGAATCCTAGTTATCTTATTGTTAAGTTGTCGCGAATGGTTCATCCAGACAAGCCACTGAGAGGCCAAGTATCCGCCTTGCTAGAGAGACGCCCGCGCATGGGAAATGGGCTTACAGTTTTCGCTCCCTGCGATAACCACGAGGCAGACAAGATGGACAATGATGTGTACAATGATGATGTAGTTTATTTATATATCTAAATATATATCACATGTAACAACAGACGTCTAATGAAATCCTACAGTATCCTGTTCTTGAACTGTTTTTTGTGTTTCTCTTGGATTCGGCCTTAATACTTCCTTATAAAAGCTACCATTTCGATTCGAAACCGCATTAACTCGAACATTTCGTTATTTTCGAATTAAGAAGATTTCTTCGGATAACTCCAATAATCGTGGTTGGGACAAACAGAAAAAAAGACAATTAACAGAAACAGACAGGAAATATAAAAATGACAGGTTTGGGCGACGGAAGAAAATTTTCATTAGAATAGCTCTCTAAACACCCTTAAACAGCTAATGTTCAAGTCGTTTTTCAACAGAATAAAGGGATTGCAATGACTTTTTAATTATAAGTTAAAGGCATACCGAACTACCCAGGGTCTATTTTTAGTATTTAAGTGTAAATTTTCTTCTAAAACAGCACAATAACGCTTATATTATACCATTATGGCTGTTATGGCTAACCATTTAGCAGAAAAATATGATTTTTAAGAGAAAGTTCTGGTAAATGTTTACCAGAGTGTTTTTGAGGATTGCTCAAAGAAAGATAAATAGAACCAAGAGAAGTTCTGTAGAATTGCACAGAACATAACTAGAAATATTAAATAATACGTTTTTATTATCTTCGTTGCACTAAACCGTGTCTGGATTGAATATTGCCACTAAAGATTGATCGTGATTCTTCTTTTAATTTTTCTCCATGTTGTTTTGATTTGAAAACGATAAAAAATTGTTGAAACAATACCGACCAGCTAACTTTCCACGGTCAACAAATTAATGAAAGGCGCGATTAATAAAAATTATTATAAGTTCAAAATAAAAAAAGATTATTTTCTGGTCCGCATACTTCGTGAACATGAAGCACGCTGAGACTTGCCCCGAGTGTTCCAACTCAAAATGCGTGATACCCTGAGTAGTTCGGTATGCTTTTAAGCGTTATTCACATTTTTGCAGAAAACAAGGTTGTGTTTAATGTTTTTCCACATTCAGATGTGAAATTCGTATGTTTGTTCTGACGAAATATGAAGTAGCTAGTTTTGAAAAATATTAAAATATTAAGGGCTTATATCCGGGATTTTACGGTATTTCCATGACAAACTTAAAATCTCAAAGTAAATAACTAACTGCTAGCTGCTAAGTGAATAAGAAACAAATAGAAAACACTCTTTTCATCCAAAGTCTGTCTCAAAAGTTTGTGCACTTGGCATAATATTTTATCTCAGCGCTTTCTTGATGAATTTCAACAAATTTATCCTTGTTTGAAAGATATTTCAGAGAGGAATAATATACTTAAGAAAAATGTGAAATGGAAGAAGAAAAATGAAGAGGAGAAAAATTTCTATGCAACCAGGGATGTGATGCAACCTACGTAGCTCATTTTTGGTATATTAAAATTTTCATCTTTCCTGATTACGAATATATGAAAATATTTACAAATAAAATAGTTTCAAAGCAATACATGCTAAAAAGTCCTATCTAAAATCGACTAAAAAGATTTCAGAAGAAGTATAAATAAAATAAAGAATCTTAACCGAAAATATAGTTAACTCCAGATAACTGGAACCACCATGGGACCGACGAACATTATTCGAGATACCAAATGTTGTTCGAATTATTGAGAGTTTTTTATGAGAATATTAGTTCAAGTCTGAAGGAAGGAAGTAAATTTTCTAACAAGATAAAATTTTCAAGGTTTCCACCACGAACTTAGTCGGTACATGAACTGTATGAAATGTAAATAGAGTTCGAGTTATTGAGGGTTCCAGTTAATTGTGAGGGTTCAAGTTATTGAGGGTTCGAGTTACCGGGATTCTACTGTAAAACAGAAATTATGAAAAATTATTGCATTTGAAATTTTGGCTAATATTTTTTTGCTGTTCAATGCTTAGAATGTGTAGATTATTTTAATGATTATTTTAAGTGCCTATTGTCGGAATAAAAAGCTTTCGCCACCTTGAATATGAAAACAGTTTGACACTCATCTTTCACCCAGCGGCTGCTCCCTGTAAAAAGCACCTCGGCTAACTCGCTGCCAAAATCTAATTTGGTTTATAATTCATTTCAGCTTATACCAAATTAGCTCCACTACACTTTGTTTAAGCACGTTTTTATTTAGCTAAGTTTTTGTAGATTTCTTCACATATTCTACACTGTTCGTTCTCCTTTTTGTTTTTAAAGACAGTAATTTCATCCAATGAATTGTGTGTATAGCTAGCTAGCTACCTTTTCCCCATCTTGCATTACGAGGGGTAGGGGAGTGATACAGCTGTTACTTGTTTTTTTGCAGCAAGTACATTCACAAACATGTTTTTAATGCTTTTGAGTACATGAAGCAATATCAATGAGTTACGCGTACATATTTTTTTACAAAAAAATGTATGTTGAAGAATTTACACTAGACACAAATAAGACAGGTTCTTTAGCAGCGCAGACACACACACAACGTTTTGGTCTATTTTTGTTACTTCTGTTCTCCGTCATTGTACATTTGATAATAGCTTTCTTTTGATTACTTTAAAAATCTCCTATGTTCACCATCATTGAGTATGAAATCCCTGCAAAGAAGGAGAAACGGTTCTTCATTCATAATAAAGAGTGTGTGAACAGATAATTTGTTGTTTATTTCCTCTTGATATTTCAAATTGGAGAATGAGCTGCTGCACCAACAAAACATATGAAATGCTACGTTTATAACCATGGCTTACTTTTGAACTTCAACACATTTTTGTCACAAAGACTTGTTATTTACTTAATAGTATGTAAATGAATTTTTCACTGTTTCAGACCTCTCAATAAAGAAACTAGTACATATCTGGTAAATCATGTTTGTGATTTTCACTACGTACGTACGTAAATTTGTTTAGCTATGCGATTCCTAGTTTTTGATTTAAGAGCAATTTCAACAACAGCTGAAAATAATATAATTGTTCTTGAATGTGCTTGCATTTGAAAATATTTGACCTGAAAGTGTAGCAAAGTCGACCTAGATTTGTCCTAAATTTGCTCATTGTTTCATTTAAACTTCAGCTTTAGAAAGAACATTAAAATATAAATTGAGTGCACTCTTTGTTTTATAAGCGTTTTATACAAAATAATGATAACTTTAAAATAATCGGACAACATGCTAGAGTTCAAGATTGAACGACAAAGAAAAGAATCTATAGAATGTTTTGGTATGTTTTAAACTAAAACATATAAAGTATAGATTTTGTGAATGTAAGTTAAAGATATTTAATAGACTGTCTTGCATTGTTAGCTTGAATCAATTTTTAATACACAAGGGATTAAAGAGTTATTCCTTTTCAATGTCGAACACTTGTAGAATGCGAATCTGTACAATTTAAGCTACATTTCCATTATGGAAATGTCAATTGAAATAGGAATTTTGATCAGAATCCTATTCTACCAAAAAAAGATTATTGATTTCATAAAGAAAGTAAAATTGTTTGAAATTCTTTTTCTTTTTCATTATATAATGTAAGAGCAGCTTTATCTGGAAAAAATGATTCGAAAAAACGTTTTTGTGTGTGTGTTAATGGGACTTAATAAAAAATCATTATTGTAAGCAAAACTATTTCTCCTTGAACAAACATTTTTAGAAAGTTCTTGTTTTGCGGCAAGTTGTTTAAAATTTGTTTCATTTTTAAAATTACTAAAAGTTTTGCTTATCGTCCTAAGATAAGAACTTCGCAATATTGCAACGTGAAGTTATCATCATATGGCGAGTAGTTTTTTCTAAACAACGCAAATTTCCAAAATAATAAAGAAACACTCTGAAGAGGGATACATTTGAATTCAATACAGGACTTCATCAGACTTACATCCTTAAATTTGCTCTTAATTCATCCTAGATTCACTCTTTATTATTCTTAAATGAAACTCCTCTTCTCACTAATTCATCGTTTTGAATTCAATTTTTTTTATAGAAAATCAGGGAAAAAATTTGTTTATAAAAGAGAAGGTTGAAAATTTTTGTCCAAATTCATCTTTTTACAGGACAAACTTTTTGAGATGATCCCTAAGGAAAGTCAACTGGAACTCTCTAGGATATTGTTTTCTTGGGAATGGAGTGGCTCCGCTGTTAATTGTCTGGCGGATCGCAGTAGTGGTGATTTTTCCTAAAGGGTGCCAATCCCACAGAAACGACAATGTCTTAACTAAAGTTTCATCAATAAATCACAGATAACCAAAAGTACAAGAGTCATCTGATGGTGGATACGTATATAAGAACAAAGAAAATAGAAAAAGAAGATTATCAAATCTACTATCACTGATTAAGAAAGGAAACTTGAAGGATATCATTAAGATATAATAAAAAAATTACGTACGCGATTTATCACGTATGTCATGAATTTTTACGTACGTGACAGGGTGCAGGAACGTTATAGCGTATGTCTAAGCAAGAGGCCTGATGTTTGTCTTGTTTAATTAGCGGTTTTCTCTGCAGTAAACAAAAAGTGTAAAAGATTGAGAGAAACATCATTTTTAGCACGTACTTATAATTACGTAAACGTACAAAGATTGTAAAACAGGAGTATGTGAATATACAAGTCTTGAAACATGATTTGTCAACTCCTGAAAAGGTGTTCTTTGTTTTTTCATTCTGTATAAATTCCCTGCTGGTGAAGAGTCAACAACTGCATACCGTCCAACTTACGAAAGTTGAAAACCAGAAGATGTCAGCAAGAAGGGGTTATGGAAAAATCAAAAGCACACAGTCAGGGATGTTAAATAAGTTGGATAATAATTGGATAATAGTGAGCTGTTTGGCCCTTAAGGCTCTGAAATCGATTGGAAATAAATGTTTGTAAAAAGCAAACAGTTTCTAACTAAAGTGGATAACAACATAGCACCTTTGTTAGTAGCTTCGCTGTGTTAACATTCTAGCTTAACATGCATTTCACATGTGACAGGATGGCCTACTCAGGATGGAAAGGAAGAAAACTCCTTGAAACTCCTGAAACTGCAACTCACATATGGAAAATCTCCTGGAAAAGCAAAATTATAGAAAACCTCCTGAAAAAGTCCTGGAAAATTTTATTTTACACTCACTTTTTTCATTGAGATCTTTTATGTCTTTTCTTTACTTTGTTTTATTGCAAGTCTTATTTGAACTTGCAGTTATTCAAAATTTAGGTACTTGTTCCTTTTCCATTTGCTGGTTTACTGCTTTTCTTGCCCTGGTGAAGAGTCAGTTATAATAAAGCATCAATTTTTCTTCAGGAGCATTATTTGAGTTTGAAACCGAATAGCCTGAATAAGTCCTTGCAAATAAAAACTGTTTTAAATATTATATTCATTATTGTTGATAAAATATTTTTATTATAATACATTTTAGAATATGTCTGCAGATGAGAAATATATTAAATCACTTGATGATTACTACAAGTTGGTCAAACGTACAATTCTTGATTTCCAGGTAGGAAAATTAAAGTGATCCAAAAGCTTAATTTTATTATTTGGGGACTTGCTTGATAGTACTTTTTATTTTAGAACAAAAACAAAGTCTATCCTTATATTGTCTTATTTTCTTCTGCAATAACAAATTCTTGGAGGCATTTGAAAAAAAGAAGAAACAGTGTTTTTGGTGTTATCAAGGCTTTTGACTTGAAAAAAAACCCAAAACAAAATTTACTGAAAGTGAGGTAAAAAGTTTCTCTAAAAGTTAAAACTCTAAAAGGGGGTTCGCTTAAGTCTCATGAACAAATTATTTTGTAATGTCCATGCCCATGTTAATCATTTGTGGCTGTAAGTTAAAGCATGCAAGATCCAATCAGATATGGCATGTTTATGGAAATCACGTCTACTGTGTTTTTCTTTACAGACTGTAATTGAATGAATCGTATTAAATGACATAGTCCAAGCATAATGACCTAATTCAATTGTTTCTCTAGAATCCAGTTACTGGATTATTACCAGCCAGTTTATTTCGAGGTAAATATGATGCTACAAAGGAGTGCGGTGATGCTTGGATTCGAGATAATGTTTATGGCATATTAGCAGTGTGGGGATTATCACTTGCTTATCGAAAGAATTCAGATTTTTATGGTGATATGTCCAGGCAGTATGAACTTGAGCAGGTAAAATATGAAATGATTAATGGAAAAATGATTTGAATTCATAATGTCCACATACTTTTTACGTGGCAGTAACAATAAGAGATTGAGACTCAATGTTAATTCAGTGAATTAGTGACATGAGACCTGTGTCTATTTGTTTATAAAAGCAAAATTGAGTGCTTTATTAGATGGTTCATCATATTTTTCCACATCGTGCTTGTCTCAAGCAATGCCTGACAATGTACTTGAAAAATAAAATTTTTAATACATTTGTTCTTGTTTTTATTACATATGAAATAAACGTGGCTGAACTTTTTAACTCATCTGTTAATTGGTGTTTAAAATCCTTTGATTTCGTATTTACAATTTTAGAGTGTTGTCAAATTGTTTCGTGGCTTGTTGCAATGCATGATGAATCAGGTGGAGTCTTATGTTTCTGTTTTTACATGAAATGTTCTTATTTCGAACAATATAAAAAATGTTGAATGTCCCCTATATCTTTGAAAATAAGATAGATGTTTCCTTTCCATAGCAATAATTTGTTTGTTTGAAAAGCGCCTGAATCGTAAGCTGGGTGTTTTTTAGGAATTCTCGCTTTTACAGTGGGCATTCACTCAAGCAAGTATGTCATCCTAACTTCTGCCTAGGATGAATTTGTGCACCTGTTTATTTTTTTAATTTGGCTGACTGTACACCATTGATGACAGGTTGTTATTGGTAATTGATTACAATGTATTGTACTCTGCAGCACCAGTTTTTGTGAGACTTAAAGTTGAGTTAGCCTTATTGTGCTCAATTTTTAATAGCAATTTTGATACTTAAAGTTGACTTTTCCCCAAGGATTTCTACTACTTCTGCTGCCACCTTTTTGCCATGCTGGTTGCTGAATCCTTTCTGTCATTGTTGCCTTTTAATTCAAATGACATTTCACTTCAAATCAAGTCAAATCAATTTAATTGGTCATCAGAAAACCACATTACTGGCTCTAAAAATTGTTCACTATTTTTTTTGTAGGTAGAGAAAGTTGAAAAGTTCAAGAAAACACAAAAAAGAGGAGATTCTTTGCATGCTAAATTTGGATATGGTGATTTTAATTACTGCATTATTTTCTATACAAAACAAAGTAGGAAGTGAGATTTGCTAGTTTCAATCATGTGTCCTTCGAATCTATGTTGATGAATAAAGTTTAAATAAAGGTTTATTAGTTTTTAAATAAATTAACAAATGTCACAAAGAACCCCAAAGAGTAAAAACAGCAGCCTTTGAAAAGTTTCTTTAGTTACTGCTCAAGCAATCCAGGACTGAATTCCTACTACCCTCTCATATGAAGGTCGGTCTGAGTATTAAAGGGATCCTCCAACACTTTTTAAAGTAAGCTTGATATGAAAATACTTAATAAAGTATGAAAGAAAAACGATAACATTTCAGGTAAAAACATTTAGGGGAATATTTTTTATTTTCCCCACACATTCGAGCACCAAGAATCATCATCGCCATATTGTTTTTCAAGACATATTTTTTTCTGTTTGCCGAAAGTGATTGCTTGTGATTGCAGCCCTGAGACAACAGGAAAAGCCAGACCAGTTTAGTGAACGTGGGCATAAAAATATAGACGCGGAGAAAACTTTAAATAAAAATACGTCAATGACTCACATCGAAATAAATAATCATGTCTCCTTTTGTGCTGACTACGCTTACTGAATAATATAATCAAAGCACAAACAACCTGAACCATTTTTTAAATCTATTCTAAAGATGAAATGTATACTCTTCTAAATTTGATTTAGGCGTATATTTACCCAAAGAAAAAAGGAATTCTCATGCAATAATATCTCCCATCCGTTATGATGAACAACTAAAGGGCTCCCGTCGTTTCATGAAAGCATATATACATCATATCCCATACTTGTGTTTCATTCACAAACCTATTGTTTCTTGCTAAAAATGTAAACATAGATGATTTTTGCAAAAGTCTCACCCTTTTTCGGACTTTCAGGGTGGTCTGCTGGAAATAAAAACATTTGTCTGGAGAGGAAACCCAAACCTCGTAACAGGAGTTATTTCAAGAACCCTGTATATCCCAGAGCCATGTTGGGTGACTGCAACTGTGTACCCAGAATCATTTATATCTTTTATATAGAAGCAACCAGACGCAATTATTAATTCCTGATAATGTTTTTCAAACCTTAAAAAGGGGGAGTATTATTGATAGAGTTTAAATTATCTTTTTTTGTAAAAGGAATTGGTCAGAGAAGAAAGGACTCCCAACTAATTCTGGCCTGGCGCCCATTGTTGAAAAAAATACCGTAATGAACAAATCAGCACTTTTAAAAACAGCCTTAAGCCAATACACCTTTCCTGATTCATGTTTATATACCAATTCACATTTATATGTCGCTTCCTGACTCAGTTGGGACTCGTTTTGATGCTTAACAGTTTCACAGTAATTATTTAGCTATATATTTTGGTCAAATTGCAGTGGGACAATTTTTGTTACTTACCAACACAGAATCGAGCCCGTATGGACAACTGACTCAGGACATGAATTCGGGAAAGGTGTATTATCCACGGACTTGGTAGACTTTGCACATGCTCTCTTGTATACGATTTTTTAGCCACAGAGCATGCAGAAAAGACACCAAAGTCAAACCCCCGCGCACGATTCTGCCTCGTGCAAAATTTTTCCAAAAGTTGATTTTTATTGCATTTTGCAAGCATTTTACTGGCAATCAAAATTGTTTCAAATCAAATAAACAAATCTTGTAATAAACAAATCTTTTTCAATAAAAAGAAAAACGAGTAGCAGAGAAAAACATTTTATTAAGATGTCTCTTCTCAAGTCCAGAGTGCACTGTTTTAATGTTGTGCAGGCTAAAAGAGTAGATTCTGGTCTGGAACTTGTGACATAACACTCTACCATTTTTAATTTTAATGTTTTGAAAGAGAAAATTGAGAGGACGGTGGAAATGGTGAACTTCTGATATTTATTTTTTGATTTATTGTTAAAAAAGAAGTATTTTTTTGTAAATACTGTATGGTTTGGAATGTTTTTAGAGAGATTTGTATTTTTAGTGGAGGATCCCTTTAAAGACCAAAAACATTTTAAGTTATTTAGGAAATATTCAGGATATCATTGAAAATTTGTGATCATGTTCATGACAGAATGGGACCACTTTAACTCTTTGGTCGTCATCTGTGCAAAGACAGCAAACACATCCTAGACCTGAAAATATGAACCTTTGAAAAATCTTTTATAAACTCCTGGAAACAGTCCTAAGATTTTAAGAGATCACCCCACAACAGGAAATTATTCTTCAAGCATGAAGTTTGGCGTCCATAGTAAGTCAGCATTTCCATCAACAAAAATAATTATTTATCCGTTCGATAGAATATCTTATTTTCATTTCCCTGGCCATATGTGAAATCACCAGCAAAACTTTCAGTTGAGCTCTCGGAAAATGAATCATGAAAAGAATTGGAAGAAACAGACTGTATCTGAAGAAGACGCTGTCTTGGCACTCGTATAAAATGTTTGAGACTATCTGTAGAAGAAAACTCTAGTGAAACTGTGATGCAGAGTGAATGTTTTAAATCCTTATAAGGTTGTTTTTTTGTAAATAAACCTTATTTAGATATGTGCAAGGAACAGTTTAAGCCTAAAACTAGATTGTTTCTCTTCCTTAACAAACTTTTTTTTCAAATTTTTATTTTCATATTTCAGGTACTTGCCAACCAGTTGTTGGTGACAATAAGTGGGGACACTTGCAAATTGATGCCGTTTCCTTATATTTGTTGATCCTTGCACAATTAACCACATCAGGTAAGTTTCTACTGTTTTTTGAATTGAAAATAATATATTCACTGTTGTAAGATAGCTTTAGGTTAGAAGCAATGCATTATAGTTTCTTGTAAATAAACCTTAATTAGTGGATGACGTTCAAATTTGTTGAAGAGATAGCAAATGATAAAATAATTCATATTGGAAACTAAGAACTCAGCTATTTATATCTTCTAGTGTCTAACTGATGTCTTATCAGATTTAGATTATTTTATGAGCAAACACATATACTTTTATATAGAATATGGGATGGCTATCTTCTGTGAATCAGTTTTTAAGTATTTCGAATTTCTATCGAATATGATTGGTAAACAAAAATTTTGAAATGGGTTACCGAAAAGTGAAGAAGTATTATTAGTTAGAGCAATGCTATACATAATATTTCTTGTGGTAAGTCAACTTCCCAGTTGCAAGTCAGAAGACAGTCGAAAACCGATATGGATGGAAGTATTCAATTAATTGAACGAATTTTAATTTTTTACTACAAATCAAATATGTGTAAACATTAGAATTCAATAAATTTTTCTTTATTTTCACAACTCAACGTTGTAGAAATTCAAATAGTTGTTTAATTATTTGAATAGTCTAAATTCTGCTGAAACTTGTCAGTTTTAATAGTGCAAAAATTGAACATAGCGTTCCCATTAGCGTTGATCATTTTTAGGAAGTTGTGAGTAATGTCTTAACAAAGCTTTTATGAATTGATTGTTTTTTTCTTGATTATAAGGTATCTTGTTTCTTGTAAGTTCGCAAAATTCTTAGTGAATTCTAGTTTAAATGCTCAAAAGGAATATTGATGATGAAGAATCTTCTTAAGGGAAAATAAAGTTTTATGTTGGATGATCATCACCAATATGTATAATAACCAAGACCCCCTGTTTCATTCAGGTCTTCAGATTATATATGCAAAAGATGAGGTGGACTTCATTCAAAACCTTGTGTTTTATATAGAAAGTGCATACCGCATTCCGGTAAATCTTTTTGTTCATCCTGCAGTTTTATGATAAACAGATATGGCTTGAGATTGTTTTGTTTGTTGTTGTTTTCAAAGGATTTTGGAGTTTGGGAAAGAGGTGATAAAACAAACATGGGTATGACTGAGTTGAATGCTAGTTCCGTTGGAATGGCAAAGGTAAATATTGTTTTTTTTTGCTTGCTGATTATATGTTTTATAAGTTCCATTGTTTTAAAGAAACTAGTCAAGCAAGCGACAAATCAGTCTGTAAAAGGCAACAACTTAAGCAGCGTTGAGCCTCAGCCAAAATTTTGTGTTGCTTATAAATGAAAACAAGACCAGCACATTTTATGTTTCCATCACACCATCTTCAAATCTAATGATTTTTTACAAAATATTTTTATTATAAGCACCTTCTTTATGAGCACTCAATTTCGCTAAAAAGATAACCACCTAAGCATCACCCGCCTCAAATGAAAAATTTTCTCTGTCCCTTATACTTTGTCGAAGAAAAGGTAGCTCTTCTCCCTCAAGTAAAAGGAAGAGATAGGTAGCTCTTCTCCTTCAAGCAAAACGAAGTGATAGGTAGCTCTTCTCCCTCAAGTAAAATGGTAGGTAAAAGGTTGTTTTGGAAGTAATGAAGGCTATTTCTGTTTTCTTGGGATGTTATTAATTCCACTTAAGCATCAAAGTAGGCTCACAAACATAAGCACAGATGAGTCTGGTTGATTTCTACTGGTGCTAAGAATAGTGATAACATGATGATCTATTGTTTTTGTTGTCACAATCAGGCTGCTCTGGAAGCCATGAATGAACTGGATGTTTTCGGAGCAAGAGGTGGTATTGGCTCTATTATCCATGTGCAAGCTGATCAGATCCAGTATTGTAAGGTATCAATTATAGTGTTATGTATGTTTGGAAAATGTGTTTTTTTTTTTAATATTTTGTGTTATACTTGTGTTCGATGCTGAAGAATTGCTAATGGGTTAATTTTTTTTTGAACATCAAGATTAGTACTTGATGTATGTCCAATTGACAAGCTTAACTAAAGGGTCTGAGGATCTGTAAAACGATCTGCACCATAAATGATTATATGGGTAAGCATGTTTTTGTTTACAAAATAGTTTAGTCTGGTAAATACTTGCCCATGTTATGATAACTAAAATACAAAAAAAACTTTTTAAGGATTTAAGATTTAGGTACTGTTAGGTTAGCGAAGTATTTCAAGGTTTTTTAGAGACTTTATTTTGGATTACATTTATATATATATATATATTATACAAACTCCTCAATATAATCGGGTTAATCGGAGTGTTTTTTAACAAGTAAATATGTGATTAAGTAGTCAGTGATGACCTTGTCAAAATAATAATTACTGATTGTCTAGTTGAGTTAAGAATGTGTGGAATTTCTTAGCTGTTAATTAGCAGTGGCGTCCAGTGCTTCTTAACTCATAAACAAATTTCTCTTTTTGTTATTTCATTTTTATTTTTAAGGCAAAATTATTTTCTTCTTTATAAACTAACTGGAAGGGTTTTTTCAATGTTTTTGTAAACAGCAACCATTTTCCCCTCTTCCTTCATTACAGCAAAAATCTTTGTTTATGATGATCGCAAAATTTATTAGAAAGTCTAGATTGCTATTACACTCCGGATATTGTTAGATTGATAGACACTGCACGTCCAAGTTCCTCTAACGTCACAATATTTTGTATCTCCTCAAATTCTTTCGAAACCTTCATTTAATATTGGTATTCAAGTTTACTTGTGATTATTGTTGCTACTGAACTTTAGATCTTCATGAAGACAGTCTCTTTCAACTTTATTTTTTAGACTGTGCTACATTCCATTTTACCAAGGGAGTCTTATTCCAAGGCAAGTTATTGTATCAGTTCCTTTTTCTTGATAACTGTTCTTATCTTTAACAATGGCGATAAGTTTTCTTATGGAGCCTTCCGTGTATGTGATTCTATTGAAATGTGTCACCTAAAACGTTACACACTTGATTTTTTTTCTTATGTATGACTCCTTTTCATCTACCTAGGAATGCGGGGCATCTCTGCTTAACATAATCAGCTTTCCTGCATTTGCTGTTGAAAATCCGGCTCTTATTAATCTCACGAAATCTGAAATTATCGGGAGATTGGAGGTTAGTACTACGTTTAAAAAGGATTTAATATGAAGAGAAATAGGATTGCGCCCATTTCCCCAGGAAAATTTGAGTTTGATAAATCAAACTATTTATTATTGTGATGCAATCGTCAAGGCACCTTCTATCACGTGATGATACATTGTTTTGTTTTAGGGACTTTATGGTTGCAAACGATTTCTACGTGATGGCCACAATTGTGCTAACGAAGTACGTTTTATGAATATGCTCTGAAGAGAAAATTTCTTGAGGATACAGTTCGAAAAAGAGGCTATTTTTGTATATTGTTTTTTGACCTTGTTTTTTTTTCTATAGGATCGACACCGACTACATTACGAATTGCACGAGCTAAGCAAGTTTGAGAATATCGAATGTGAATGGCCACTGTTTTTTTGTCTCCTCATACTTGATGGTTTATATAACAACGATCCAGACCAGGTCAGTGCATTTCAGAATGTCTTAGGATTTGTAAGAGGGATGCAGTTATGCTTGCATCGTTTTCTGGAAGAAATAGTCTTGCTGTAATTCAAAAGGTTTTCTGTATTATAAAATTGAATAAGTTAATAAATATTCCATTAAAATCGCATGTTATGTTATGGGCTATTACGACACGTGTCAATCACGTGTTTGTATTCATTCATTTATGAATTCGTACTTGTGATCTTCAATAATGATGCGCAAGACGTGTCAAGTTATTCGGGATTGCTAACCATACTAGATTTCAGCTTGAGTCAGTGCATCGATACCCACCGTGTGTTTGGGAGGCGTGGCTAGCTACTCACTACTGCGCTATTCATTTCGCTGTTTAGATGTGTTTTTGAAGTATTGATATTAGTTAGGGAAGTTTCTGATATTTCCGTTTGAATTTTGTTGTTGTTAGTGTCACAAACATCGTCTTTAACTAAATCTTCTATCCACTTCAGTCTTCTCGCTTTAAACCAATCCTATATTTAAACCAAAAGAAAGTTTAGTATAAATAATGTATTGAAAAATAACTTATGTAACAGAAATTGTCGTTGTATCAGGTTTATATCCGGAGGTAAATAAAAGGTTTTGAAAGACACTAGAACATGGAAAACGATGAATGGATGAAAAAAATCTCCCCCCTGTGAAGTATGGATAGATTAAACAGTTGGATGTTACCTTTACGTCTTTATATAACAGATTACATTCCATCGCTAAGATGTGCAGCTGAATATCGTCTGGTTTCTGGCGCTTACTGAATGCATCTTCTAATTTACTAACATGAATATCCGTAAAATGACTAGGGTGTGTGTTCTCCACCTTCGCAAATAAATTCATTTGAATGTATGTTGGTGAATTAGGGCAACTGGTTTGCACCCCTACTGAGCATGTTACCATATCAACTAATCCAAAGTCCTTGACAGGGTGTCGCATCTACCGGATAAGAGGTTATCTGTGGGCAATCACTGAAATATTTCTAGTTGTATCTTTCTAAACGAGTAGAATATCACGTATTGAACAATACAGCCTAGTAATTTAATCCTGTAACACATTATCCTCATTCAAATTCAGTTGAAAAATGTTTCAACACAGCTGACATGAAAATAGAAAAGCCGATTTCCGCCACCTTTTAAAAATTCAGCATAAAATGTAGAAATATTTCCCTGTCCTCCGAAATGAATAAAATCTAATAGTCTTCTTATTTTCAAACATGTTTTTGTTTAGTTTTTTTTTTTTTTTTAAGAAAGTTCTTTGCCAAATTCCAAATTCCATAACCAGCTGCTCTATACACAAAACAATGTTTTTCCATTTCTTTCTTTTCTTTCTACTATTTTCTCTGCTTTAAAAGAAACTTGTATCTTGTGTGTCCAAATTCTTCTTTTGTAATTAAATATTCCTTGGTTAGACTGTCGTGTTTTGTTTGTGCGTTTTATTCCCTGTTCAAGCGTACTAAGGAAGAACGGAAAAAATCAAAATTTTTGGGTTAGTAACTGAAATACGTGACATATCGATTATCAACAATAACAATATCCTAGCAACGGAGGAAATTAACTGGCTACTATATAGCATTTCTCCCACTCGTTTTTGCAGAGGTTGATGTTATATCATCTAATGAAGAAACAAACAAAGAAGATGTGGGCTTTTTAGAAGAATATATATTTCTTATTTTTCATTCGTTCATTTATTTCTTTATTCAAATCTGATTAATTTCATAAACCGTGAAGAAATGTTTCGATGGGACCCACTTCACTAAATAATTTTATTTACTATATCATAAATATGTTATACAACAACAACAACAACAACAAAATTATTCACAACCATTTGAAGAACGATCTTAAAAAGAAGTGACAGTTAGTCTCTGACGTTTTGTTCCGTTTTGTTCCAGTCTAACAGAGAGAAAAAATGTTACCTGTTCTTAAAGCAAACAAATATTTTTGTTCTATGTTCTCCTTGATGTAGTAACGTGTAAAATGCTTTCATAAGAAGTGTTTAAGACAGCTTACGTGTAACAATAAATACCTTAATTAGTTGTTGTCATAGTAACATAGGATGAAAGAATAATTAGGTGTATTAATCGGCCGTGTTGATTCTGATAGAATGGGAGAAAAACAATATGCTTAGAGACAGCAATTCATTCGACAACCCAGGGTGTCCCTCAGATTTATTTATCAGCGACAAGCGTGTCAACGACTGAATAGCTTTCCGATCCTTCACGATTTTCTAATGGTCTTTTTCCGTCGTTTTGATGTCGGGTTCAGTCTATTGTTGCGGAACTCTTATTATGTGCGCGCTGTCCCTACCTTCCTTTCACATGTTATAACGAGAAGCGACTCATCGCGTGTTCTTTGAATGTTTTGATCGAACCGATGTGATCTGTATCTGGATTGACGTCATGATGCTTGAGAGATTTTTTTTAATCAGATCGTTGCTAATTAATAGCTGCATAGTTTCTTTACAAATATTGTTATTCTTTCGTCAGCTGTTTTGTGTGAACAATCGCTTAATTGACGTGCAGCTTCTTCTTTTCTTGATGTTTTAGCGTATGAAACAATTTTTAATTTTTTTTAATTGCTAATAAAAAGAAATTGTTATCGCTAGTCTTAAACATTGGAATCTTTTTAAAGCGAACACCGTTGTCGCATAAAGAAGGTTTCTAGTGGTTTTACCTATGATAACTTGACTGTGCATGGAGTTTGTGTCCGTTATACGGAGATACGGTCCGCTTTATTAGGTTTATAGAGATTCCACTGTACCGCTTAATTAAGTTGGAATGTAATTTTCCAGCAAGATCAGAAAAGGTTGTTTATTTAAAACCCATTAAGTATTTCAATGTGTTGTTTTTTATAAAACTTTAAAATCCGAAAAGTGAAGAATAAAACGTTTCCTCCTTAAGGCCCTGTTCACTTTGTAACAAAAGATGATATTTCAAGTTGTTTTAATTTAATTTTATTAACTGCCGGTAATTTAAATCTTCTTGTACTTATTTTTTAACTTACAAATAAATAAGTAAGTAATGGGGACTTTCTTCCATCCGTAGTGGTTAGCTATTCCGCCCGCCGACTTGCAACTAGGAAGTTGACTTACCGCTAGAGATACATATAGCATTGCTCTAACTTGCAAGATGGCCAGTGTCTACCCAGAGTGAAGTATCGAATTGCGACATGACTGAGACTCGAACACGAGCCTCAGCGATCGCACTCGTAAGTACTATCCACTACACCATTGCGGCGCGTTGGCAAAATGTGATGGATTGTTCATTTCTTACGTATCTTACAATCAATTCCCAACCAACTTCTTTTATCTTCTTCTCATGTATTCACTGACAACATCAGTTTTATTGTTTGTTTCCAAATATTCCCATCTTTAATCAAGATTTCTTTAATTCCATGATTTATTGTGGATTGTGTTTAGGTCCGAAAATATAAATCATTGCTTGAACCATTGGTTATCCATAGCAAAGAAGACATTTGTCTCTTACCAGAGCTATTTTTTGTACCACTAGATAAAGTAAGGTATAGTTTTTCTTTAACTAAATGATTTATTTAAGAATGTTTATAATTTAGTTTTAAACATTACTTTTCAGATACATCTGGAACAAACAGATCCGCACAGTCAGCCGAGATTATGCGGAGATCATGTGCCACACGTTTGGACCCAATCCCTTTATGTTTTGGGAAATCTAATCGACCAGGTATTAAGTTTACACTGAAAGCACATTTTGAAGCGACAGACTCGTATTTTCAACGAGTTGTTTTACAAAGGTTTCTCTTTTAGGGTTACATCGCGCTTGGCGAATTGGATCCTTTAAATCGAAGATATGCCAGTGCACCAAAACCGGAATTGGTTATTCAAGGTATAACTTTTGAAATATGTCATAAAATGATTTTGTTTAAATTTTGATTGATTGATTGATTGAGTGATCTGTTTGTTATCAGTGGCATTCATAGCTGAAGATCAGGAAATAAAGCAGTTCCTGGCCGAAAATGGTATTGTATCTCAAACGGCAGATGAAGCGGCTCCTATACGTATATTACCTGCCAAATGTCTTAGCTTAATATATACAACTTTAGGTAAGTTTATTAATGTATACGATTTTAGGCAATAAATTCTTCTTTAACAAATTTCAATCTGAAGAAGTTTTTCTGTTTCATATCAATTTTCTTATCATGTTTCAGGGAGAAATAACAAACTGGGCTTGAGCGGGCGGTAAGTATTATGTAATCAGAGTCATTTGGTTCCAAAGAGATAGACAGTTCAATAAATAGATATGTTGTTATTAGGCCTCGTTCGAGTATTGGGACAATAGGTATTGCGAGTCTGTACAGAGCGGGTGGTAACATTTATGCGTTCGCACCACAAGTAAGATTTTTATGTTTCATCTACTATTATTACAGATAACGTTGTTGTTTTTTTTGCTTTCCATGAACTGCTGTATAATGTTTACACATGAAAGTCTGATGGTATTCATACATACGTACAAACGTTTTTTTGCAGTTTCGAAAACGGGGTACTAGACTAGAAAGTATATATTTAGCTCGTAAATTCCTTTTCCGAATAACATCAAGTGTAAGAAGGCTATAAAAAACTAAACGAAAAAATCAGACAAAAAAAAGCTAAACGAAAAAATCCGGCAAAAAAAACTATTCAAAAAGACTAGCATTAAATATTTACATTCTTGCTTTATTGATTCCAAAAAATCTTATGTATATACTAGAAGTGGCCATGCTAAAATTGGCATGAAGTTGGCAAAAAGATTTTCCATCTCGAAAATTTTTTCATAAGGACATGCATTTTTGTGTTCGGTTGTATGGAAAATCTTTCTGAAGTGTAAATCAACCTTTAGAATTGACGAGTGCGTTAGTGTTCTTATGTGCAATTCATTGGAAGGTTTCCGAAAAAAAGTATTTTCCACTTTTTCTTCGTTCTTTTATTGATTAAAAGGATGGTGCAGTCTATTTCATTACGAAAGCTATCGATATGTAGAGCAGTGAAACGATAACTGCCACAAAACTCTTCTGTTGCACAGAATCTGATGTCTTCTGAATGTACTTGATAAGGGTGTTACATTTGTCCGAATCGCAACACTGGGTACAAGTGTAAGACAACGTGTTTCCACCTTGGGTACAACCATTAGTACACTCTGTGCTGTTATGTAATGTACATCCTCTCGACGCAGTGCCATTGATTTTGCCATCGGGAAAGGTTACGTTCACGTAAAAATGGACACTAGAAAAGCATCGGTAGTCCGTGCTATTTGTGCATGCTGTTTGTGTATTTGCCGTGGCATCAGCTCCATCGTATTTTGTGTAACAATTTAATGTGTGATCTAAATACAAAAATAACAAATAACATGATTTGATTTCATAATAAGTTGATATGTGATTCTCATACAAACCACTTACACGGTGTAACGTATACAACAGCTAACAGAAAGATAGGAACACCCAACATATGCATCAACCTCGCCATCTTTTGTGCTGTTTTTTTCTTCTTCTTTTCGCTAAAATCTCCTCTTCTTCGTTTTTTCTTTCTTACTTTTTTTTTGAAGTAACTAATACTTCTCTCTAGATACACCCACAACCGAATAATAAAAAGTTTCGATTTTTCATCATTTTCCATAATTCATGTTCATCATTTATTCAATGTTTTTGATAGAATATCCTGATTAGGAGGTCTGGGACGATTTCAATGACTGTATTTATAGCGTTGAATGGATACGCGAGAGATGAATGCACTCCATGAATAAACGATTCGCTCTTTGCTTAATACTTTCTTATGCAATTCGATTCTCATTGGTCGAATGATAATCAGTCAGATTCAAGCTGTTTAATAATTCAACTGTGTGCTAAATCAAGTTCTCAAATTCATACCCCCTGTCGTACATGTGTCGATTATGCTTAATTGAACATTTTTCAGGGGTTCATTTTTTTAATCGTAAATCGTGACTCATCAATTCAAAAACAGCAGCAGTATAAAAATGTCGGCTAAAAAATGAATTGTCAAAACACTTCTTAACTTAAAATGCTATTTTGAAAAAATAAATTGAATTCATCCGAACCAGAATAATTTAAAGAATTTCGTAAAGGACTAATTTTCGAAATTTTGAAGTTGCATACCAAAGATAAAAATATTTGCACGGATATTTTACCTAATCGAAAATCCTGAATTATTCATTTAGTATATCGGATTCTATTTGATCAATCCGAGTTTGGTATGAACGTAGCCATAAAGCTGCATTTCCCCTCAGGAAGAGTCACCTTCTGCATTTTCTGTTTTTACAACAAAAAAAAAAATTCTCGAAAAGAATTTTCCTTATTAACGGACAATTTGCAGAGAAAAAATTCCTCCATAAATTTCTGTCTGAAACATGAAAAAATCCAAAAAATGAAAAACGCAGAGAAGAGGAATGTTTGATATAATGTTGATATAATTTATGTAACTTATAATTTAGAAATTTAACGATTTCAGTGATGTTCATTTCATCAAGAAATTATCTTATTTTTATGCCGCCACTTGTAGCAACCGCCCAATATGTCTAGTTTGCGCCATCTGCGTCTCTCTTTTCTTTGATCGGATGAATGCGTTCTAGTGTCTGCGCGTAATTTTAAGTGAAACCAGCATTGATTGACCAGGATTCGGTGGAAGTTTTGTTGGTCAACATAATTCTGATTACTTCAGTTTTTAGATTATCGAGTATTTTATCTTTGTCTCGATAACGACCTTCTTGTGGATTCTTTCAAAACCGAACTTGAGTATATTCGAACCAACTGGCGACAGGTGGGAAGGCCGACTGTAACTTTTCCTATTACACACTCGCTCTTAGGTAAGTGATCTCAGCTTAATGTTATTAATATTGTATTATTTAAATATTATGAAGCTTTTCTTCATCACTTTTAACAAATTATTTTGTTCTTCATAGAAGACTCCATGGACTCGGCTGCTGGTAAATTCTTGCAGCAAATCATCAGCGGTTATATGTACAGTGTCCGGTAATTACTTTGCATCTCTTTCCAGTGTTATCAAAACTTTCTGCAATTCTAATACTTCATTATGTTGTCAATTCTAGCATTCGTGTTGGAAAGCATTCTGACCTGATTTCACGTGCAAGTATAAAAAAACTGGACTTCGTTGACTGCGACACTCTGGAGGGTTTGTATTCGCTTGTATGATCTGCATGATTGTATGATCAGCCTACTATAATGTTTAGGTTGAAAACTTCACACTTATAAAGTAATATCTTTTGCACAAATTAACCGACTGGTGGCCTCGTGGTTGAGTGCTCGCCTCCAGTAGGGGTGGGCAGGGTTCAAATCCTGGCCAAGTCATGCCAGCGACTATAATACTGTGAACCAATCCACTCAGCTTAGCAATCAGCATGAGAGCGGGATTGATGTCTAAGGGGGTTGTCTGGTTGAGCGGTTGATGCATACCTGCGACTTCCGTAGCCCAAATGGGGCTAAATGCTCCAGAACCTACGCAGGACCCTCATTGATGACAGTTCTATCAGAACTGAAGAGGCTATCCTGGGTAAACATTAATAAAAAATAAATAAATAAAAATCTGCTTGCTTAAACTTGAAGTAAACCTAATTCAGCTTCCGATATCATAAACTTGACGCAATCTTTTTAGAACTTACAACTTTGTTCCCAGACCCCACTGTATCTCCTCGACCTGGCGAGGTGTTACGTCACGTGACCGGACGAAGAATGTCGAGGAGTAGGGTGTGTTTCCTTCCTTTTATTTTGACGGCTATTATATTCAAACTAAGCATTACGGGACGTGTTTTTTTATAGTCATCAAGTGGAGGCGAAAACGAAAGAAAGATGAGCGTTGCTGGCTTAGTAAGTAAAAGTCGAACGATCAGTCGCATTGCATCATGGGGTGTCTCGTCAAGTTCTGAGGATGAAGGTCCGTATCATTAACATCAAAAAACGGAAATCCATTTTACTTTCCGGCATTTCTTTACGACATTTTTTTCTTCAGATCACAATAACGAGTTAGTTCGTGGATTTGTTTTGGAGAGTTCCAGTATGCAAGACGACTGGGAACGAACAATAGAAGATGATATTGATATTGACGAAATGCGAACTCAACTGGAACAAACTGAAGACATCTCTGAACAAGCTGATATTTTACATTATTTATTTATGACAAGGTCTCCATCCTCCTTTTTTTTCTTCTCCTTTCTCCTTTCACTCATTTTACAACTATTTTGAATTTTTACAGAGGACATAATTTTGACGTGAAATTATATGGTATGCATGGTTGCACTGTCGCTAAATTACTTGAAGATCTTTATGAGAAGGTAATGGATTTTTTTTTATCTCAAATTTTTCATAGTAAAGGTTGGGTTTATAAACAATCACTAACTTTCTGACTGATTTTTTCTAGGCGAGTCATTTAAAGATGTGGTCTCTGGTCAGACATACTTCAGGAATGCTAGGAAAATGTGTTGAAGGTTTGGGAGAAGTAAGTTTGATCACACCTTCATTCGTTATTTATTCGTTTGGATTGTCTATAAAACAAGTCCATCATTCTAGGATTGCACACAACTGCTTGTCAATCAAAAGCAAATCGGTGTTGGATTGCCTCACTTACAAAAAGAGGAATTGATCAAACAGTACGTCCATGTTGTTTCAATATATAGACTTTATATATTATCGGAAAGTTGTCAGAAACATCACAACATGTGACCGTTGCATTTTGCGCGAACGTTCAACGATGTTAGATGATGTTTTAATAAGCCTTTCATCGAAGTCCAATCCAACGATGGCTTATTTTCATTCGAATCTGTTCATCATTTCAAGATGGTGGATACTGTTTATGTTTCTCGTTACACTAGCATCGGGAAAGAAGTCCTTTGAAATTATTTTTTTGATCAGCTTGCTATCAGTGTTGATATCCATTCTTCTTGTAGACCTCTTCCTCCATCTGAATTGAAAAAATTAATTTATCGTTCTTGTGGAGACGATAGTAGTACTGCAGTGCTGACACAGGTACATTACATCATATCGATCAAGTTTCAGGATTGGTTCCTGTATTTTACACTTCGGTTTTCCTATACTTTAGGAAATTTTATCTTATCTCTCCATGTTTGTCAAAAGTGAACCTACCTTATTTTCTGAGATGTTGCAAATAAGAGTAGGTTTGATCATGGAGGTTTTAGCAGCGGAATATGCTCGTGTTTCGGGATTATCAGGTTTGTTGTCAAATAATTGTTGTCTTTATGTCAATTTTTTAACAAATGCCTATTCCATTTATTTTTATTTTTTTGTAGGCGAGGATGCTGCGGATCATTTAATGAATCTATCGCCTTTCCAAATGAAAAATCTTCTTCATTATATCTTAAGTGGCAAAGAGTTCCAAGTTGAGCATGGTAATCTATTCATCGGATTAATAATGGGATGATCTTCGGTCCCAGGCCTTCCTGAAAAGCAACTTTGTTTTCTTTAGATGGGAATTATTCGCATGTTATCGGGTTTGATCATGATAGGAGTTTAAAACGCTTCAGAAATGCTGCTCGAGTAACAGTTGTTCTTTTTTATTAATTATCGCCTGCATCTGCCATTATGGACGCACCCGTCATTACGAACTATGTTTTCTCATAGAGAATAAGCATTGCTTTAAGACAAGAATCCAATATTGCAAGTAAATATGATCTGGCACCAGATGACGTATTTCATAATCAACAGAGTGGAATAAGAAAAATCGGGTTATGGTTACGACGTCGGTGTTTAGATGGAGCACTAAATCGTGTACCTAGTGACTTGTATGGAAAAATATGGCGAGTACTTCACAAATGCAATGGTTTATCGGTTAATGAGTTCAGATTCATGTTAGAACATAAATTAACACAAGAAGTGAGTTTTTAGATCTTGTTTACTTTCATCTTTCTCATCTAAAATGTTTCTTGACTTGACTTGACTTTCTCATAGAACACATCAGGTGAAATAAAGTTTGCGTTGAAAGTTGAAGAAGAGCTTAACAAAATCCTGTATCCTGAGTACAGGCAGTTAATTGTCGAAGCCATGATGGTATTGGCTGTTCTCCTGGAACGAGATCAGCAATACCACGCAAATGACGTCATAAATCTAGATCTCATCGTCGAAAAAGCAAATTCGAACTTTCTCGCTAAACAGGTTCGTATAATTTTTTAAAATAGATTTTATTTTCCGAAATCTCTACCAACTAACTGTCCTTGTTGCTAAGAAACTGATTGTTTTATTTTTATTCAAATAAAGAAACTTGAAAATGGGGATGCAATTTTATGTTGTGCTGCTGACGTTACTGACGGAAATTTCAGCGATAACTCAAGATGTGGTGCAAGTAATAAAATATGCCGTTATTTCTACGACAGTGCCCCTAGCGGAATGTATGGTACAATGTCGTATTTGACGCAAGCAGCTCTTCATATTTTGTACGGACATTTAGTAAATTCTAACGAACTGTATCGTGTTACGTGACCTACCTGTTGTACTTGAAGGGGGTACGACCCGAATCACGTGATTTTACGACTTAAAGGCATACCGAACTACCTAGGGTCTATTTTTAATTTCGTGGGTCCCACGAAATTAAAATTTAAGCGAGAGAATACACAAACAGAAATTACTAACCTGTTTTCACCAAAAATTTAGTATTAAGTGTAAATTTTCTTCTTAAACAGCACAATAACGGCTTATATTATACAATAATGCCTTTTATGGGTTACTGCTTAGTAGAAAAATGATTTTCAGGAGAAAGTTGTGGTAAAAGTTAACCAGAGTGTGTGTGAGGATTGCTCAAAAAAGATAAATAGAACCAAGAGAAGTTCTGTATAATTGCAAAGAACATAACTAGAAATATTAAATAATACATTTTTATTATCTTCGTTGCACTAAACTGTGTCTGTGCATCGAATATTGGCCCCAAAAATTAATCGTGATTCTTCTTTTAATTTCTCTCCATTTTTGATATGAAAACGATAAAATAATACAGACCAGTTAACTTTCCACGGTCAACAAATTAATGAAAGGCGCGATTAATAAAAATTATTATAAGTTCAAAATAAAAAAAGATTATTTTCTGGTCCGCATAATTCATGAGCATGAAACACACTGGGACTTACCCCAAATGTTCCAACTCAAAATGCATGATACCCTGGGTAGTTCGGTATGCCTTTAATTGGAGGTGAGGGTTGCGATAATATTACGAACGATGGTTAAAAAAGTAAACAAACACAGCAATCACGTGATTCGTTTCGTAAACCCTAAAGTGAAATATTTATTTGTAAATTACACCATCCAACCCGATTGTCGTCTTTCTCTTAGTTTCCTAATTTCACTTGTGTCTTGGAGAGAAATTATTAGCTGGACAAATTTTCGCGAATTAAATCCTCGCGAAAATAAATCCTCACGAAATATATTAAAAATTTGTGTAACTATAAGGAGATTGAACAACTCTTAAGTGAACATGTTGAAAAAGGGAAAAAATAAAGAAATTGGCCGAAATGGATTAAATAACAAAATCAAAATGTATAAAAGAAGTACAATACGCGAAAATAAATCCTCGTGAAAAATTTGACAATAAAATGAATAAATAAATGGAAAATACAAGCTCAGAAACAACCTCGCTTGAACACCTATGAATCGAAGAAGCAGTCAGTAGAATCAGACAAACATCTTTCGCTAGAAAAGTTCGACTCCCTTCTCGGTCAAATCAATGTCAAATGGGATGGACCAATTGTCATTGCAGGTGACTTCATCTTATTGTCCCCATCTGTTCTCTCCTGTACTCGTTACACCAACATTACAAATACGCAAACTATTTCAGTAAGGATTCGCCCGATACCAAAATCAAATGGTGCTAATTCTCCTGACGAATTCCGACTAATAATATCTGTCCTTCCAGTAATGTCGAATTTGAAAATATTTTATTCCAACAAATGCCATTGTTTATTGAAGCGACGGGAAAATATAATGACACTCAATCTGGTTTTCGGAGTGGTCATGGCACAACGATCATCGTGGTCATGACAGTAAATCGGCAATGCATAAAGGTGAAATTACGCTAACAGTTATGACCGACTTTTCTAAAGCTTTTGATACAGTGGAATATGGAACCTTAATTAAATCATTACACGAAACGAACTTCTCTAAACATCCTGCTACTTTTCCATAGCTATTTAACCACAGATACCAAGTTGTTCAAATCGAAGACAAAATAGCCACATCAATCGAGATCAAATTTGGAGTACCACAAGGCAGTATACTAGGACCAATACTATTCAATCTTTCATCGCTAGTATCCAAAAAGAACTTGCTAGTCATTGCACTCAATACGCTGACGATACAACAATTTATAAGAGCGCCAAAATAAAAGACATCCAAACATGTTTTGCAGAGATTCAAAAAAAAGAGGTAACAATACTAAACGATTGGGATTGTCAAATCTAAAGTTGAACGCCACGAAAACCAAGGCAATGCTGTTTACCACGAAAGCACTTTCGAAATTTCAACAACTGGCTAGTACCTGAAGCTAACTCGTATGACACCGCCAAGTATGAATCTCGAAGAAATGCTGAAAGCGAATTTTTGATAAAACCATGTTGCTCCAAGTCCAAGGAACTTTCATTGGACTCTGGGCCGCAAAGCAATTCAACGAACTTCTGTTAAAGTGTCGCCAAAGTGAAACATTCAGATCTTTTTCAAATGCTGCAAAGTTTCACTTACTGGATAGAGGAATGGCTCGATTGCTGCTTTTGTTATGTTTATTTATATTTTACTAAAAAAAATTAGAAAAGATATACTGACATTATGCATACACATACCTACGCATTTCTAGTAGAAGAGCCGATTGTATATTTGGAAACTAGAAATAAATCGATTATTTAGTTTTTATTTATATAATGGTAACAATCCTTGCTAACCAATGATAAATTGTACATGCATGATGCGTCATATATTGCTGAAAATTAATACAAAGTGTCTCACAGTGATTTGCAGTCGAACGAAGCTTTTTATATAAGAACATTTAGGCTGAAATTTGCCCAAAAATTAAGAAAATGTTCAGAAACAAATTTGTTTTTTGTTTTCAAGATTTTTGTTTGAAAACTTTAACGTAAGTTTGCTCACCGAAATATTAGACGTCCTTATAGAATAATTTTTAAACCTTCCGGTATATCAAGTGATAGGTGAGGTGGAAAATAATAATACCCTTTTAGCTGTTAAGGAAAATAATGTTCTCTAGAGTAAACTTTGATGGATTTTAACATTAATGAAAGGCTTGAGAATTCTGAACAAACCCCAAAACGTATAAAAAACACAGGAATAACGACTATTGTAATCTTGTTTCAAAGGATGTTTTATGCAAACAAATGCCTGACAAGGAAGAACAATGAATCATTAAACATTTAACAATTAGAATTACGCAGGATTTTTCGTAAATAGAACTTTTTATTAGCCAATCAGAATGCGTGCTCAGAGTGTTTGATTTAAAAAGAATGTGGAAGCGAAAAGCAACATGGCGTAGAAAATCTTGACTGATGAAGAAAAACATACTCTGATAATTTTTATATCATAACAAGAAGCTGAGCTGCATGAAACGGGAGAGCGAACAGGGCTATTAATAAAAATGCATATAGGAAGCTGAGTGAGGTTTTAGCATATTTAATAATCTCAGCCAAAAAACAGAATTATTCATTGATGTTTCTCACCAAAATATTTTGAGTTAGAATTGACGTTATTCACTTCCTTAAAATTATTGTACCCTGATTTAATTACGGTTCCCAAATCACCCGAAAATTAATGTGATTACTTGTTAATCACATTCGAAGAATTATCAAGTTATCAATCATCATCAAGTCATTGTTTTTTCTTTGAAACGTTCGAAATTTACGATTCGAAACTGGTTCAATTTAATGTCTTCCCTTCCAAACATTTTTATTTTTTGTTCCGGTTGATTTCACGCTCCGGTTGATAGGTATTAGTAAACATGTGATTATGAAGTTTATCACTAACGTATACATAAACGACATTGGGCACATCAATCTTTGTACCAAATGCCATTCAGAAATGGTTTGGGAAGAAAAATACATTATCCTCAATGAAGAATCAAAACAACTGAAAAAGTGAAAGGTCACGCTAGTTGGAAAACACGGAGTTCTATATTCCAGCTCTGTTTTAATCCATTGGAAGCAAATCTTTAATGAAATTCAGAACTAAGAAAAAGACAAGAGATGTTGCAATATTTCACACGTCATCAGGTACATGCCATAAAACAATGTTTTGCGTTTGCGGACAAAAATGCCCTCCCTGGTTTTTTTTTGCTGTCAAATAAACAAGGGTAGTTACGGAGTTACCAAGGAGACGAACAAATCAGCAGTTAATAATTTTTTCCACTAGTAAAAAATGAAAAGTTTGAACTAAGTTTTATAAAACACAAAAACTGAGTAAAGATAAAGAAATTCAACATTACTACTTAAAAAAAATACTTAACCTAAATTTCAAAGTAATTGGCTAAAATAGATATTTTTATGATTTCAGTACAAGAACATGAATATACAGAGATTAGTAGATACAATTCATACGAATCCTTAAATACCTGAGTAAACATAAAATGTTTTATAACGTAGAATAAAAAAAAATTTTTTTTTGGAATATATCGAAAGATATGAAGATATCAAGCAGTAGACCTTTCTTGATTTCGTTTTAGCCTCGAAACTTGGGCTGGTCATGCTTCGATCTCTCAAATGCCTATATGATACTTTTCAGTAAAAACGTTTGATGCTTCAAGTTTGTTCCACTGAACGATACTACCCAGCCTATTTCTGGCTATGATTTTTATGATTATGATTCGCTTGAAATATTGCTATATGTAGTGTGAATAACAGAATTACTTTGATGTCCAGATAAATAAAAAAACCCAAAGCTTATTTACACTTAGCAGTATATAAAATAGATCTACAAAAACAAGTCCAACATTCGGATGCGAAGAAGTTTGGAGATCACATTATCCTTATGTCCTTTTTATTCCTAAAAAGTAAAATGTAAAGTCAGCACTGCGCAAAAACAATATTTCCCATCATACACTGCGACTGGATTTAAGTATATTCTTGCTGATAATCTTAAAAGCATGTGATATGTTTATTTTTGTCAAGAAAGTGTTAAAATTTCAAACTAACCTATCTATGTGCCTTTTGGTTTCTGCAAATTAGTGTCATACATGCGAATAAAATCTCCCTGAAAAAAAAAAATGGCTTTTGAATCCAACCCAGTGAACGTATGAACATTTTGTGAGTGGAGATGATAAAAGTTACTCACTTGTTTCACTTTTCCATTCTCTTCTTGAGAAAACGCGTATCCACCTACAGAGAAAATTCAGGAATACAGGAACAAAAATTCAAACAAATAATATCGAGAAGAATGAGATAAAACATTTGTCACAATACTTACGTCGATTCATGTGTATCGAACCTGAATTCCTTCGATGCTCTGAAGATTCATCATCTCCAAAGAATAAACTAGACGGATCATCCTAACAGAATACAGAATTATAAAATCAGTAACAACTAGGACCTGGTACGAACGAAAGACGTGATTAAGGATGAGTATTTATGTCGGTTCATATCTGCTCATCTTGCTCATCCAAACTTGAAGATTAAAAAAAGGACTTGCTTACTTTACTCTTCAATTCACGCATTTGAATTCTTTGTCTGGTATTTGGTTTCAATGTTCTCTGCAATCTAAAAAAAATAATCAAGTGTTTCAGCCTGGAGCAACTCTACGACATCATCAAATTATTCCTAAACATGAAAACTTACGCATGATAAAGAATATCGATTAATAACGTCATGACGGGAATAATCAGTAACGTCAACCAAAACAACGCAGACGTAAATAACATGATGTCCTAAAGAAAATTCAACTAATGGTAATTAACGGTAATTAACGGTACGTATATCCTTCTAATAGCAGGATTAAGTATCCTAAAAGGAGACTTTGGATTGGAACTGGGATTTATAATTTTTCCATTGAAATTTTTTTTTTATTCTCCCTTCATAATACTTTTTCACGTCACATACCTGTCCGATCATGTTGGGTGCAAGATATAAAGCTAACGTCGGTCGGCAATAAATCAAAAGAAACACGAACCAACTAGCAATGCTACCCCAGATAGCCAGATGTGAATACTAGGGAAAGAAAACAAATTGAAAACGTATATATTTGTATATATTTGTATAGAATGTTGATGTTGTTTTTGTTTTGATTCAATACAAATTAATATCCTTACTATTGTCCAGGTGTCAAGCTCAATAGCAGCTTTTAAGCAGACTGTAGTGACGACACACTAATAAAACACACACAGAGAAAAGTTAGTTAGAAATTACATGTAGTCAAACCTTCATAGTATTTAATATGCCCTTAAACTAAGACTTTAACACTCTATAAATGATTTAATACGAATCTGCAAATCTCCGGAGGTCTAGTGTACATAGATGTCAGTGCGTACCGTATAAACAACATTTCCGATAAACCACTGACCGACAACAGTACCATCACCAAATGCAGCATCTGAATGAATAATAACTCATTGCAGTTTGTGGAAACAGATGAAAAGAAAAGCCTTCAAAAGGAAGGAAAAGATCGCTGCTGCTGTTTGTTCTGTTGCTGAGTAGAATCAAAATTCCATTTCGAAGAAACATGAATTGTGTTTGGAACAAATGAGTCAACTTACCTTGTTGGAAAATGAAGGTTGGTAAAAAATATAACAAAATAGAATGATATATAGCAGTGAAAATCCAGATCCAGAAGACCTATAACAAAAACCATTTCTTATCGGTTAATGTGAGTTGGAAAACAATGGTATCCAGACCCTCAAGTTTTCACTTCAAAAAGGAATGAGTAACAGGTTGCAACAAATAAAGTAAGAATCGCGTTATGCAGACCGCTGAATTTAAGTAAGCCACTTTTTGCATACCTTAACATTGAATAAATCTGATTGTTGTGAATTTTTATACAATTTCGGATACTTAAGTCTTGCTCTTGATGAACATGTGCGGTCGAATAATCCAAATGCTAATGGCGGCAGAGCTGTGAAGATGACATTATACAGTCCAATACACCATTTATCGAATAGAATTTGTCCTGAGAACCCGTTACTGATAGCAAACCAAAGCTGAAAAGATCAAATGTTTATATTATTATGTCAAAGTCAGTCGTCAAACTGTCTAAACCAATCAAAAACTTCAGTTTAACTGTCGAATCAAAAATGTTTGGCGATGAAGAAGGAATGACTCTAGACATAAGCATTATTAAATTTTTTTTGGAAGGTATTCGATTGGGTGAAACGGGACTCCCAGAACTTCACTTACCTCGATCACATACAAGCATATATTTTTGTAGAAGGAATACAAAATAAGTTTGGATAGTCGCTGATAACTGAACGCTCCATGCACGAACAATAGTTTATTCAAATAACGAAACTATATAAACAAAAGCAAATGAGACAAAAATCAACTTAAACTTTCTCTTATTCTTACTCGATAGTTACCTGCGCAATAACGTAATATTTACCTGCGCAATAACGTAATATTTACCTGCGCAATAACGTAATATTTACCTGCGCAATAACGTAATATTTACCTGCGTAATAACGTAATATTTACCTGCGCAATAACGTAATATTTACCTCCCCAATAATGTAATATTTACCTGCGCAATAGCGTAATCAGATGCACTGGCAGCTTGCAGTCCTTCCTGTCCACTTATACCAACGCCAACATGGGCCGCCTAAATTGTAAGCATATGAACAAGTGAACCTATTTATTCATGAAGAACCAACATTTCGAAACAAGGCCACGCCAAAACATGACCACACCTACCTGAATCATACTGACATCATTCGCTCCATCTCCGATTGCTAACGTGATGGAGTCTTTAACATTTTGCTTCACTAATTGTACGATTTGTGACTTCTGTAATGGCGAAACACTAAACAAAGTTTGACCACATTCTATCAAAACGGCTACAAGATGTGGAGTTGGTGACTATGTCTTTCATTGAACTTACCGGCAAGCTATGATTGCTTTACAAACGAGAGCTATGTCTAAAAACGCATCCTTGCATTCAGGTTGTAGTGCATACTGAAGAACCTTTAAAACAAAGAAAAAAGTAATACAAGAACAAAAATGTTATCGGAATCCAAACAAAAATTCCGAAAATCACACATACCGAGCCAGTAATTATGAGAGCAAGATCCTAAATATGAAACAAAAATGGTTTTAATAATAAAATCTCGTTCGAGAACACGATAATTTCAGATGTATCAATTCTTTTTTCTACAAAATAGGAAGGTGAACTTACTCGGGTATCTTTAACAACTCTTTTTTCTTTTTTCTTCTCAGGTTTGAATTTTTTTATATTATAGAAATCAATTTGATCGTTTAACCACCCTCGTACATCCTATAAGAATAATGAAACAATCAGACGATATCCTACGCCCTCCAACCACACCCTCACAATCTAAACATACCTTTGTGCTATTCCCTTCGCAGATGAGTAGGGTTAGCTCCGGGCGTAACAATCTGCATGAGTAACCGATATTGATAGCAGTTTCTTGTTTATCTCCAGTCAACACCCAAATTTTGATATTGGCTTCCGAAAGTTTGGCAATACTTTCCGGCACTTCATCTTGTAATTTATCTTCTATAGCAGTGGCACCAAGCAACGTTAGATCTTTCTCGATTAGTTCAGCAGCGTCAGCTAACTTCTGATCTCGATCACCCATGGCAATACTAGCTTCATAATATTGTTTACTCCAAGCCTCGTATTCACGTAAACTGATCTCTGATTCAGCAATACACAACGTTCGTAACCCTGTCATTAGTAACGATAGTCAGATGATAACAAAGTACTCTGTCATTAGTAACGACAGTTGAATGATAACAAAGTACTCTGTCATTAGTAACGACAGTCAGATGATAACAAAGTACTCTGTCATTAGTAACGACAGTCAGATGATAACAAAGTACTCTGTCATTAGTAACGACAGTTGAATGATAACAAAGTACTCTGTCATTAGTAACGACAGTCAGATGATAACAAAGTACTCTGTCATTAGTAACGACAGTCAGATGATAACAAAGTACTCTGTCATTAGTAACGACAGTTGAATGATATCAAAGTACGCATGTTGAATTCTACAACCAAGTCATGTTTTATGTTTCATAAAATCTCATTTCATCACTAGACTGATACTGCTGCTGCATCATCACTAGACTGATACCGCTGCTTATATTATGCAATAATATAAAAGGAGTCCGTACCGTCCGTAGCATATAATTCCAAGTGTTCCAAAGTGACATCCTGAAATTCTTGTTCTTCTCGCAGTCTTTCATAAATAACATTATCCTAAAAAAAAGATGACAATAAAGTAAATACTAAATAAAAATAGATAAAATAAAAAAATACAAGTAAAAAATAACTTACAGCTCCCTTGCAGAATAATTTGATTTTTCCTTCAGGTGTTTTGACAATCACTGACATGCGTTTTCTCGTGCTGAAACATAAAGCGAAATTATGGAATTACAGTCATACACCCATACACCCATACATGCGCATTTTAACCATTTCTACCTGTCGAATTCCAAAACATTGAGAATTTCATAAAGATTTTCTTGTCCATCCTAAAAACATTCGAGATTGGAATTTTGAAAACATAGATATTCAAGTTACTCCTTGGTTATGTTCAGTGGTGAAATAAAGTGATTAAAAATCAAAAAAATGCAAAACAAATAGGGGTAAAGCAATGAACAGAAACATCACATGAAAAGGAGAAAATTCATTTCTTACATCATCATACATTCTTGAAGTTTAACTTCAAACCTAGTCGATTAAACTCAATGCCAGTTTTCATTTAGAAGTTTAACTCTAAAAAAGATTACTTACGATGTTGATAATAACAGAAGTTGGCGTTCTTGTAATAAAAACAAATCCAAAACTCGCTGCACCTTTTACTAGAGCTTCTTCATCTAAATGTCATAAATTAAAAGAATATCTTTTTTTGAATATTTTGAATATTTTTTTGAAATGTATTGTAACTCATGATATCTTATTTACCAGGGGAAGCTCCTTGATAGATTATATTCGATTCATCATCTTTATTCCTCTCGGGAACGACCGTATGGCATACTGACATCAACGCCAGAAATTCACGAATATATCCACTTTGTTCCTATGTGTTAGAGAGGGAAAATGTTGACGTTTCAGATAATAAGAGGTTAGAACCGAACCACAATTATGTATATCATACTTGGTTATTTAAATCTTCAAATATTCTGGGATCATTAAATTTATCACCTTCACCACTATAGAAGAAATTTGTCAACACACATTTAATACCCATTTATAAGATTTCACAAAAAAGCAAGAAATATTACCCTTACCCATAATTAATGCCAGCTATGCTCATTTTACGTAATTCCATGATATTACATGTCAAAGTTCCAGTTTTATCTGAGAATATGTACTTCACCTTTGAAAAGAAAATTTAATAAAGGAGTATGGCGGGTGGGGTGGGTGGGTGGGGTGTAATCAGGTTAAACCCCTCAACGTTCCAGACTGTTTTTAACTGTTTTCCCCAATTTTTCGGCTTGAAATTTATTTCACTGTTTCTTTGTTGACCCGATCATTTTCTCTACACCTTCATATGTTATAGTAACTGTTACATATAGAATGTTTAGTTAAGCCAATGAACCTTTTCCACCAAATCATAATATCGTACAACCAGGCGTTTTTAAAAATATTTAAAAAATCTTATACCCTATTTTTTCCTTGATAAGGTCGTCAGGTCAGGTCAACAAAACAACAGAATTAGAAATAGTGAACAGGAATTATATTGAAAAGACTAACCTGCCCTAACTCTTCATTTAGATTGGAAGTTCTAGCCATGGCTGGTGTATCAGTTTTTTCATAATACATATCTAAATCCTAAATAAGCCACACAGTGGGAAAGTAACAGAAAATTCGATTTTGTTTTGAAGTTAGATAATGGCATAATTCAAATTGTGAGTAACATACCCAATTTATAAACAATGCTTGCATGAACTTCACAACCTGGAACATACAAACAAATAAGAAATGTTCAAGAAAATAATGAGACGGTCAATCAAAACAAAACAGTATCATTTTTTCTAAAATAATAAAATAATGTTTTTAAAGGTAAACACAGAGGGTGCATACCTCTAAGGTGACAGGCAGACTAATTGGTATCAAGTTGTTATACAAAATGAAGAAGGTTAAGAAGGTGAACCCAAAATTATGTGGTTTCGAGTCTAAAAACACAGAGAGAAATAAATAATGATCCATCACACTGTTTCAATAATGTATTATACTCATAAAATTATACAAACCTCCAAACCCTAGATACCAGTCCTCTTCGTGTTTACCTAAATAAACGAGGCGTTCAATAAAGATACAAATAAAATAAACAAGCATAAAATAAACAAGCATAAAATGGCAAATTAATGAATTCTATTCAATTGAAATGTTTCTGTTGAATTGAAGAATTTAATTTTAAATTCATTGCAAGCAAGGAGATATTTTCACTGACCAATCCAAATAACACTTCCAACGGCAGAAAGCAATCCCAAGACAATAAGCAATCCAAACAAAAATATTATTTGTAAGTTTGTCATGCGATCAACATTTGACCGTTTAATTGGTGCAGACGTGGCATTCTAAGAATGAAATTGGAGTGAGATTAATCCAAAAGAAATACGTGTTCTGTTATGGATACAAATCTCAAGCCCATGTTACGGTGAGTAAATAAAGATACCATCTTGGCTTCCATAATAAAGCAGAAATTAATATCACCTATTGTGACATAGACTTGAGTATCTACTCCCACAATATCACTTAATCACCAACTCAACTTATCCTGTGGAGCAGAATTATAATACCTGTAATAGTTTTGATTCGTGACCAGTATAAACAACAAAACCTTAAATCAAAAATTGCAACAATTTTATAACATTAGTGGACTTCATTAATATGTCAAGCAGGTCAAAAAGGGAACACTCACCAAATATCCATTGTGTGTTGCGTAACTGTGCACCACGTAATAATACTTGGTCACCAGATAATGGGACAGCTCTACAAAAATAGATAACAGATAAAAATAGATAAATAGATGAATTAATAAAATGTAATCCTTATATTTTTAGAGGGAAACAGAAAGAAAGAAAATAAATGAAAAAAAGAAGTAAAAAAGAAAGTTAAAATAGAGAATTATAAAACAGCAGAGAAGACACAGGCTACATACTATATACATAGGCTACATACTTGTTGTTTCCTAGAATGATATTGCCAACAAATTCATATAATTTATTGTTTGGACCCTCGCATTCTAAAGTTCCCTAAAAACATTTGATGACGTTTTTTATTTTTCCATGAGAAAAAATCACTTAATAACGAAATTAGAGAAGTACACTCACAGCCATATGATTTATATCTTCTACTTTCGTATGATCAGCTGTAAGTTGTAATGCCTAAATTACAAACAAACAAAATTTATCCATTTTAATAATCACACAGACCAACAAATAAATGGAATCATCAATTTTAGATTTTCATTGTAGCAACTGCAACCATTGACTCATTGGATTCATTAAAATGGTAAATGCTTACCTGCCGAATCTTTAGATTTGTCTCTCCATCGAGATTTGCTGTTTCGATGTAGCACATCCCCATTGGTTCACTAAAAGTAGAAAAATGTCTGTTTCATATTTGACCATAGTAATATTTCATTACATCAAAGTTCACACAAAATAACATTTTACATTATTTTTACCTTGATGAGAGTAAAATCAGATCAGCAGGGAAGAATTGAGTATTTGTAACTTTCACAATATCACCAACGACAACCTGGATGAAAAATAAATACCAGTATATAATAATGTAGAATTTAGAAAAATGAAACAATCACAATTCGAGGAAATACCTACCTCGGTCCAGCGCACATTTTGAAATTTACCATCGCGAACAACTGTAAATAGGAATTTATGGAAGATATGACTTGTTAAGTAAATCAAAACTTAATTTGAACAAAAAAATTGACTTACCAAAGAATGTATTCATTGGAATAGATGATTCAGAGACAAAACAATCAGTAAAATCAAACAAACTCAAACCCAGTTTTTAAAATGAAAGGGCTTATAACCAGGGGGGCTTATAAATCAGCGAATATTTT
Source organism: Turritopsis rubra (assembly GCA_039566895.2). NCBI lineage: Eukaryota > Metazoa > Cnidaria > Hydrozoa > Anthoathecata > Oceaniidae > Turritopsis > Turritopsis rubra. The sequence continues at coordinate 1,247,893 of CM077625.1, read as the reverse complement.
TCTATGAAATTTGGAAGGTTTATATCTAGGAGTGCTTATAACCATTTCACCGTATCCAATGCTGATAAGTTTATGACATCACTAAAGTAGAATAAAATGCCCCATATTTGAATTTTTTGATGCTTACTCATAACAAGTTATTTCTTACCATCAATCTTTCTGTTATTGGTGACGCCATCAGCTTGATGACGTTTCTAAGAACAAAACATTCCATAAATAAATTAAAAATAGAACCACCAGGTTAATTTAATATATGGAATCCAGTTTCTGATGTTCTTATTCCCTTGAAACCAGTAATTTCAGTTGTACAGAAGTCAGTTGGTAATTCTGCTATACTTACAAAATCTTCAATAATTTCTTTCACAGCAGAACAAAGAAGCACAAACAATAATGGTACAGCAGTTGTGTACCGCCCAGTGGGTGAAACATTTGGAATTTGCTACAAAAAAATATAAGATTAGTTTGGAGCAAAGTTATCGACCATTCCATGTGAGAAAAAACCCCAATAAAACAAAAAGCAACGTGAAGCAACTTACCTGAAGAAGTGCAATTAACAAGAAAAACACATTAGCATATCGACTGAATTGTTCCAGGAGAAACTTGGGTAAAAATGTTAGAAATGTGTATTTGGCAGTACTAAAAATAAACATAAGAATTTATTCTGAGTGAGTCCTTCATATATTTCAGTATCTTATGGTAGAAAGTATTAGGTAATCATTATTACCCCAATGTGTTGAATCTACAGTGGGGTTTGACAAAATATTTTAACAAAAGTGTAACAGTGTATTTCTTTTAGTCAACTGACAAAAAAATTTGATAAGATACTATAATCCCCTTTATGACAATGACTAGGTTCAGAAGGCCTGTAAATCAAGAATTCTGTTGAAATTGTTAAGAATGAACTGAGAACTGAACATTTGCTTCAAATAACATCAAGAAAAACTTGTTTGTTTTCTTTCTGATGGTGGTACTGTATGACACATATTGAAAGTTATGGAATAAAAAACAACAGCCTGAAATGGTTCAAGAATTATCTTTCTAATAGAAAGCAAGCTGTATCTTTTGATAATTCCTTAACCATCGGTTTAGGGGCCACTTCTTTTTCTTCTTTACATCAATGATATGCACGTGTCTTCAGATATTTTGGATTTTATTCTTTTCAAGGATTACGTAAATTTATTCTTTTCTCACACTAACATCAACAGAATCCTTTTCATTATGAATGCTAGCCAAAATAAATGGTTTAAAACAAACAAATTATTGTTAAATGTGACTGTCCAAGGGAAAAAAATAACATGGAATTTATGTATTGAAATTATAGATAATCAATTCTGAGAACAAAAGAATTACATATAATCTATCTATAATAAATAAACTATAGATTGTAGATTATAGGTAATTGTTAACCTGTAAAGCTCTATTATTTTGCAGATACATGTAGCATAGATAAAGTTGCTAACATTTATATTAAAAGAAAGTTTTTATTCATTTCATCTTGATTGGTTTTCTTGATTGAGGCTGACAGGATGCATAACAAAGCAGGTTTTAAATATTTTGGATGGATTAGGAATTCTTTCAGAAGTTTTTTGTATGAATTATAATGGAATGAGAACTTGGTTCTCTTCTGTACAAATAATGGAACCTGGATGGCCATGAAACAACTGTTACTGTAAAATTTTGAGACCTGTATCATATAAAGCAGGACAGAAAAAAAGACATTCACCTAATTTTATTGGATGTAAATTTTTGTTGTTGCGGTGCATTGATGATGATGGTTCGGTCAGCTTTTTTGCCATCTTCATTGTCAAGAGCACCATAAGTCTCTAAAATTTAAAACAAATGAAATAAACAGAAATTATAAGAACATAATTTTTCAAAGAATTTCAAAGTATATACAGTGTATACAGTCGCAATTTTGTGAAATTTTCAAAATGGTATTGATAGCATTGGATATAAAGGTGAAAGTAGTTAGACTTTCCATTTGATTTTATTAGTTTTTTTAAGCTTATGTAATACTTGTAGATTTCAATAGTACATTTTTGTGGCAAACAGACAAAATTTTTATTATTTTAAATAAACACCCCTCTCTATTCAATATCCCCTCCAAAATCCTAAAAATTTAATAAAAGTACAGATAAAAGTACAGGTTCTTTATAAGAGAAAATTTGTGTCTCTAACTTAATAATATTTTGAAGTTCTTTATTGTATTCTCACTAAATCAGGCGCAAGGAGCAAAAAGTTGTTGCAGTAGAAAATGCTGCATGTGATCGATTTGATTCTGCTGCAGTATTTTTTTCAACATTTTTTTTGCATTTGCAGCATGTGTTGCACCCCCAAAATAAAACATGAAGCTTGATAATGCAAAAAAGAATCCATTCTGATTAACATTGTTCGTCCCCATCAGCAGTTCTTCAAAACAATTATGAAAGCAATCCTGTTGAACTCGTCATGAAGTCACCATTTAAATGTTTTTTGTTTTGGTTGAATTTCGACACAAAATGACACAGAGTAAACAATGAAATGACAGCAGTTATAAACAAAACATTTCTTTAGAAGTAATTCTTGCCATGTCAAAAGTTCCAAAATTTTTGCAAGCTATCTTACGGAATTCCATGAATGTTGGTCTGCTGTCTTTTCCACTACCAGACAAAACATACTTCATATAATCCATGTTGCTTTCAACTGAATCATCACTTTTGTTTTAATATGATGACAAACATTTTTTAAAGATGTTATTCAATGATATTTATGAAACTGAAAGTAATTTGAAGCCCAATCATAAATAAATAAATCAATCATAAATGCTTCTCACCAAAAATAAACACAAATTATTTTATGGTACTCAGTCCAAAGAAAATGGCGAGCTTCATCGGACAAAAAAACATAACTAATTGCAATGAAAATTCATGTTGATGGAAGAACTGGTAGTTTTAGTGAAATCAAACAAACAAAACAACTTTTAACAGTCTTCTGTAACAACATCTATCTACTATTACATAAAAATTCCTTTTCTTCGAAAATATTTGGAAACAACCAGGTGATAAACTGTTCGAATATCTCTTCTTTCATATCATTGAAGGCAGGTGGAAAAAAAATCTGAGAGGAAATGAAAAGAACAGCCCTTTTCCAAGTTCTGTGTAGAAATAATAGAGATTCATGAATACATATTTAGCAAGATTAAGCAGCTGTTTGTTTTATTGAGAGAAATATCGAACTGAAATAAGCCATTCAACAATTAAAGCCATTATATCTAAATCAATAATATTTAAAATATGGAATGTATGAAGTCAATTTTATTTAAAAAAACAATTGAAACCTGACAATGAAGATCAGTAGTACAACTACTACACTCTGAAGTAGAATTGATGAAGCACATCAATTCTAATGAATTATTTAATTAACATATTAGAAATAGATTCAATTTTCTTTAATAACACTATTGCTATGGTGAGACTGGTATCCAACCTCAATAAAAACTAATGGCAACAACAAACTAATCTCCTCAATATCAATATAGCATCAGTGCACTGGTGAAACTGAACGTGTTGAGGAAAGAATATCTTTTTAGAAGAACTTTGTTTTGTGTTTACTTATTACCTTATTTTTAAGATTTTTGTTAGCATCCATCATTTGTATTTGTTTACTTTTTCGCAAAGACCTTGACATTTTGATAATGTTTTTTTATCTCCCATGTTTATGCTTAATGTTTTAAGATCAGTTTTATAAAAACATGTAATAATTTTAATAGGACACTAAGAATTCACCAAAAAATCTGATCAAGAAAATGTAAAGAATCATTATGTTTATGATACGGCTAACCATTACAGAGATATCATTGATCTGACTGTTGGCCTTGTGATAGAGTGTTCGCCTCCAGTGCGGGAGGTCAGGGTTCAAATCCTGACTGAGTCATGCCAGCGACTATAACAGTGTGAATCAAGAAGAAGAAGAAGAAGAATATATCAAAACTTGAATTATCATACATCACAATCACTTTAAACAAATTTACTGGAATAAACCTATGAATAAACATCAATGCTTTGATGACGTCACAATATTTAGAAAAATCAAATACTTTAAAGCATTCTAAACTAAGAGCAGGGTGTCAATTAATAAATAATTTACAAATAATTTACAGCATATTTAATCATAAGAAAAAACACTATTATTTTTGTAACAATAAAACAATCACACAAAACATTCGAACATGCTTCTCAGGTAAAATATTAAGGAAACTTTTTCTTACTATTCCTTTCCAAAATTTATCCATCAGAGTAATTGTTTAACACAAAAGATGATTAGTATTATCACTTTCAAGTCATAACCTTATGTTGATAAAACCGAAGACCTATAAAGCTCCTGCTAGATAATAAACTATTAACTATTTCAAAAAGTAAAGGAATAGTTGATCCTGTGTAACATTTAAATTATTTACAACTTTACTAATAGAAGAAAAAAGAAGAAGAAGGAAGTTTACTTAAGCAAGCAATAAAATCATATGATTTTATTCTGAATAGTTTAACAAAAATCATGTGCCGACATTAAAATAAATTGGAATGGTTGTGTCATAACTGAACATGAAACATCAGAAAGGTGAAAGGGTTAACCCCTTGAGGATTTTTGAACAAAACATCCTCAAATATATTCTCATATGCTCCAAACTGATTTTTCTCCCTAAAATAATTTTTTAATAATATTTTGCTTTCATATCCCTGGATTTACTAATTACTTGATAAGGCTTTTGGTATAGTGTTCAACTTGTTAATTCCTCCATCATATTAATTATACTGTTTGATTTGGTTCGTCTAATACATAGAGGTTCATCAGAAACACAGTTGCCAAAATCTATCCAGTTTTGCATTGATATATGTATAATAACATAAAAATATGCTTGACAAAGTGATAATTGTATTTTCCAAAACCTTTTCAAATGCAGCATCATTTCCACCTTGTGATTTAATATATTGTGACTGATAAAAGAATGAATGAATGTGTTCATAAAGGGTGTTTACACGGTACAATTTGTAGTATGCAACTTGTAGTAAACTTTAAATCAATATTGTGTAAACACTTAAAATCATACAGAAAATACCTGCTACTACAAGTTGCGCACTACAAAAAAAGCTTGAACATGTTCAAACCCTAATACAAATTGCATAACATTTTTTAATGTGGCAAATGGGGAACAGAAAAAAAGGACAATTTCACATGGTTAAAAGCCTCTAACAGTACTTTTACATGACTGTAAACCTTAACCCTGTTATTAAGAAGTGTATTATCATCATGAGTTTCAAGGAGAGACAGGTGTTCTCCATATTAGTGGTAGCAAAAAGTGAAAAAAGCCTATCAAAGTTTTCCCTGGTCATTTTCAAATAATTTGTGTACAATACCATTCTTCTTCTGAAATGGATTTCTTGGACTAGCTTTATATAAAGACATCTACAGTCTCACCTAAGTAACCACTTTTTACTCTATGCATTTCTTTCTGTTCATTTTTATTATTACTACTACTGCCTCCTCTTTGTCCTCCATTTTACATAAAAAAACAAAAAAATATATTGTATCATGTAAACAGAAGCAGGTTTATTCAACTGTACCGTGTAAACACCAGCTAAAATATTGAATATAACTTTATTAGTTAATTATACAAACTAAATTGTGTCTCAGAAAACCTTTAAAATGTATAATGGCTAATCACCAAAATAATTGAAAAAATGAAAAGGCCCAACAATGCAGAAATAATCATGGAAATTTGTGTTTAAAATGAAAGTGTTGAAATTATATAGATAGGTACACAATGTTTTGTAGTTTATCAAAAAAATACTAAGTAGCAGTGACAAGAAAAATAAATGGCACAAAAATAACACCACAAGAGTTTCCTGTTTTAACTGTCTAACTAAAAAAAAAAAAGAAAGAAAGAAATTGAACTATGTTAGTAATATACAATCGGTTCTACAAAAATTAGTTTCCTGTTCACTTTAAATTTGTCCTCTCAACCAGCCTCCATTAAGCCTATGTTTAGCCTCCATTAAAACAGATAAATAACAATAACATTCTACCAATCCAAAATGTAGCGGGGAGAAACTAGGTATTACTTGCTTTGTGAACAAAATGTAATCATTGATAAATTCTGTTTGAGGATGGACTGGTACTCAATTTGAGAGATAGTTCTACCAATCAATTTTTGTTAATATTTTAGTTTATTAAACTGATTCGCTTTATTGCTCTCCATCGTTTATTTTGACATCAAAGTAGGTGAAAAATATAAGGAGTCAAGAAAAACAAATTTTCTTGTAATATCTTAAACTTTCATTGCATAGAATTTAAAAAAAATCCATCTCTATCAATCCATCTTTCCTTCACTACTGTTTTTTGTTTGTTTTGTTTTTTCATTGTTGTTTATAGTGTGTTTTTTATGGAGAATGGATGTTTTAATAAATATGAAGAAAAAAACCCTTTTATTTACTTATTTTTCTAATTTTCTTGTTTATGGTGATTCTGAGGTAGCCATTCCACGCTTAGCATACTTGCTTATTCAATGGTTACCTGTCTGCTAATAGGTTGTTTACTATTGTATTTATTCTTGCTATGTAATTATATACCGTATTTCCTCTAATAAACGCCGCCCTCTGATAAACGCCTCCCTCTATTAAACACCGCACTTATAGCCAAGCATTTGTAATAAACGCCGCCCTCTAATAAACACCGCCTTCTAATAAACGCCGCATCTTGAAAAGCGGCGTTTATTAGAAAACAGACTAAACAAGCAACAAAAAATAGTTTACACGAGTTGGACTTGTTTTCTATCAACAAATTCTTCCACAACTAAAGATAAAAACGAATATTGTTTTTCTCGTACTTCTTTTTTACCATTTACGATTGCGTGCACGTGATTACCGTCAATTTCAATGTAAAATGCTATTAGCTTAGACAGTTTTTTAGGAAGAGAAAACATTGTTGTTTAAAGTCTGTTTTTATTTGATTTTTCATTTTGTAATAAACGCCGCCCTCTGATAAACGCCGCCCTCTATCAAACGCCGCATCCAAACTCTGCAATTTGTAATAAACGCCACGGCGTTTATTAGAGGAAATACGGTAATCTAATCTAATTTAAATTGACTATTTATGGTCCTCCTATTGAAAACAAAATACGGCAATAGCGTTAATCCAGTAAAAACTCTTTTTTTCCCTAATACTCTATATTAGCCATATAGTATTACCCCAAGTTGATGAGAGAAATTTTTAGAATAAGAATCACAGATCAAACAACTGGAGATCCAGAATGTAATCAAGAGACATTCGGTACAAGGACTCTATCTCATTTTGGTCTAAAGATTTGGAACAAATTACCTAGGATGCGGTTTTTAAAGGATATATAATAAAGAAGTGGAATGGTCAAAACTGCAAGTGAAAAGTCTACCAGTTTTAATTTCACATTGTGTATTTTGTATTCTATTTCTATTATTCATTGATTTCTCTTTTACCATTACGTAGCTGTCAAACTCAATGTAACAAGAAGCAGTAGCTATGTGTGTATACCATATTTTAAATTTAAAAAGTTCCGTTGTAAATGTTTCAGTTGTAAATATTTCAGTCGGGATGGATTAGCTATTTTTTTTTTAATTATTATATCCGACTTTAAATAAATTAAACAACAGCAACAACAACATCCCACAAAAATTAATGACACTACAATAATATGGAGTTTCATAGCGAATCAGAGAATTCTACTTGTGATTGGCTGTATGCGTGTAATGCGTGTAATGCGTGTAATGTGTTGCTTACCTTGATTTCCAAAATATCTACCTAAGTTTTTAAGCCTTATTCTTTCCATGGCAAGTTCTCCATATGATATGGCAAATGGATTATCACATCAAATCAATTGATCGATCGCACGAAGCTTGTTCGAATTCCTGGTAAAAAACTTATTGTCATGTTTTTAAACCACTAGCACTCCCTAGCTAAAATAAGGCGATTTGTGGACGCGGAAATGTTAGAATTTGCGCTATGCTAATCTTATTCAATATTTTCCCCAGTTCGGGGCGATTTTATACGTATATAAAATATAAAGTATATAATATATATATATATATATATATATAAATATAAATATCTTAATATAAATAAATAATGTAATTCATTATAAAAGCTTTTATACTTCTCATTGAAAACAAAGAGAGATAACTTTCTTCTCGCGATTGCCATTCAAGATAAAATGGCCGTAGTATAGCTTAATTTACAAGCTCAACACCAGTTGCTGGAGAACAATTAACAGATTAAAGGCATACCGAACTACCCAGGGTATCACGCATATTGAGTTCGAACGCTCGGAACAAGTCTCAGTGTGCTTCATGCTCATGAATTATGCGGACCAGAAAATAATCTTTTTTTATTTTGAACATATAATAATTTTTATAAATCGCGCCTTTAATTAATTTATTGACCATGGAAAGTTAGCTGGTCTGTATTATTTCAACAATTCTTTATCGTTTTCAAATCAAATCAAAACTGTTGCAGAAATTAAAAAAGGATCACGATCAATTTTTGGTGGCAATATTCGATGCACAGACACAGTTTAGTGCAACGAAGATAATAAAAATGTATTCTTCAATATTTCTAGTTAACCTCTGTGCAATTATATAGAACTTCTCTTGGTTCGATTGATCTTTTTTGAGCAATCCTCGAAGACACTCTGGTAAACTTTTACCAGAACTTTCTCTTAAAAATCATATTTTTTCTGCTAAATGGTTAGCCATAACAGCCATCATTGTATAATATAAGCGTTATTGTGCTGTTTTAGAAGAAAATTTCTAATTTCTATTTGTATATTTGCTCGCTTAAAATAGACCCTGGGTTGTTCGGTATGCCTTTAATTGTTGTTGTTGTTAATTTGTGTCATCATAAAAAATTTGTGGCGTCATAAAAAAATAATTTGTAACTGTTGCAGGAAAGGGTTTTCCACCCAGGGCCAGGGTTCCACCCAGGGCTTCTTGCCTTTTCGATATACGGACGGCAGCGTTCACTTTGGGCTCTCGACTATTTCATTGATCCACCAAGAAAAACACTTTAAAGAGGATTTGTAATCTCTGGTTATGTTTTTTGACATTTGCTACAACCAGGGAATGTAAAAGCGTACATATCCTTGCTACAACGGAATCTCTATAAAGCGGACGGACAGTATTTGTTGTTCCGTGTCCGCTTAATGTGTCATATTAATAACAACGAATCACGCGATCGGAAGATTAATGGTGCAGAACTAATAATCAATTTGAGGCGAGAGATGAAATTATATTCCGGCTGACGGCAAAAAAAATTAAACAAACACAACAATCACGTGATTCATGGCATAGCCCCTTGAATGTAGCTAAAGTTTGACATAATAAAATTGAAATCAAGTAACGGGATTCTCATTGCAGTCTTTTGATCGGCTTTTGTTTTTTAATAAATTCCGCCAAATGTGTCCGCGGAAAACTTCTATTTCTTTATGGTGCCATCCAAGTTCATTCCAGCTATGTGCTGAATATACTGTCTAGTGGGTATATCAAGTCTTCCGGCTTAATTAAGGAATCGAAGTCCTGTCCATCAAGTATTGTCATATAGTATGTTTTAATATTAAGTTAGATCGGGTCCGCGGGCGCCATAATTCCACATCGATTCATCGTTAATCAAGTCGACTCATCGTGATTCAAGATTGTACGTAACAGTAATAGTACCAAGATGGTGATACTTCATTTATCAGGTAACACGAAAACACTCCATTTCATTACATTTTATTTGAAATCATACTAAAGGCTATTTTCCATTAATCGTTATCACCTACGCGCCATGGACGCAAAGTCCGCCTATGGAAAACGACCTTGATCAATGAAATGCTGAATCAAGTAAAAATTTTCAAGAAGTTTATCCAACGCTCTATCTACAACTACCAGAGGAGGAAGAAGTATCACCATCTTGGTCTTCAACTATCAGAGGAGGAAGAAGTATCGCCATCTTGGTCTTCAACTATCAGAGGAGGAAGAAGTATCGCCATCTTGGTCTTCCGGCACTGCTGCAGTACCAGTAGTATAAAAAAATAGATGATAATTATAAACAAAGGATTTCGTAAAATCATGTATCATTGAAAGCTAAACTTTCTTATCGGCTTCTGATATCTCCTAGTTCGTTTTTTGCATGACAGTTTCTGGAGTCTCGTTAACATTGAAATCTGATGACATTTCTTAACTATGCCGCTTCTAAACATCTATGTAGCAGACTGCACGAAATATGTTTTAGTTAACTCCACGAACGAGCGTTTGTCTCTCCACAAGCTTTATCCAAGTAATATTTTTTGCATTCAGATATGAAGTTCTTCAATTGAAAAGTAGTATATACCTAGTAATATCAAACGATATACTAAGAATATCAAGTTTTTTCCTTCTAAACTATGAATATCAACTGATATCTAAAGTAAAGTCTGATAAACTAGGTATATCAAATTTAATAAAGTGAATTGGAAATGGGCAACGAAAAATAACAAGTCAGCGGTTTTCTTGTCTTGCTCACCAAATTGCAGACAGTATCCCAACGATAACGCTATACACTATATTAACAGAGATGTTCCAAAGAAGCGAATTTGGTGGTTGTAAGTCTATTGTTCATACACAACTTGATGAAGTTTCAAAATTATTTAACAAAGTGAACGGGGTGTTCTTGACTTTTAATTTCATGTTTAAGATTTGTTGTAAATATATTTACATCTTCGTCATTTTTATATCATCGAGACCAAATCTTAAATATCTATTTTGCTACACATATATCGTAATTGCTTTTAATTACATCGAATATCAGCCGATATTCGTAGTAAAAATTGATATACTAGGTATATCATTTGATAAACTAAGAATACCAAAAATATGTGACAATCGGCTTCCATCAACTTGCCGAATAGTTGACTTAATTGAAATGGAATCAAGTTGGATCGAATAGGTCGAGCAAAGCGCATCTCCTAAATTTAAATCACGATGAGTCGACTTACAATGTGGATTTATGGCGGCGATCTAACTTCATATTTTAAATAGATTTCACTTTACCAGGACCTGAATATCGTTTGAGGAGTTATCCTGTTTTCATTGACATTCACAATATGACTTTTATATCGTTTTTATTTTAAAATATTCATACTGGACGCAGGTGGTTTAAAATGACGGATGATTTTTTACTGAATTTGTTGAAGTCAAAAACTCCATAATCTCCCATAAGCATAAAAATTTTTCCAAACCGTTAATAAGCTAAAATATTTTATAAGAAAAAGAAGAAACTTTCGGAAGTTTAACATGAAAAAACCTTTTATACAAAATTTCTATTTTCCGACCACGCTATGTAATCATTAGTTATACAATTCTTCAAACAAACATCATAACATAGAAACAAACATTCCTCACTGTAACCTGGAGACTAGATCATGTAAACACCGTAACTCTTCGTTCACAGTGAAAAACAAAAACAAAAAACAAAAGATGACAATCATGTGCGTGTATGTAACATGCTTCAATCCCTGGACAAGCGGTGGTTCGCAAAAGAAAAACAAGAAATAAACATGTTTTTATTTGTTTGAGAATTGAGTTTATTAATATTTCTAAGAATAGGCTTTGATAGTCAACTTGGAATTGATTATACAGACAATTAATACTTACACAATCAGTAAAACGAGGCTAGAAAAATTGACTGGATCATCTCAATACTGAGTTTAAAACGCAATCTTTTACCGTTCAACTACTTAATTTGGTAATAATAATCGTCATGAATTGATGTTAATAAATTTAATTAGTTATTATTTCAAGATTAGAATCCTCAGATATTTCCCAGAATGTCGTTGAATCTTTTTTAACCCAATATTTCTCCAGAACTTTTGAACGGTAGAAAACAGAAGAAAAAAAACGTAAACAAATTAAAAAAGTAGCGTAATAAAATGGAACTAACCAGAAATTTCTTGATTGTTGCTCAACATCACATCATCATCCTTCCCATTCTTAAGTTGTAGTACGTCAAAGTTTTCCTCCACATTTTCGTCAGACATATCTAACACAATCCCTGAGCAAACGGTTCGCACGAAAACAAGCTAACGAATGAACTTTCAGAATGATTCAACATGTGCATTTAATAGAACTCCCCTTTAGTCATTTCTTTTTTCTGAATTCCTCCCAAAATATAGTTTATTTTCATTTTCTTGTAAATTCTTTAAAAAACAAAAAAGAAAGCACGAATTAAATGTTTTGGACAATAAAATATTAATGTAAAAGTTGTAAAAGACTGAATACTTTTTTTAGACACATTGCATTTCCCCACTTGGATTTTTATTCCATTCAAAAAAAAAAAAGCACTTCCAATAAAATTCAAACCGCAACCCTAAATTCCGAAAAACTAAATTCAACACACACACACACACACACATTCATTTAATTTAAAGTTAAACGGTTTACACAGCTGGTCGACTTCTACATTGGCTTTACGTAAGTTCTACAAATAGTTATATATCTTTGTAAGTATCATCTAAAAGGGAATTGTCAGTTAAAAAGGGGAACTGTCACAAACACAAACGGAAATTGCAACTCAACCAGAGTACGACGTATAAAACGAACATGAAATTTGTGTACTTAAAAAACAAAAGCCACCATCTTTCAGCTTACTATAAATACATATAACGGTTCTCAACAATTTGTTAAAACGATCATTGTAAACAATGCATCAACTCCTCGAATCCAAACAAGATAATATAAGAACGGTTTTATAAAGTCAATATCAAATGTGGAATGTTCAAATAGACACTAATCTGATTAGCTTGTTATTTATATGGATTTACTTTACATTTTCCTGTTTTCCAGACAATAACAGGCATTTTCTTATTTCACCTAATGATAAATAATTTAAAGCAATTCGTCTTATTAAACTGTGGAAGATAGACAAGTTATGGTTGACATGAAAATTTGTAACACGATGGATTTCTTTTGAACGCGTGATCCTTCCTTTGATCGATATTACTTCTTGAAGGATCTTTTCAAGCACCAATAGAATCGGAGGGTCGTTGATCCAGTTTACTTTTGTGTGTCTTCACCATGTAGATGAAGTACGTTATCGTTTCTTTTTCAGGTACGGAGATCGTTCGGAAATGCCGGTGAATACTCTGAAAACCAAACGTAAAGAAGTGTTAACAGATTTTTAAGAAAAACATACCCCTTCCTTCGAATAACCCTCCACCCTAAAAATCCTTTTTGACAAATTTGGGAAGGGAGTGTTTCTGTGCTCTTTCTTCTTAAAATATAATGACGTCTTACTCAAAACAATTAAATAAATTAAATATGAAGGCCGACAGAAATTGGGCAGAAGGAAGAAATAAAAGGTTTCCAAACATTTGTGAAGGACATTTGGCAAAACATTGATGATGATGTTACGAAACAACTGCAAGTTATGAATGAACGATTTAAATGGAAATGAAACATCTGCCTGTTTATGCTTACCGGTCGTTTTACTCAAACCTCATTCAAGTGGTCCAATTAATTACCATTAATTTATTTTAAAGAAGAACTAACGACGGCATGACAAGTTGATCTTAAATTGTTCATATTAATCTTAGATACCACTCTGTAAAATTTTTCTCAATAACATTATCTGTTTCGGCTGGAAATTGACAAAGAATGTCATTCTCCCTCTCATATTTTGTGAGTAATCCTGTTCGTTAGAAAAAACCCTGTGACGATTTTTCGCCACGATGTTTTGTAAACATTTCCCGCACATGTGGATTCTTGCGGTCGTGTGGCATGGAATCATTTCAAAATATTTGATAGATTTTCGTTTGATTTTCTCAAAAAATGGTTGAATTCTGAAAAATTCGGTAAAAGTTTTATTCAAAACATACATTATAGTGGTTGTGTTATGTATGTAAGAATTTTCTTCTTGATCATCTTCCTTGTGATGGAATATTTTCTCTTATTTTCTCAACTCATCAATGATCTTCTTGAATCATGAAAGACATTTTGAACGATAACATTTCTTTGCAATTTCGTGTGCAGTTGAAAGAACTGATAAGTATAATCACATTATATATAAATAATATATCATATCGTGGAATAAAGTATTTTTTAATGCCTATGATTCGATCTCTTCCAGTATTCTTTTTTCACATACAGAACATATTTATTGGTTGTGTTTAGATTCACAATCACTCTAATGTATTTTAGCTTCTATTCTATCACATGCATGACTCGGTTTAAATTTAAATATAGTATAAAATAAGCCACTGGTTTTGTAAAGAGAGATTCAGGAACATTTTATGTTTATGATTAAGGCCTTCTACACATGTTTAGATGGATCGGAATTCGTAACTCTTGTTTTGTTAGATAGAGTCATGGAAAGATAGAAATATGCCAACACACCTCGATCGTGGTTGTAACCATACAACTGGAAAGGTTTAAAAGAAATTTTTTCTTTTTCCAAAACCTATTAACTTTGACGTAATTAATGTAAACCGGAATTATCGCAATCAATCATGCATACAATGAGAATTATAATATTCGATATACGATTTCAGGAGAAAATGTTCTTAATTAGAAGTGTTTATCAGCAGAAAAAAGGGAAAACTTATTGGACATTTTATTAAATTCTTTGAAGATTATATTTTTTCTTTGACGCAAGATGTATACAAGATGTATATGTATACACGAGAAACCATGGTGCGTAATGGCGGAAAATAGGACGAGAACGGAGTGATGTCAAACCCCTTTTTAGGGATTTAATATTAGAAATATGTAAATATTTTTTAATTTCTTGTATTAGTAGCTACTAAGGGACATCTTTAAGCAAAAAAATGATTGGTATTTTCTGGTCGTTAGTTCTCCTTTAAGGTAAATTCAGTTTCCACAGACAGAACATTTTCGTTTCCCATTTCTGTACGGAAAAAAGAAATTAATCAATCAGATTTTTCAATTTTTTTTTCATCTTTCTTTTTTTCATAAATTTTCTGAATTCACTTTCGCGAGTAACAAAACAAAAACAAGTGGTAATTTTGAAAACAGAAAATTTTCATTCCAATGAAATTTTGCAAATGCAAAACCGGCTTGATTTAAAAATAAGGTCTCATTTAAGGATTTCCACTGACATTGTTATTGACAATAATGTTGGTTTAGACGACAAATATCTTGAGAAGTCAATCGACAAAGCATAGTTAACCGTGTAAACATGTGCAAGTATCAAGCTACCTGAAAAGGGTTTATTTTAGTACATTGAATGAATAACACTGAAGCAAACCTCAATCAATTGGGATTTACTCATTCCTGGTCTTGTGGGGATTCTGTAATATCTTTTGTATCTTCTTAATGTACCCACTGACAGCTGAGACAAGTCAAACTAAACAAGGAAAGACTTGTGTGACAATGACATATTGTGTAAAACTAGGTTGAATAGAGTTAATCAATTTTGTTTTGTTTTGCAGTTTGAGGAAAGTCTGAGTATGACAAAACTATTTATTATCTTACGTCAAAACCATCGTTTTCATCTTCAGAGTCTTTTCGTTTTCGTTTATTCCTGGCTTTTTGGATAATGTTCTTGTGATAGTCGCAAATGTATGCATGCTTAGACTTCAATAAAAATTAAAACAAATAAATGATATGATGGCAAACAATAACCATATTCTAATACAGTATGGTGACCATAACAATGACCTAAAGTAGGATCTATCTTCCATAATAATAGTTTTCAACTAAAATCTTGAAGAGAATTTTGAGATACTTAAGTCCAAGAAAATGCTCTGCCAAATAGATTGTGGATAAACACCAATAACAAATTTCATGAAATCTTTACAGGATGAAACAACTTACATTTGGATCAGAGGTAAACTTTAGTTTTCTTTGCTCCACAAGCTTTTGAACACGAAAATTGAAACTAGCATTGCCAGACTGTCTTCGACATCGTTCATTATTTTCCACCAAACAGCAATTTTGATCAGATCTGGCCTCCTTATCACCAGACATATTTCACATTTTTAATTCACTAAAACTAATCATGAGAAGATTGGTATACTGACGACTGTTTTATCAACAAGAAATCATAAACTAAATACTGGAAGAGTACAACTTTCCTCCTTTTTTTAATAAATAGGAAACAGAAGAGAAAAATACAGTTATGTTATATACATTAAAGGTTTCCAAAGTCATTTTGGGGAAATACAAGAAAAATTCGCTACTTTCCATAAAACATTATTCTTAAAAACATATTGGAAGAGTTAGCAGAGTTTCAGTCCACTTGAATGGTATTAATTTCGTTAGTGTGCTTATCTTCCAATTTGAGACTATCAAACTTTTCGGTGGTGAAAAATCTTATTAAAGTTGTTTGATATAATAAAATGAAGCATCACACAATTTAGTATTCACTGAGCCAAACTAATTTGAAAATGTTTACACCGTGAGTTGTGATAATCTCAAATTGTTATGAAAAACAAACGGGGTTAGATAACAAAAAATCTTAAACATTTTCCATACATAAACCTCGTTTATTTCATAATATAAGTTTAAAATAAAACATGGTGATCCCAAACAAACATCAATTCTCCTTTTAAAAACTCCATTGCAGAGGCTAAAGCAATAAAAAATAACAACAAATACCACTGCAATTCATATGATTGATTATACAATAATGTTGAAATCAATTTTTTATCTATATGATGTAAATAAAAACTGGAAAAAGATGTTGGAGCAAATCTTTCTTGGATTTCAATCAAATAGGGATAATGTTTTTTTTACAATATGTTATTAATGAAAGAAATTTCTTTAGAAAAATAGAATGACACATCATTTCAGATAAAGCTATTTTAACTAAGGAATTATCATGAAACCAATATTTTTGGTTTATAAAAATATCTACTTAAAGAAGCAAAAAAACATCCAACTAATATTATGGCAAAAAAACATACTGCCTGTTTTGCTAAATGTTAATGAATTGAACAACAACCGAATTAAAATCACATAAAATAACATTACTGTAGAAAAGCTTCCGATGGAATTTTGCCATCGTTTTTGAGTTTGGCAAATTTGGATGCTGCCAGTTCATAGTTCCATGAGTTCGATGAAAGGGCATCCAATGACCATTTTAGATTCATTCCAGAGTTTGCGGCAAACTTCTTAACAAGTTCTTCCTGATCAACAGAGAAACCAGATTGCTGTTGGCTAGTAGAAGTGGTGCTGGCTTGCACAATTGCACTGACAATATTATTCATCTGAACAAATTGTTTCTCGGTCAAATTGCGTACATGCAACTGATCATTTATTATCAAAACCTGAGAATTTGATTCTGGGACTGCAACAAATGTACGTGAAAATCCATACGGTATATTTGTCTTTCCTTCTAAATAAATACCTTTCACTGAAAACATTATGCATGTTGATGACACGTAAGTAATGTCTAGAGTAAAAGAATTAAACTGATGTTTTGTTGGTGGTAGCTCAACTAAGTAAGCAACAACAGACAGCTTCTTTCTTTTGATCAACTGATTCTTAGCAATGCTGTTATCGCTCTTGAGATCACGATTTTTTGGTAAATAAACACTGAGATTATCATTCTTACTCTTTTCACTTCGTATACTTGTATTACAACACATAGAAAACACAGCTTCTGCATGATATGCTTCCAACAGTCGTTGACGGTCATTTGTATCTTCCGAGTCATAAACTTGATAAAAACCTTGCAGAAATTTAGCCACAAGGTTCGATGCATCTTTATTGGCAGTATAGTTGCCAGCAGAAGGTGGAAGATTTGATTCTTCTTGCAAATCAAACTTAATGGAAGGTGGTAAAATTACACCATCAAGCTCTATCAGATCAGGAAAATGCTGTCTGACAGAACTATAGTATGCAGAATTGTCACCTTTAAACTGTTCACAGGCAGGGTTATCCATTAACCACAGCTTAGTTATCTTTTGATGCTTCTTTATCTTAAACAATTCAGCAGTGGAACGAATCATGTTATTCGATATGTTTAATTCTTCAAGTTCTGGACACAGTGTGCGAAGGCCCTTAAGAACATCTAACCGCTGTAAACGATTATTAGAGAAATCAAGGATTTTCAAATTTGGACATAGGTTATGTACAAGCTGGAGAATAGTGTTCATCAATTTTGTGGAATAAGGCCTGGGATCAACTTTCCCAGCATTTAACACCTGGTCATTGTATAAATTCGTTAGATCTAATTTTACAAGACCAGGATCGTATCTTTTGCCTAAACAGTTTTTCAAAACTTCAATTTTTGCAGGATCAGTTTCTACCTCCTCATTACTAGTGTCTTCAGAAGCATTATCACCCACATTATCAGGATTTCTAGGTGGATTTCGACTTGGGAAAACAGAAATGAAAATTTTCGATCCATCTCTTGTATTTATTCGATTGCTTTGGCTTCTCAATCCATCAGCAGCAGTTTTATTATTTACAAAGAAGCATGCATCATCTTGTACAAAGTGGAAATCCACTTCAGTAAACGGTTCTGAGCAAAGTTGCTTCAATTTTCCCATTAACCAATCACGTCTATGCTTTTTACCATCGGTTATCATAACTTTCCACCACCCACTTTGGTTATGGGAATTTTCTGATCGACCAGGAGAACGGTCTCTTGTATTTTTGCCCCTTCTTCCATAACCATATGACATAGAGTGTTGTCTCTTGGAGCCATCATTATTCATGGCAGAGTCTCCATCGTCATCTTCAGCAACACGAGTTGGTCTTGGATGATAAGATTGCTGGTTTCGTCCTCTACCTCCACGACCTCGACCTTGGTTGTATCCTCGACTTTGGTTATATCCACGATTTTGGCTGAACCCTCGACCTTGGCTGAATCCACGACCTTGGTTGAATCCACGGCCATGATTAAACCCACCTCTTTGCCATCTTCCACCTAGGTTATACAAAATAATGTTTTTCCTTTATACAAGACATCCCCTGAAAGCAATTATTTACGGTACTTTATCAATTAAGGGAATTAACTTTCTGGGGAACTTTGAAAATTAAAAATTTTCCACGCCATGGGAATTCATTTTCATGAGTCAAATTTTACGGGAATTCAGTTTTGTGGATTGAAGGGTATTCCATATTCCTTGCTTATTAAACTAAGAAAAAGGCACTAAATAATGCTCCACAATCAAATTATTTTCACAGATTAACAATATAGTGAAATTTTGTGGGAATTTATTTTTGTGGATTAGATTGAAACAGATTTCACGGAACTTAATTTCAGGGATTGGGTCAGAATCTACAAAAAATTCTTTCAGGAATTCAGAATTAAAAGATATAAAACATTTTAACTCAGCTTATGTTCCAGTTTATATAATACTAGTACATTTAAGTAACTATAAAAAACCCTGAAACTACACACCACATGGTTGCAAAATTCTTGTCTCACAAATACTGCTTTAAAGTCAATTTTTTACTATGCAAAATTTTTCGTGAGGCTACTGTTTGAAAATTCTGCAAGTTTGCGAAATTCTTATCTCACCAAGTGTGTACAATTTATCAAGAACCTAATCATAAGAAAATAAAAGATGATCATTTATGTTTTCTGAAATGATAGAAATTGAAAATTATTAAAGATAAATAAATAGATAAATATGATATTATATAGAATTATATAGAATAATGAAAATAATAAATTTTTTCGTGTGATACCAAGAACACTTAAGGTGGATATTAACTCACACCTCACTATCATTTGGCTAAAAGGGGACATGAGCTTTAGAAACTCCTTTTTTTCTATTTTTTGTTCCAACACCAAAAAGATATCAAACAACAATTTCCAATAATTTATTTTCCAAAATTCATTGTATTTACGTAAATATCGTATTTCCTCTTTTTAAATCTCAAGGGGAAAATCAATTTATTGTGAAGGCATAAGTTTCGTGTTCGTTAGGTTTTGGATTGAGTTTGATTGACAACGCATTATGCATTATTATTGATGTGGTTTGTATTTTATAGACTGTATTTTTTTGCGTTCGGAATTAGGAAGGCTGTTCGGGATTAGGCGGCCTGTGACGGTGCTGACTTTCTTTTCTGCATGAAAAATATCAGCATAAGAAATATTCAAGGAGCCAGACTTAATTTAGAGTTGTCCCTGACTGTTTGTTTTTTTGGCCGAATCCGAGTTCTGTTGTTTATAAAACAGTTGCATATAAAAAAAATCGTGTACACTGCCGGACATATGAAACTGCCGGTCATTCACCACAGACACCTTTTGTAATAAAAATGATTAAAAACACCCAAATACCTCCTCTCCCGCCTCTTCCCCCTCGGTAACTTGTGTTACTATTGTCTTGAAATTGATCCATATGTGCATTTTGACCAATACTTCGTTCACCATTGGCGCTCAGTCTAACCGAGATATTAGCATCTTTTATTGCTTTTGCAAACGCCATTTTAACGATACTTTCATAATCCACACATTTCTTCGTGGTTCGAATGAGAGAAAAGATATTCAATATGGTGGCCATGTATTAAAATACAGATCAGAGACAAAAAGCAAACACGATATTATGGGGAGACAAAAAAAGAGGTAATTTAAAGCAGTCCCCCCTTCCATAATTTTTGTGAAGATTGTGATGATTATATCATTGGGAGAAGAAAATACAATAGGATATTGGCATGATGACTTTTTCCTGTATTTCTTTATCGGTATTCAAAATGATTCAACTGATTCTTGAAGAACATGGTTTTTAAAAGCAATGAGAGTAAGCAAAAAGCACCCTTCTTTGGCAGGAAGAGAATGTCTGGCATAGTCAGTCAACACAAATTGCCAAAGAGGAGAATTATAGTGTCTACTAAAACACGTAAATTGTTTCATCTGTGATTTAATAAATGGTCCAGATTGTCGTTGCTTAAACAAATAGTTTCTTTTGTATTTTGCACACCTTAAAGGGATTCCTGCGTCCAAAATGATTTTTCGATATATGATAGAGCTCAAAAAGTTGTTTAACAAGTCTCTTTTCAGTATTATATAATTCTCTATAGTTTTTGAGATATTTCATTTTTAAAATCTTACATTTAATTTATGCAGTGCATAATTATGATGTAATAAGATAGTTGCTAACATTTATCATCACTATAACTTTTGATATAATGAATATTACATCTTTTAGATAGATATTAGAGAATAAGGAATTCTACTGAGATGAATGATAGGAGAATGAAGTTACAATATTTACTTGTTCAAAAGTTACGCACATCAACAAAATACTATCTTATTACATCATAATTATGCATTACATAATTTGGTGATTTTTAAATCGAAATATCAGCCCAAGGAAATAGAATTTCTAAAAACTGTAAAAAGACTTTTCAAACAACTTTTTGAGTTCTATCATCGCTCAAAATATCATTTTGGACGCAGGAATCCCTTTAACCAATAACCTGGGTAACGACCCATTCTTTGATGAATAATATGTTAAAACTTGTCTCTTTCCTCTTTCATTTTCTGTGCATTTTAAGCTGTAGGAATAATTAAGCAGTCAAAGTTATTTTTGGTTTAAAGATATATAAAAATTTTCAAATTTAGCTCTGAAATTCATTTTTTAAGGCCGTTTAAGAGATCCTAGAATTCAAAATTTTCTTCGTCACCCAACCATGATGGCCGACAAGATTAGGCATTATGACATTTTTGTTTTTTTTGGTATCATAACAGTGTCTTTTTTGTCCGGGAGTTAGTCGTGTCCAGCAGCAGTGTGAACCATCAAAATATTTTTGTCATTCTTTAAAAGAAAAGTAAAAGAGAAAACAAAAGAAACTGCGGCACACCTCCTCTACAGAGAGATGATACAGTGTAGTTAGTAGGATATTAGCTATAAATTTCTATTGCAAAATGTAACGTGGAGTCGCAAGCTTTCAAAGGTTGACCACTCAGGGAAAACACTTAATGGTTAGTTGCACATGCCAGTTGTTGTCAGTGTAGTTTTTTATTTGTCTGTGTGCACCTGGAAGTTGACATATGATAAGTTCATATGTGATAAGTAGTCTTTTTTGTGTTGTTTCGTCTTTCTAAGGGACCACATACATACCCAATGTGTATGGGCCAATGGATGTTTCTCTACCCACCCACCCAGCGAAAGAAACATCCATCAGTGGCAACCTAAATCTTGTCGAAACCAGTTAGAAGTTAACCAATGACCCAACTGTCCTCGTTCGCTGACATTGTGTGTATGAACTAGAGTTTGTTAGCCTGGTCTTGGTATGCTTAGCTTAGGGCTGACACACTTCGATATGACATCATTTTGTCAACCCACCATTGCATAATCTTCCATGTCATGCATTTCCATCTATTAAAGAAGAGGCTGTAAACAAACTTTCGATCCACTTAAACGTGGCACCTTCAGTTTCGCTGCCTCCCCTAACATCAGTTAGACACTAAATTTGAAACCCCAATCCTGTCAGCATAATGTCTATGGTAGATAAAATTAGGGGGTTGGAAAGAGAGTGTCTAAAATTTAACTACTGGGATGGGAGCATTTTGGGCACAAAAGAGTTTCCATAACAAAATAATATAGGTATATATGGTCCTTGTGGTCAGTGTGCCCTTAATGAAAAGAGTATTATGTTGCATTGAGAATTGGGATGGAAATAGAAAGAAGAACCAATTTTTAATAAGTTTATTTTGCCTTACATGATCCATATCTTGCCTTTCAGGTTATTGTAGTATGAATATAATAAATCCTGGTGAAAGTCCCCTCAGTATTTCTGAGCTTAGATAAGATTTCAGTGCCTAAACTACTACAAAAGTCTCTCGCTAAAGTTTATCTGATTTAAGTATAATACATAATAACACTGAATTGGTTTTACAAATCTTATTCTAGAGCTTTTAATTTTATCATATAACATTGATAAAAGGTCTAAATGAGTAACCCCTTTGTAATAAGCTAAGTTTTTCTTGAAGTTAATAAATCAGACTTTTAAACAGTAAAGGTTCCTAATTTATCTGTAGGAAAAATATTAGGAAAATCGATTTTCTTATCAGCATGTTTTTTTTCAAACCTATATAAACATATACAATCTATTTTCCCTAAATATAATTTTTCAGTACATTAAATGTTTCTTCAGTGTAGATGACAGGATAGCTATTTCCTTTTTGCATAGTTTGAACTTCATATTTGATCGTTCAAGATAAGTACAAAGTAGTTCCATGCTCTCTGTTGTCATCTGCAGCTTAAGATAAAGTATATTCAGAAGTTGAAGTGATGAGGAAGGATCTTCAGTTCTTTTTATTGGTTCATTGCTTTCCATGAACTTCATATACTTGAGAATACATGTTACAAAACCTTCACTATGACAGATGATATTGTATGGGAGCAGATACTCTTCCACCAGTTTTTCAGCAAGGTTGTCATCAATTTGTACAAAATACTTGCTGATCTTCTTAAAACATGTTGTAAAATAGTCTAATGTCCCATTATCTTGAACCTGTCTTATTTCTTCCTTGAAGCAAGATTTCAGAAGGCTAAGTCTCATATCATGGTATGACATTAATTGAGAACATGGTCTTGATAACAGACATGTGAACATCTCAATATGATTTGATAGCATTTTACTTTCACGAATTAACTCAGATAGAAAATTGAGTAAAATGTCGATCTTGACATCCGTGTTAAAGTCGTTCTCCACCTTTAGAACACCCATGTATGAGAGAATATAACTGATAACCTCAGAAAAATTGCAAAGGTTGTTTTCAACAATTAACCAATACGCTAGGTTTCCCATTTCTACTTGTTGCATGTTGTATACTCCATTGTCGTTATAGTAGTTCCTTGCTAGTCGTAAGTAAAGTGATGCAACTCGATATGAATCTTGAAGTGTTGGTTTGATCTGCTCCAACCATTCATCATATTCACCCTTCTCTTGTTGTTGAAGTAAAGATTCAGTGGATAGTGAATGATCAAGATCATCGCTTTGCAAATCCATACCTGGATATAAATATATAAATAATCATTCCATGTATCTAAGTATATACACATAATATCCGAATTGAAAGACATTATATAAAATGTATTTTTGTGATCTGATCACCTGGAAAAAGAATCTATTTCAGGAACATTCAAATTTGCATAATGAGATTTTATTTTTTGTGTTTTTGATTAAGTAGTTAGATTTGACATTATTGTAAGAAAATTATGTTATATCTTACCAGAGTCTGCATCTTCATGTTCATTATCATAATGTCGTTCTTTTGTGTTCATCTCAGACTGACTGGAGGTTTCCTTTAGTTCAAAATAGTTTGTTTCGTTACTGTCAAAGGTTTTCATAACACCACTCAAGATGTTGGCACTTCCTGATGAAATGGGACTGTCACTAAACACACCTGTCAGATTTAATTCAGAAGCAGAAGTTTCATTTTGTTGTGGTTCATCACTGTCTGATAAAATAGTGAAACTTTCAGTTTTTTGAGTTGGGTTCCTGAGTTTTGGAGTTTTATATATTTCTTCATCAGATATTTCTGTAAACTCTTCTGTTTTTTGATTTTGTATTTTTTTCCTATTCTGTTCTGTTGAGTCATCAACCGTTATGATAGTGAAGTCCATCTTCTTTTGTGTTCTTAGCTTTTCCCGTTTCTTATAAATTTGTTTTGTCAGTGCTAATGTTTCATCTGGATGTTCTGAATCTTCATCCTGCAAAGCATCTTGTAAGTTATAATCATATGAATAATCATGCAAAAAACTCTCTTTAATCAGGTTTTCTTCAGTTATTCTAGAATTATGTTCTTTAGCAGAAGTATGTGCTATGTATGGTATATTATTGATGTATATGCTTGCGCATGGAATATTTTCGGTGCTCCTGACAACATAACTATCAGTTGTATTCTTTGATATTGATGGGACAGCAGTTATAGTGTTGATTTCTTCAATAATTCTGTCAGATGAAATTTTTCTGTAATGCTCATCTAAATTTTGAACTAAGGCCATGATTTCTTTAATATCATCATTGTTTTGATCCTTATCATCTTCATCAAACATGTCTTCGGCATCACTAAGTATTCCATCCGGTGTCAGTCTTAAGTAGCTGCTATTACTTAACGTTCTCTCAGCTGTGTGTTCTTCAGTATTGTCTGCATGTTCAGCCTCAATCTCATCATTCTCCAACCTTGCTTCAATATTATTCTGGATTTCATCTTGTGTGTCATTGTTGTTATCAAGGCAATCATCTGGCAGCACTTCACGTAAGATTTCTGGATCATCAAAATCAACTATCACATCTAATTTCTCTTCATTATCATCAAAATCCTCTGTGTAAACATCAACCAAGCCATCCCATGCCAATGACGGATCTCGTGTCAGCTTTTTCCCCCGAATTCTCCTGTCTTTCTCAGCTTTTTCTTGTTTAATAAAGCTGTTTGCAACTTCAACATTTTTTGTTTCAGTTTTTTCAGTATCTGGAGTTGAGTCTAAGCTGTAATCATACCATAAGCATTTCTTAATGTTCTTGTTACTTACTGAAGGTACATTTCTTTTATCATGATTAACATGGTTATTTACTTCCAAATCAGTTTGAATTCGTTCATTACTTTCCACAGGAACGTGAAACTCTACAGAAAACGTGTCATGAGATGACCTGTTCATATCTTGGTCACCATTTCCATTCTCAGATGTTTCTTTGTCGATCTCCTCCTCTGTGTTATTTGACTGTGTTGTGTGTACTTTTGTGTTACTTGGTTCTAGAGTTCTGTCTAGTGCTTCTATGGTGGATTCATCAACGTCCTTACTACTTTGAAGTGTGTTTTCTTCTGCAACTTCTGGATCTGTTTTCAAGTCTAAAGTCTGTTCTGCTTGTTGTGGTTTGTCATCAACAATGTCTAGAAGAAAACAGAACAACAAATATTTAATTAATGTAAACAAACAAAATATAAGATAAAATTTCCAGTGTCGAAATAACTTACACACCAACTCAAAAGATGGTGACATTAAATGTTCATTATTATGTTCAGCATGTGAATAATAATTAATTTTTTATGGCATTGATCATAGTTTATAAGATGTTGTAGTAGTAGTTTCCAGGGTTACAAATCGATGTGCAAAAGTTACAATTTAATGCCACAGAGGAAATATTTTTTACTTTCGTTTTTTTATTATTATTATTATTATTATTATTTATTTATTTGTGTTTGTTTATTTTTTAGTTCTCAGTAGAAGACTATCATATGATTCATTCATCATCCGGCATTTATAACTGATGTTGTCATGGAGAATTACGTGTTCGTTACTGTGGGAACAACACATTTCGATGAGTTGATACAGACTATGACTTCTACTGAGGTGTTAAATACTTTAGTAGGATTAGGTTATGAGAATCTTTTGCTGCAAACTGGTCGTGGACGGTGCAAAGCCGATGTGTCCAGAGAGGATATTAAAGCCATTCAATATGATTTCAAAGCTTCGATAGGCGACGATCTGCGAGGAGCTTGCCTCGTTATCAGCCACGCTGGTGCTGGAAGTATCTTAGAAACTTTAAAATTAAAGAAACCTTTATTAGTTGTCATCAATGATTCGTTAATGGATAATCATCAATACGAACTTGCGGAGAAAATGTCAGAAGAAGGATACCTTTATTACTGTACATGTCAGCAACTGAACGAGACGCTCGCCAACAAGAACTTCGAGAAATTAAAACCTTTTCCACGTGTAGATGCAAATATTTTTGGTGATTATGTGAAGCGTGTAATGAATATTACTTAGAAAGAAAGTAGGAGTTTCTGTTTCTTCATGTTGCATGTTTCACTTTTTGAGAACTAGTATGCTCAACACCTCCTCATACTCTGTTCTGATTGGCTGTCTAGATGTTTGTTGAGCAAATATTTAGATAAAGAAGTTTTGTGTTTAAATCATGATTTATCGTGGTTGTTTTTTTAATCGAATGTAGTTCTCCAATCATAAAATGATAAAAACAATGGACATTGAAAGCATGTGAAGCCATGTCACTTGCGTGGGTTTGTTTTGTTATTTAACTAATTTTCCTCTTTCTTAAGATCCACCCAGTTTGGAGGAAGAAGAAAATTCAAAAGGAAATTTACTGATTGAGAAACAGAGTGAGATTTAAAAAAAAAACAGGTTTGAAAAAAACTATTCAGAACATATGAAATGCAGTATTTTAAAATTTCTCAAGATAGATAAAGATATGATAAATAACATTTAAAATACCTGCGTGACTGGTATTGTTTTCATCAGCATCACTGATCACGATGTTTACAAACTCGTTTAAAATTTCGTCCTTTGTCTTCCCTTCATCAGTTTCTTGATCATGTAATCTCAAATTTTCAGTTGACAAGACACGTTGAACCACGTCAACCTTCTAAACACAGAAAATGGGTATTTTGATAAAAGAACATTGCAAATCATTTGACATATTTCATATTTCATTGCGAACTCTTTGCGGTATGGGAAGTTTTCTTGTGTATTTTATTTTCGAAAGTACCTATGAAACTTTTGTTCGCCTGATTAACACCAATGTCTAATTTAATTCATATTAGTCCTTTTTGTAACGTTTGCACGAAAAGTTGGAATTGTTTCTAAAATACACAAATAGTTTGAAGTTTTGTAGAGAAGAGTGGAAAGTAAACAAAGCAAAAACTGACGCTAACTTCTCACTGAAAAAAAACCCTTCTCGCCGACCCAAACAAAGTGAATGTGAATTTGCGACGCTTTCATTCAAGTTGAAATGTATGTTTACTATCTCCTGCACAAGGTTTGGTTTTGGCTTTGATTAGAAGTTATGCAATTCTTAAAATGATCTAAATGCAAAGCCGTGATTGGTTAAATTTGAATGCGGAAAAAATTAACGAACGGTGATTAAAATTGCCGAATGCATGTGACGTCACACCCAACGTGGTTTTTCTATTTTCGAGCGGAAAATTTGTTGAACGGAAATTGGGGTTAAAGGCGTGTTTACATTTCATTTGTTTTTATAGTCGTGCGGCATATCTGTGATAGTTTAGTCCTTTCTGCTTTTAGTTCCATTCCACTGCAAACATAGGTGGACAAAAACATCAATCAGAATGCCTCATTTGTGCTGACTGTGAGAAAAATATGAAAATTCGTGCCCGCCTAAGTTTGTTGGTGATGAAATTATATTTCAGCGATAAAAATCAGAAATGAAATCAGGCTTTACTTAAATTTTGTGAACCCGCCTTAACGAAGGCTGGAAATATTTCATGTCAGTGTTGTGATTTGTTTCCTTTCAATAAAAGATTATTTGAACTCCCTCACATACCTGTGTGTTTTTATCTTCATTCTTTTTGTGGATCGTATCTAAATTGAATTATAGAAACGTTACCACAACGAAAATATATTTGGTGGAGTTTGATTTTGCCGGCAACGAAGCAACGGAAATGTAAGACATTATAAGAAGTCAGGATTAGTTTTGAAAAGTGTTAAATACCATAAAAGAATGTGTAAAAATTTGGAAAAACTGAAAAGATTTCGCACTCCTCCACTGTGTTAAACATAACTCCCTCCAACTGCATGCTTTTACAAAGATGGGAATTGAAAACTTGAAAATAATTTACTAATAATCCACTTACTGCTCTCCCTCTCCTCCTCGGTTGATTGTTCTATTATAGGCGGCATATAATTCAAAAGTTCGAACGTTATTTTTCTCTCCGTCAGGTCGTCGTGTCCAGTATCATCACGTATCATCATCTCGTCTTCTTCGGAAGGACCTAATTCTTCGATGACATCTGGTAAACGATGACCATTAAAAGAGAAAGGAGAGGTCGCATGCCCAGGTGAATGACCAACCTCATATTCAGCTTCATGGAGTTCAAACGAGGCCACACTGTCTTCTAGATGAGACGCGTCACAGTCGATTTGTTTGATGTTGTTAATTTCGCTTTGACTTGACGATTGATCGCTATCTGAACCTGTTTTTGTTGCTTGGTCATCATGATCTAATGTCTGATGTTTACTACCATTCAAACTAATCTCAACTGCACCGTTCCCACTTGTTAACAAACTGTCAGGTTGGACTTGTGTCTTTTTGTCCTTTGGTGCAACAGCTTTGACTGGTGTTGAATGTTTGGGATCTGCGTCATCATCAACCTTTGGAAAGCAAAAATTCTCACTATTTCTGAAGTTTTCTTCCGTCGGGGAAACCATCAAAGAGTTCGCCTCGCCATTTTTCACTGGATTATTCAACTTTTTCGGACTACCCAGTGCAAAAACACCATGTTCTTGAACGGTATGTGGCTGAAGCACATCATTAATAACATCTTGTGTACACTCTTCTTCGCCAAGACCCACTCCTACTACTAGAGGTAATAATCCCTGTTGAAGAGATGTCATTGTTTTTTGAGATGGTGAATCTGTCCTTTTTTTGGCAGTGCTTTCCTCCGGGGTGAATGTTATACTATATTTAATGTTATCCTTTTTTGGATGATCATCTGGATGACCAAAATACCCACTGTCAGGTCGTAATGAATTTCCTTCATTCTGTAACTCACCCAAAGACGTTTTTCGAAAACCTGTTTTGGTGGTTGCGTTAGATTTGCTTTTTATCACGTCCATGTTTAAACTTCTGGTGAAGCCACGCACATCATTACTACCATTATCATCTTGACTGGAAGATGTTGCTACAGACGTGGATGAATAAGATCTGGACATCTTGGGAACAATTAACATGTGTTTTTCTTCGCCGCTACTTTTGTCGATTGTTACGCTGTCACTGAATCCTCTTCCATCGTCGGAAGACTCGCTATTTTTTCGACTTCTACTCGAACGCAACTCACCACTCGATGTAGATCTTTTTAGTTTTGAAAAGAACGACAGAAAACCTTTTCCTTTTCTCTCTTTCTTTGCCTCGTATTGAAAGCTTTTACTAAACCCTTTTACATCATCGCTGTGATCACTCGATTTTGCAAGTTCAGTAGAAGATCTGGATTTTGGCAAACTTTGAATCGTGAAAACATATTTGTCTTCCTTTCCTGATTGATTCAGAGCACAGCTACTGCCAAACCTTCTTAAATCTTCGGTTGAGTCGGGTTTTAACGCTTGACTTTCTGATATTGAACGTGTTTTACGTTCGTTCGGCGTCGATAAAACATGTAGATGCTGAATTCCATTTCCAGTTGAATCATCGAGTTTATAACTCGCAGTGAATCCCTTAGAATCGTCCATTGATTGTTCAAAAATATCTTCAGCATACGAAGTTTTTTCTTCATTATCTTGTTGCTTTTCCTCTTTCTCTCCGAAGTCCCATACTTCCCAGTCATCCATTTTTTTATCGTTTAGCTCTGTTGTGTCAGCAGGCCAAGAAAATGATCTTTTCAACTCGTTATCTTGATGTATCGACTGACAATATTTATAGAAGAAATTGTCGTGTTGATATCGAGAGTTGTTTTTGTCAAGCGTACTCTCGTTTAAACACGAATCACTCCTCACTTGTGGTTTGTTTATACTCGTGATGTGGCCGTGAAACGTCGAAGCAATTCCTTTTCTTGCGTCACTTGCTATAACAAGATTTCTTTGTGTAAAACCTTAATAAAAATATAATCAAAAAATCTCATTCAACACATGACAATTCCATAAAGCTCTCTCTAGAGATACTTTTACATTATAATGCAAAAACAAACTATATTTTGTTAACATATCGCACCTTTCCTCTGGAAACAAAAATTTACTTATTTTACACTTCGAACGTTCTCGTTAATTGCAAAATCATTATAAAGTGGTTTTCACAAAAGATCAGATCATCAGTGAAATTTTTTATGTTGTTGCCACGGACAATGAATAAACTTTGATTATGAAAATAAAGCGATTACACACCTAGCGATTGTAATGGAATGCAAACACCATCACAGTTTAATTCGAAATTTACCAAAGAGGATATCACATTTTAACAAACATAGAGTTGAGAAATTTTGTAAAACAGCAGAAAAACGTGGAATCTTATTTGGAGCATGCACGGAACGTGTTGTTCCGCAAACATTTGTGACATCCACGCGTATTCTTTTTAAATTGCTTTGGACAGAAAATAAATGGACTATGTATGCGAAAAAAAATTACAAACCTCCGTTTCCAGCGTCTGTTGAACTTTTTATATTAACTAAACAGTTATGATTCAGATCACTATAACTCGATCCTTTGTTTTCAATCCATTGTTGAGTGTTCAAGAGGTCGTCTCGATTTATGAGGAACACTTCATCGTCGTGCAAATTTTCGTCAAAGTCACCAAAACTGAAATCGCCAATACTACGTAATGTCGAGAAACCAGAATCAGAACACTGATCAAAATTGTTTTTCTCTCTTGAAATTAGTATGTTTCCTTCATCACCGGATATTATTGTTGTTGTTGTTGTTGTTGTTGTTGTTCTGTCTCGACTGAACACCACTCCCTCCTCCTCAGGTGTATCGTAAGAATTTTCTTCTTTTACTCCGTTTCTTTTAGTGTTTTCTTTGTTTTGCGTCAAATTGAAATAGTTCTCCTTTAATTTTTTGCGTTTCAACAGTCGACCGTGGAATCCTTCGATATCTAATCCATTCACACTAAATATTTCATCCTAAACAATAAAAATATTATTTTTAAAACTTAACAATTTTAAGGTTTTATTTTTCTTATGGATTGTTAAACTTTTTCATAAATGACGTCATTTCCGCTTGTGGAGCCCTTAGCCACGTTTCAAATAATAAAAATAATGATGACGTCCCTTTTTTTATTTATTTATTTTAATTTAATTCATTTAAAGTCGGTTACTACATATTTAGTTTCTACATAAAAAAAATTATCTGTCCGACATATCTATCTATTTATTCGAAAAATGCACGATAGAAGGTTTTTATGATCGCTATTATCATCCATTATACATCATTATTAATCTGATTTGAAATGAGGCTAGGGCTGCACTGAACGAAAGTGAAGTTATTTATGAAAAGATCTGTCCGACATATCTGTCTGACATATGGTTAGACCCAAAACGCAATCGAATGTTTGTAGTTATGTAGCTATATAAAATTTCTAGACGACGTGAAAAAGCTTAAGACTCGATAATATATGAAATACTGGAATTAATCATCTGTGATGCTCATAAGACATGAAAAGCCTTTATGACTTAATGGCTGTTGTTACAAGGAAAAAAAGTTTTTTATTATCATATAGTAATTTTACTTTCTTACAAAAATAACACTGTTTCGTTAATCCATTCAATTTTATCCACTCATTCATAACTGACCAAGTGATTGTACTCTCTGTGTGATATATAGTTCTGTGTGGTATATATTTTATATAATGATAAGTTACAAAAAAAATGTTAAAAATCTGAAATACCTCAATATCAGAATGTTTAACACCGTCAATGTATGGTATTAGAAATTCCTTTTCGAGTAGAATTGCCAACTCAGTTGCAGTGAAACCATTTGCATCTTTAACGTCTTTATTGAAGTGGTTGGTGATCAATCTAAAACATGAAGTCAAAATTCTTTTAAACTTCACGTATCTCAGATATATTCAAACAATGCAGAAAACGCAATCCATTTATTATCCAATATAATGATGCATCTTTAAAGGTTGGCAACGATGTATAAGTAAAGAGTTTCTCTGTCAACATATGACCTAATCAGACTCATAGGCTACTTCATAATCCATTATACACCATACCTTGAAATAACCGGTCTGTTACCCAAAATGATGGCTTTATGTAAGTCAGTAAATCCAAAGACATCCATGTTTGTTTTACCATGGTGACAAGTAAGAAACTTAAAGGAGGAAAAGAACAATATGTGTTGTTACAAATTTCAAAATATTTCTCACCTCAAGCACAGAAAGAGAGACACTTACCGGTGGTGCGCGCGTCCTTCTTCAGAAGTGCCAACTTTCCTGATTTTCATCTATTAATGGACCAACTTTCCTGATTTTCATTTATCAATGGACAAACTACAAAAATAAAACGGATCTTGTTTTTTTAAAATTAATTAAACGTTAAAAAGTAATATTTTTAGAACAGAGTTAAAAAATTCTTAAGAGTTCTGGTTTGTTCAAAAAACATTTTGGCTTTTGAGGAATTTAATTTTAAAGAGGAAAACATTGCTTTTGATTGACTGACAGAACTTATAAACGTATAATCTTGAAATCCTTAAATAATTACTACAAATCAAATCATAACTTACCTACAAATTAATGATTTCAAAGACTTGTGTACATAGATAAATTAAAGAGTTTTTTTAGTATATCCAAAAAACACATTTGGCAGTACCAAGAAATGCGTAAGATATAAATACTATTCACTTAAGCAGGGTCGTAATTTCTGGTGGTGGTCGTGGTAGTGTTGGGGAGGCTTCTTTACACAGGCTTCGCTGAATTCCCCTCAATGTCTGAATTGAAATTACGACCATGGCTATCATAAAACAGTTCATTGTTTTCATGAATATCAGCCGAGATACTCGCTTATTCAGCTCACTGCCGAGATACTCGCTTATTTATTTGTATCTTTTTTTATTAAGGTTTACCCAAGATAGCCTCTTCAGTTTTGTTCGAACTGCTATCAATGAGGGTTCTGCATAGGAGGTTCGGGACTTTACTTTAAGGGTGTCATAATTTCGTCCTATGTCATCAACAAATGATGTCCAAATAATTCAATTTATGAATTCAGTATTATTATTATTACTATTAATTTCCTATTTATTCAATCATTAATCAAAATGAGGAGACAGAAGCATTCTCACCCTTTTGATAACAAACAAACAAGCAAGCTGAATACAAGTGCTAATGGTTACGCCTATGCCCATAATAAACCGTGGTATATTAACAGATGTAAACAGAACTTCAACATATCCGGTTTCCCGATATCTCTACCATATAAGCTGGATATCATCCGTCTTTTGTAATTCTTTTAAATGCTATCACGATATATCTTTCTGTAGATCCAATGATAAGTAAAAGTATTCCGAAAGCTTGTTAATTTTTCAAACCTTCAAAAGATTCTTACCTATTCGTCTATTATTTAGTAAATGCAGTCCTAATTAACAGGACCAAGCCCAACAGTTCTAAATAAACCAGTTCTTCATTTTGTCACTTTTCTGCCACTTTTTGATATCTTAATAATTATGATGATTATGATAATGATTGAAAAGTGTGTGTTATTTAATAATGAAGTCAAACAAGGACCCGTAGCTACCAAACTCGATATAAAACGATAGATGAACGATAAATAATTCAATACTATTTAATTTGGTTACTGTAAATAAAATAAGAATAATTTAAGCAATGAACTTTGATAATATGGTTAAAAATATTCTCTCCACATCTATAAATTGTTTATGATTTGAAGGATATGAGAATTAAAAGCAAAAGGTGGAAAATTATGACCTGGTGAAAATGTTCACTTACCATGTTCATTACAGCAGTGAAAATGAAAACATTAAAAATTAAACGCATAACCTTTTATAAGAAACACCGTTTTCTCTTCCCTTTGGATTTGAATAAACTATAGTAATTTCATAACAAGCAACACAAAGAAGAGACTAGCAACATTTTTTGCATTGATCACCAGTGGACATTTGCCCTTTTAAGCTTGGGTTCCACCTGTGAAAATTACAAATTTTCATAAGAATTTCAAAATTCTCATTGGTGGAAACGTAAAATAATTCTCACCAATTCATAATTATCACTGAAATCCTTAATGGTGAAAGCCAAGCTTAAGCGACAAAACTAACAAATCTCGGCTTCTTAAAGACAATAATAAATTACATACACGTGTGTTTCATTACCGAAATTTCCCAAGATGAGGTTTCGCTACAATGAACATTGGGTCGTGCTCACGTGGTCGTGCTGTATTTATTCAGTTATCAGTCCGTAGATGTTGTCTTTATTAATTATTATCTCTTTATACGTCCATGTTATTATCTATTATTGTATATTTCAAGAAAGATATATATGACAAAAATATTGGGAAAAAACATGCTAATTAAAAAAATTTGTATGTCGGTGCACTTTTGTATGTTTCCATCTTAAACTGGATCTGGGTCTTTTAAATAATTTATTCACATGAGCCTCGTGCACTCTTGTTCAGAAAATATCTAAAGTTGTTTTTAAAAAGTGTTGAAATAGCAACAGATTGCAACAATGTACACAAATATGCAAATTTAAAAAAGTTGACAACTTACCAGAGAAATACCTCCACAACCCCAATCGTACATTTCACATGTATTCACTTAACAAGTCATAATATTTTTAAAATAAAACTGTTATTTATGTAGAAACGGTTTGCAATATAACTCATTAAAAAAGAACTTTTTACTCAAAAAGTATTATCCAATCTTAAGAATTTTCTTCTCTTTTGTACTGCGCAGTAATTTGTTTGTAATGAGCTTATTATTAATATTATTATTATTAAATGATTTTTTTCTTGATATTGTACAAATTGAATTTATTTCAAAGATTAGCAGTGGCGTCCATGTTTTTTTTCAGAACTTTTTGTATAAAATTTTGTAATCTGCACGTCATTAGAATATTTTAGGAAAATACCTCACGAAATAAATCTATATTTATACATGGATAATCCAAAGTAGTCGTAGATTTGTATTTTTTATAACTTCACACCCTCTTCTCACCTTCTCCTCACATTGTTTATGACTTTCTGTCTATCAATAATTTTGAAGTCCATTCTGATGATATTAATAAATTGCGAGTTGTCATCACATTTAAGATGCTATTTGCTGAATCAGCAGAACATGTTTTCATATCTTTCTGCGAGAAGAGGTTCCAGGGATATATTATAATAAAGATAAATGAATTCATGTTTACGATTTACTATTCAACCACCATCAAAATACCTCAAACCACTTGGAGATTGTTATTTTGAATTACAACTAGGTGCCATGTTATAAACTAGTCCCAATGCTCAAAAACGCCCCAAATTGACAGTGAAAAGTAACAGATCCGATTCTTTTGACAAGTCGGTCAATTCGGGCTGCTTTCAGTAAAAATCTAAATATTTCCTACCCGTCTGTTAATGGCCCAAAAACTGGTCTATAAAGGTTGGCTTGGAAGGTTGGCTTGGAAGAATATATTGGCCTTGGTACTAGAATACATTAACGTATAAAATAGACTATGTGATTGCTAATCATCGAGACATCTTATCCAAAAAGTGCATCACAACAGAATTCTTCTCTAATGATATAGCCGTATGTGCACTTCTGAAATTGAATGGTATTTTATCCCCAGACAGTGAGGTTACGTCACTGTGGCGGAAATAGTATGAGACGAAATCTACAAGAAAAACGAAAGTTTTGTTTCACAGCTCCGCTGTCCTTTTATTTGCATAAGCTCCTTATTGAACAAACCACGAGAGGGTTGGAAACGACAATCAAGTAATAAAAATGATCTCATGTTTACATTAACGTAATTCATCTATGTGGTGAATTCCCCCTTATGAGGTCTGGGAATCACCATCCATGAAATTCTCACCAATCAAGAGTGATTTAAGAATTCTATGTCCATGAGTAAATGAAGTAAATGAGAATGTTCCTTCCTTCATTTGAAGTGTAGTTGTTATTGCTTGCTTGTCTTCTTTAAAGGCACACCGAACTGCCCAGGGTCTATTTTAATTTCGGTGTGCCTTTAATGGAAACAATAAAGAAGAAGAGTCTCGTGAATGACGTAATATGACGTAATATGGCGGCTTACAACTATTATGATGTTTTTCCTGAGCTTTTCAAGAAAGTGGGTAATTATACGAGAATCTGGCATCGCGTGAATTCATTGAGAAAAATAATAACAATGTTGGGAATGAATTCATTGAGTGAAGTCAATTTTATTTTTATAGATCACCAGAATATATAAAAGATTTAGAAGCATAGAAAATTTAAAACACAATTCAAGCCGCGCGATATTTCTTCTTCTGTTCTGCTGTCACACTTATTCCAGTCCTGAACTAACCGAAGGTGACATTACAAATACCAAAATGTCAATGTAACTGCTTAAAACGACAACATATGCCACATGGTAACGGTCTGTTGACTAACTACTGCAGAATTCATGAAAACGAGAGAATAACTGAATGATTGAATTCAAATTGGGGTTGAAATTAAAAAGTTCTAATGACATTGAAATCATTTACCAATTAAAGATGAGAGTTCTCCCGCCGGTGACTTTCGCTTCGGTTCATGTTTTAGAAGGTACGGATGCACAAACAATAATAGAGCACAATGCTTACTTCCTTTTTAATTAAAACATTCTTAGCACATTACCCATATCCAGAAGTGAGTTAAAGTTAGCAAACTTCAGATGCGTGAGACGGTAAAGCACAAATTTTAATTTCTCTCATTTTTAAAAAACCCTCTGCATACTAAAGAAGACGGGAAAACAAAAAACAACACAAAATATTTCCCCATTATTTTTAATATATTTAACATTCGTTTTTATAATCAATTATTATTATTTTCATTCAATGAATCCATTGAACTCATTTTCACTGAATACTCTCCAATTCCATCGTAAGAATAGATAGGTGACTTTTCTTGACAATCTATGATCAACATGACTTGCTGAAACTCATCAAAATATGTGATAGAAAAAACCATGACCAGAAGTATGGAAAACCACTCAGCAGTATTGCTAACAATGTGAAGGATATAACCAGCGTCTTTGTTTGACCAATCGACACTCGGGTTCTGTCGTAACGGCACATACATGTCAGTACATATGACTGACGTTACGAAATACAAACACGATGTTATCGACATAAACGAACTGATGAATAACCTGAAATGACACAGCCATTGTGAGTAGAGACCATACAAAGCCACTTTGTAACTCACGTATGTTTGGAGCCAAAAGTATAAAGCAATGAACGTGAAAAATACAACGGCACCGAAATCATGAATCTGCTGAAAGTAGTTTTCCTATTAAAGAAAAAAATAAATGCTTGATTAAAGATATAACAGGATGGGTGTGTACAGATTTTAAAAGTATATCAGGAGGAGGGTAAAAAAAAAGAAGCACAACAACAACAACAACAACAACAACAACAACAACAACAACAACAATAACGAATTTTCTTAAACTACTAGATTTTCTTCCACAATTTCACTCACAAATAAAGTCCTGGAGGAGGATTTCTTTTTTTAGGTTAACACTAAATACTCATTGCTCATCACTAGCAAACATGTGCACACCTGCTCAAATCATGTAATATTGAAAGGAAACCTTGATAACCTCTCATCTCAAATTCAAATCCTACTGTTAGTTAACAGGAAAGAAACACACCTTTTTGTAACAATATATTGTCACGTTATTGTCACGTTAACAATCGATATTGTCACGTTAACTTCACAAAGAATGATTGTTAGAAGTATAGCCGTGTCAGATTTCTAAATTTCATTTTGTCCACAACCTTGACGTTTCTGAACAATCATTTCTCAACTTGAAATTATAGGACCTTTATTAAAAGTGGAAAAGCTTGAATAACCCCCGTCTAAACATTGTCCAACCTTCCATTATTTATTGAAGAGTTTACAAACTCGCAGAAGCAACAAAAATTTCATTTCATCATTCAGTAACCTTTCATCGTTAAAAAGGTGGATCACTTTAAAAATCATAATATTTTCCCCTTTTTTGAGGTATAAAAAAGTGAGGTGTTTATTATTTGAGGTTTTACGGTATTTTTTTGGGTCCATCTTGAAATGAAGAATTGATCAAAATGTTTTTTACAGGTGCGTTTTTTCACGGCTCATTTTCATTTCCAATTATTACAACAACAATAGAAAAAGTTTCATTGAAAGATTTCATTTAGAGTTCAATTTATATCAATTCCTTGTTTTATGTTACTTCATCATTTTTTGCAATATAGAATATTTTATATCCTTCCATGATCTTTCCATCTAGACAAGATAAAGAATATTAAAACTAAGATCCTATCATCAAGGATGTTTAAAGTTTTTTTCCCGCCAAAAAAATAAACAAACTACAAAGACAAAACACAAAATATTACGACTTCGTTCCCATCCCCTTTCCTGTGATCATTCTTTCATTTTTTCTCATATATACGTGACACAAATTTAATCTCATTTACCTTTCTTGACTGTATGTTCGCCACAATAAGTGCTCCAAATACACCTGTTAGCGACACAATCAACGATATATGATTGTATTTAAATATTTTTTCCCTGTTTTCTCCACAATGTCGGGCTTGGTGTTGACATTGAAAATATCTTGTAAAGAAGTTGGCGATAGCGAGCATGATTGAAATGTTCATGAGAATTGAAAACACATTCGCTTCTGGGATTCTTGTACCAGTGTCGCTTACCGACGGGAGCACAGGATTCACATGGCCTTCAGCAACAGCTATAGCATAAGATGCGGTGAAGGCCAGCATGGTAAATAGGCTCCACATAATAGGTAGATAACCCAATCCTAATGAGCAATCGAAATTCATTCTGCCAACCAAAAGATCAAAATCGAATGATCAAGAAATGTAGAATCTCTTCTGGTGTCGTTTCTTCATTTTTTTGTTAAATTTGATTGTGCATATAACTTCTGCTAAAACATTAGCGAATCATTCGCCTATATCTTCTGTGAGACTTTTCTTCCCTCACTTGTCGCTCTCTATTAAAGGATCTGTGAGCTAATAGGTAATAATGAATCTAACAGGTTGAAGATGAGACAAAACGAAAACGTTCGAAATTTTTTTTTATTATTTTTTTTCTACAAACGTTTTCCCAACTTTATTTTTTTTTTGTTCAAAAGGAAAAAAAATTAAATGAAAAACAGAAACGGAAAAAACTGAAAACATCTGCACAAAAAAATATTATTATTGAAAAAAATTATGTTTTGATTTCTATCTAATCCTAAAGTGAAACTCATAGGAGAAAATTAGTCTGAAAACAAAGTTAAACATAAAGGTGCCTCAGAAGAACTCCAAAAATCGAAAAACATCTCTCAATTTTTAGTTCATAAAAATTGGAAAAATATCAAACTAAACTCTTCTTTTGAATTATTGATGAAGCAGCAACCTCGAACCCAGGGCCGTTTGTCAGTTTTGACCTGCGATTGCACGGCCTTTTCGACTTCACATCATAAGGTCTGGCTTCGAGGTAGGGGGTTGGGGCATAGCAAACAGGAAATAGAAACGAAACGAAAAACGTAACGAAAAACATTTCTCTCTTATACGTTTAAAAGCATACAATTAACACTTATCACATAAAGTTACCACATAAAATCTCTGTTCTGTTTTAAAATTTACTGTAAATGTCTACCATGTCTTTGGCAGTTAATGAACGTCAATAAAACACATGTCAGTCGATTCATACAGCTATAAACCTAAAAATTAGAAGAGTACGTTCCATGGTGCGTTAACAGCAGAACAACCGAAACAAAATGGCGACAAAATCTACTCACCATATTGACACAATTGCTCGTCGACATGTTTACAGATGTTACATTTGCATTCTCTACACCTTTTCCCTTCCCTCTTGACCTGCAACTCGACAGTTCTACTTATCGCTATACCCAAAGCTTTTTGCCATCTCAACCGGCTGGATTTAAACGCTTTGAGTGCAAACACAGCTCCACCGGTGTTTTTGACCAATGGAATGTAGTCATCCGGTGGTGGGAAGGTAACCGAACCAAAACTTTCACCTTTTGGTAATCTCACGTGATAACGTAATCCAAAGCTATCCTTGCCAATCACCACTAAGAAAAAAGAAACGAATGAAGAGGAAAGGAAGAGGCCGTTTGAAAGCTCTTAAAGAATCATTAACAAAATGAAGACTTCGACGTTGTTAACCGTACAAGACACCAGAAGCGGATCTATAGGGTATGCCTAAATTTGTGGAGGAGAATGTTAGCTGTTAAAGCATAAAAGAAAAACGTGCAAATAATCCCATCCCATGATACAGACTGAAAACAGAAATTACGTTAATGTAGTCCTCCTCCCCGGATCCGCCGCTGAACTTAATATTGAGTAGATTAAGAATATTGTTGTTTGCAGATTTGAAATGAAGATGATGTTTAAGCGGATAATGAAAAATGTGACTTACATCTTTTGAATTTGTAACCATTGACTGTATTTAAGACAATCGACCTTTCGCTCAAAATGTTGTATATATCCATCATCTGTTGAAGGGAGTTTGTATAGCTTGCATCATCATCAAACAAGAAAAATAACCGAATGCTTCTCTGCACCTCCATTAAACTTGCAAATTTGAGCGCAGAGAAACCAAGTCTATGAGGGAAAAAGAAACTTGCACAGTCATTCTCTAGTTTCAAGCATATTTCTTCTAATAAGCGCCACTCCTCAGAGGTATATAACTGAATAAACCGCCCTCTAATAAACGCCTTCCTTACCGTTTTATAGGTTGGGTATAATAGTGTTTGCGAATTGTAGACACTGAGAATAATTGGGAATACTACACCATAGTATGTAAAATATATGGAAAGAGGTTTACATATTATGTCTTATAAGTTATAGCGAACTTTTGAAATAAACACTGCACTTGGAACCTTGAAGATTAAACAAGCGTTTATGCTTTTAATCAATCTCACCTTTCTTTTACATCTTTTCCTCTGAACTCCAATTGATTTAACGCCTGTGATACTGCTGATATATCTAAGGCCACGTTTCCACCACCGCCAGTCTGAATATGAGGTAGCTTCCTTACTCCACGGCCATTATAACCCACCACAAAATACTGTACGTCATGTGACTTTATTATTTCAGGATGAATTTTTTGCAGGACACGCTTAATATTATCGCGAACTCTCTCCATCTTTGGTGTTAATTTAATGAGTAACGTGATATGTATCAGCGATTTGGGTGTTTGACCCAATCTCATTCGCAGAGACACTTCACTGCATGCTCCTAAAAGTAAATGGTATTAAAATGATTTCCAAATATAATGCCGAAGCATACCTAGAAAATCATATAAAACATCAATTACCACATTGTGAGAACAAGGACAAAAACACTTCTTCACTGCTTCTGATGCTGCGTACATAGGAAGACATTACTGGACAGAGTTCTTCGACAGAACACGTGGTTGCAAACGCTGACGTACGTACTATGACATTATTACTAAAAAATGTCAAAAAACAATAGAAAAAACAATCGTGTAAACATGCACGTAATCAACGAAAAACAATGTAGTGTTCTCCGCCACATTCTCCACCGTTTCACTAAATAATGCTACTTCCATACTGTATGTTCGTGAAGTCATTTACGTAGCGGAGTACAACTTGGTGTAAAGATGCTGTTTACCTTATAATCTGAGAACATCAAGGCAATGTTTATATAAATATTTAAAAGAAGGGAATATTTTATCCGATTAAGTATTTTTCTTAAATCAAGCCGATATGAAATAAAAGTTGAAGAACGACAACAGCTCTGTGAAACAAACAAATAAACAAACGATAGAGTACGTGTTTTTCTCGATGTTCATATTCTTCATTTTCTTTTTACACTGTTTAGATCTCTTTTCCCGCCTAATCTCATCATTATCATTTCCAAGAACATCTTTCAAATCCAAGACACACTTATACTTGTCACCCGTCAGCTCGTACGAATTGAGAAACTCCAACAAATTCAATGCATGTCTACCGTTGGGCATGCGCAGATCATCTGAATATTCCACATTATTCGTTCCGAACAACCCTGGGAAAAAATAAAATAAGAAGAATTCACGAGAGTTGTCTCTGGACTATAATTTGCAAAATGTTTGACAAAAACAACAGCAAATGATCTTACCCAGGGTTTTGTTGTGGTAATAACCGGATACCGTCACATTACATGAAAATCGATCAAGTCTGCAGTAAATCAATAAACCGAATACATTCTGTATTTTCAACACGTTCGTTACCTTAGTAACGGTAGTATAAATCATTTGTATGGGAAATTCTTCATTGTGTTTCATTTGGCCGGTAGATGGATCCTTTGTGTAAGCATGCACCTATGGAATGAAATCATGCTGTGCCCATGATATGAACTAAAGCAGGTTAACACAGACGGAACCGATACACAGTTACCATATATACGTTTCTGCTGTAAAATTTCAATCCAAACTTTTAGTATTTTAAAACAGAAAACACAGTTATCATATGATGTTTAGAAAAAGTTTAACAGTTCGAGGTTCGATTCGGATTTTGGTATATGTGAGATAAAATAATAATAATAACAAAAATAGTATATTATTTGACAGAACCTTATTTTTTTTATTTCTTTCAACCACAACCTTCCCATCATGCAATTCAACCACAAAATTTCCGTTTTGTAAATAAATGGTAAAGTTCTTCCACATGAAGTCACGAGAGAGCAGATATTTACAACGGCTGAATTTTGTTTGTAAACCAAGTGGCAAAACTACTGCTCTTCCATCGTAGGTTACCAAACTCCTTTCAAAAATGTACGCAGTTCCTAAAAAGATAAGATGATCCAGAGGATGCAATACATCACTCTCACACACAGACCCGACTTAATCCACGACACACACGACAAAAAGTAATAACATGCGGTTCTAAAGATACTTTTGCACTTACTCGACAATGGTGTAAACAAACGTTTTTCTTCTAAACCAAGAACATTTAATCCAAGAAATCTAAGAATTGGTCTTTCAAAACCAGTAGGTGGAACAATTTTGATGGCTTTGTTTACTCGTATCGCAAGTTTCTTGATATGTGTCTGATATGCTAACAAAGGTTTCTGAACAAGTGCAACCGGAGATATATCAGCGTACATTTGATAGATGCTTTGAGCAGTGTATATCTCATTTGCCTTTTTGCGCAATGTAAGTTCGAAGCGATTGATGTATTGCGAGGCAATCCCATGAACAAATGTCTCGTATAATTTTCTCATCTTATCAAATTTAAAGTGATCGATATCTTCAAGTGTTGAATAAAATTTCCTGACATGCTTCGACTAAAGACAAAAAAAACCCTTTGTTAATTCATAAATATGTTGTTCTATGAGGCTTTTGTATCTACCAGCAATCATTGAGGTACTATAGCACACACTACGTTATAATTTCGCGAGTAAGAACTATGATGATATGAAGATATCAGAAAAATATTTCTTACCATCTTCTTGACAACATCACTCCAAACTTTTTCATATTTCTCTAAATTCCTGACAAAAGGCACCGATTTCCAGGAGAGTGTGTGAACTCCATCTTTGTTGCTATAAAAATTGGAAATATTAGTCTTCAGTTGGCATATTGAAGCATCGGTCATTTCCAAAGCAATAATAAGTTGAGGGAACAGCGCATCTTTTACAATATCTCGTACACCT
The DNA here is from genome assembly GCA_039566895.2 of Turritopsis rubra. NCBI lineage: Eukaryota > Metazoa > Cnidaria > Hydrozoa > Anthoathecata > Oceaniidae > Turritopsis > Turritopsis rubra. The sequence goes on along the minus strand of CM077625.1, from coordinate 1,203,655 downwards.
TTACTAAGATACATAATGGCTTCGTTCAACATCTTTAGGTCTACGTTACTGTAAAAATTCGGATTCAGTTTTTGGTTTAATATTTTGCGATAATCTCCATGAAAATTAGTGAAATTTTTATGCAATTCTTCAAACATTGTTTTTTGTATCTTGGCTAAGTTTTCTCTCATTTCTTTTGTCTTTCTTGAAAGAACCAACAATCTTTGCTTCAGGTTTCCAGACGCTCTATCACCAAGTAGAAGCTCTACAAATTCGTTTTTCATGTTGGTATCGTATTTCTCGATATTTCGAATCGCTTCGTCGAAAAAATTCGAAGTAGCGTTCTGATACAATTCCTTTAATTTGGCTACAAATCGATGTGGCGATTGTTTTCGTAACATGGCTACACCGTTTTCAAATAAATCTCGAATCCTGTTCTCGAATTTGTACAAATCGCTTAAAATCATATTCTTGTTTTTCATCCACTGTTTGAGAATCAAATCAAAGAGAGTCTTTGGTAGAATGGTCACATATTCGTATGGATCTGTAATGAATTTATGCTGCAAAAGTGGGATTTTAAATGCGTCCACGGCCTTCAGGATTATGAATGATACATTTTGGAGATTGTCCTTAACATTTCGGACGAATGTTGGAAGGTACCTTCTGCCATGTTGGTTGATCTGAGTAATGGTGATCTTTGGGAAAATTTTCTTTAATTCATTCGTCAAAATCGTCTTAAAGTAATTATTTGCATCGAAACTATCGAGGCTGATCGATCGTCGAATAACACGTCTGATGTTTTTGTATACCGTCATTTTATCGACAGTCGTCATTATTCGACTAGCTGTGTCGAAAACAATGTCACGTAATGGATTCTGGGATTGCTTTTCTGATGGAAGTATTGCTTTGATCTTAAAAAAAAATAGATTACCTCATTATTTGATAGTGTCTTTATCGTGAAAGTTTTCAGTGAAGGAGAGTCTTACCACAGCGAAGGAGGGTTTAAGAAAAGAAGAAAAAGGTGTAGTCTTATTTCATAAGGACATCTGATCGAGGTTTCCATGGAAACAAATAAAAGGGGTTTCCACATCCAACATACCAGATTTTTGTAGCCTATCATTTCCACTTTTCTCTCAGTTAACATCTTCAAGAGTATACGCTCCAGGTATTCAAGAACTTTGTAAACGAAGTTTTGATCTTTTTTCACATTCTTCAATTTATCACGTAAATTAATGATATCACACGTTGATGAGTTCTGAAAGTTCATCAATAACGAGCTTAACTCTTTGTCGGCCGCGAGTAAATCAGTTAAACTTGAAATATTGGCAGAAAATTGATAACGCTGTGCAAATACGATTGCACATCGATCAAAAATCTTTTCCATTGGATAACTCTTCCCATCGCTGTTTTTATATGCCAGTGAGAAAAGTCCATCAATCCCAGGTACGAAGACCTCGTGCAAAAACATAACAAATTTGTTATTGTTGCGCTCTGCCTGTTTAAGATACCCTCTCACCATCTGGAATGCGCTAGAAACTTTCGTTTTGCCCACATCCAAAACATGAAGTTGGTTCGAAACAGTTTCATTTACAACTTGATAAATTTTTCTCGAAATTGACAAAATTTTCGGCAAGGCTTGTTGCACATGTTGGTCGATTGTTAGCGAGCCATGTTTCGTCTTCCCTATATCGACAATCAAAGCTTCCATGTGGTTCCTTAAAGTGACATACGAAAGGTTGGTGAAATGCTCAACATTGACAGCCTTATAACTATCTATCAATGAATTCAAATCGGAGTTATTTAGTGTTTTGAAATAATTGAAGATGTTATTAATTGTTGGGATGAGAGAATAATTTCCGGTCAGCTTCACTGTTTCTTCTAAGATACGTTTCTCCAGACCGTTCAGTAACTCAGTAATCTGTTGAACATTCTGCTTGCTCAGCATTTTCTCTTTCCACATCGCTTGATAAATTTTATAATATTGCAACTTTCCATTTTGAATGTACTTTTCTGCAAATGGATTGTTTTCAAGTGCGACGAACTGTCCTGAAAGTCGTAATGAAAATTTCAAGAATTCATCTATCTTCTTGAACATTCTATAAAATGAAAAGTATACATAAATACATGTTTTTTTATAAGCATGTGAATATTTGAATTCAGACTGAAATTATTATACTATACTTATTCGAAAACCAAATTAAAAACCTAAACATGGCCTTTGGAAATCCTTAGATAAAAGGGTCCTATTTTTTACAGCTTATAGAAGCCATCATATAACGCAAGTAAAGAAAGTAAAATATCTGTCTCACAAGAAAGAAACACACTTCAGAACGATTCACCAAGCCTGGGTAATATGCTTAACAAATTACCCAATTTGAGCGTGAATATACTTATATACAAAACAACACTTGTAATGCCAAGTGACATTTCGCACAGCTATTGTATGAATAATTAGAAAATTACGATGCATTACCAAATGTATACAGATATCGGGAAGAAAAACCGGAAATTCTGGCCATTTTCGGAAAAACAGAGTAGCTAAGTTGTCTATGTTGCATTCACCAACGGATAAATAGATATAGAGAAAATGCGTGCAATGGAAGTGATATTACCTTTTGTAAAAACTCAGTAATGTTTCCTTTTCAACATAGACCGTTGAGGCTGAGTGCTGCAACCATTGAAGCAAATCGTCTTTAATAAACGTTGCAAAGTGTTTTTGCACGGCGATTGAGACGTCTTGGTACAGTACTCCAGATAAATCAAGAACTGCATTTGTCACATTGCCTCTCAATTTATCTGCAGAGATTTTAGCAAGACTGTCACGTGATTTTTGCCACACATGCTGCAAAGCGTTTTTCCAATTCGGGGGCAAAATTTGACTTATTTTCTGGATAATCGAGTCGTAATAAAACAAAAGCATCTCTTTTCCCTTCACCGCAACATCCTTCTCGTTCATAGATTTTGTCAAAACTAAGTGTATGAATTTATTGATAAAGTCACCAAAAATCATTGTCTTGTTTTTATCATCAGTAGAGAGGTGTTTGTTACTTTCTTGCGATAGAAATTGATAAATTAAAAGAACTTTTTCTTCCAGTGTTTTGTCAGTAGATAACATAAACTCGATAGATTGCAGATCAAGGTCCGGTTTCAAAATTTGCATTGTAGTCTTAATGAACTGATGGACGTCAGCCTCTTTCAGTCCAACCAAGATTTTCTTTGTTATTGTCATGATTTGGTTACCATGCAACAACGATGGAAGACCTTTTGTCAAAAACGATTTCAAGTTTTCATGAAGTATTTGATCGATGACTGCCACACCTACACGAGATACATTATAATTCACTATCAGTGTTTGTTTCAGTGTTTGGAACAGGGCTTTAAGATCTAGATTCTGCAAAAATTCTTCGAATGGTTCTTTCCTCTTCGGTGCAAGGCGACTCCTCTTTACAACAATACTCGAAAGTGTTCTGAAATAATCACTGATAGAACGTGTATTCAAAAGCTCACGGACATGTTTTGGGTGTGGTCCGGATACCTTCAACTCCTGCAATGCAAATTGACTCATTTTTGACAATAGGTTGACGTAGCTTGAGTCTCGCAAAAAAAGTTTCAATGATGTTGAATTGGTTGTGGTAAGTTACTTCTGGAAAGAACATTATTTACAAGCACAGATATCAAATCCACATCAAGGAAAACTCCAGGAGAGATTTTCTGAAGTCGTTCCATCAGCATTCTCAAATTTTTTGACAGTTCAACTTTTGTGTCATATTTCCAAGTCCTCAAAACCCGAACGCTATCCTGAATGACTGAGATCAGATTCTGTTTTACTTCTTTTGACAAATACTTTGTCACAGTTGACAAATGCTTCTCTAACTCATCAACTGTTATTTCATCTTTAAATAGTTTCTGTGTAACATCCACAATTTGCAAAACAAATGACAGGAACTCTCTTTCATATACATCAGGACTGTTGCTGCTGCTGCTGGAATTAGTTTCTTGCTTACTCATGGCCATATTTTGGATTGTTCCATGAGCTTTATTTAATCTCTCTTTTAAAAACCTTTGCGCCAAAGACAACATATTCTCTGCTTTAAAGAACTCCTTTAAGTTGTCTTTATGTTGTTTAAGCATTGTACTATTTTGGAATAACGAAAGAAACGCAGGTGAATAGGGCATCTCTAGACTTCTGAAAACAATTTCCAGAAGTTCATCGTTCTTGATTTTTCCTTCAATGAATTTCTTTTTGATTTCGATTCCATTACACTTAAGAGTTGAAAAATATTCGGCCAAAGTTTTTTTTAACAGTTCCATCAACTTCTCGACCTTCTTCGGTTCAAGTTGCAACAAGTCTTGGAAATATTTGGTCCCAATATTGTCAATCTTGTCATGTATCGCTCGGACAACAGATTCTTGACTGGACTTGAGTATTCCACTTAAACTTTTTATCATAGAATTATTAGTGATCAATTTGTATGTGACATCTCCTTCTGATGCTACTGAAATCACAGCAATATCTTCCATTTTTGCATTTTGATTCTCAATTGAATCCAGTCGTCCTCTTAAAACAATACTTCTTTTGCCTCTTATATTTTCTTGTTTGATTTCAAGTTTTGCAACATCTTTTTCTTCTAGTTGTATACCTTTTACGGTCCCTTTTCCAACGTCAAGGTCGAAATGAATCTGGCTGTTGGCCATATTTACTTTTTCCACATTTATATCACCATTTGAGATAATCACTAAAATAAGTAACACATAGGTAGAGAATAATTTAAGCCGGAACAGAAAAGTTAAAGGAGATTCTTTGGAAACCAATATCCAAATCATCTTACTTGTATATCGAGGTTGGTCCTTACTATCCAGGGTATTCAAAATTGACTTAAATTTAGTTTTGTCCACATACAAAAACATTTCACTTGATACCAATGCTTTGCCATGGAAAAGCTTGAGTTGAAACTTAGTAAGTCTTTCATCAATCAATGACTTTTGATGGCCAAGTTGCTATTGAATTAGAGAGAAACACAAGCAAGATATATAATATAATACATTTCTCTTTTGTTTGTAGAAGTTGTTACTTGACCAAAAGATAGAAAATTGAATCTTTCTCCGTGCTTCAAATTCTGAAACCAACAATTTTTTCAAGATTTTTGACTTATTTTATTATAAGATGAGAAATAAACTCACATATCTTATAACTTCTTGATTTGTGCTTCCATTTAAATATCGTAACAGGAAATTGGTGTTGTCGTAATCATCTATGGATTTTTCCAGCTTTACATTGCTACCAAAACCATTAAAAGCTACTACCATACTGTTCTTTGATTGATTGAAGACAAGTGATAACTGTTTGAGGTATTCTGCTTTCAATATGGATTCAGACTTTGTTTGAATTTTAAGTAGACTTATGGGGAATATCCACATGTCTAAAACAAATGTTCTGAATATTCTACAACAAATTTATGTTCCGTTTTTCACTATTGAACAAATTTAGAAATCTCATACCTGTTCCAGGATTGCGAATCTTTACACTGATTCCCTTTTTAGTTTTACTATGATACACCATAAGGCAATGTGCAAATTTTGAAATTTGTAAGTCTCCTGATATGCAGAATTCGTGAAGATCTGATGAATTCTTCACTCCAAAGTTCAGCATTATTTTGTTGCCATTAAAATCAAGATTGGTATCAACTTTAAATTCTCCTTTGGACTTTGATAAGACTGTTAGAAGAGATGATTGTACGCCATTAAACGATGCTCCAGCATAGATTCTACTACTATTCCATTCAAGAGTTTTTTTTAGAATACTTTGTGCTAGTTGTGCGGTACTTTCAATTCGGTTAGACTGTTTCTCCTTTTTCAATGATGCTTTCCATGTGACTGGAGAACCATTAAGATTACCAAATACCTAAATGACATTAACACTGCTTGTAACTAAATACGGACTGCAGCCTGTGTTTTCCTGATAATGCAAAAATGTTACAAAAGAGACAAATGTTATCCATGTAAAATTGGTGGACCAATTCTTGTATATGATCTGACTTTTGGTTTCCCTTAGTTGAATTAGTACTGGTCACGGGTTCAATAGTCACAGTGAAATTTAAGCCTTTAAGAGAAATCACATGCATAACTGGTGAAATTTGGCTGAGCTCTATCCCCCTTTTAAAATTAGAAGGTTTTCATATTTATTTCATATTTTTCATATTTATCACCATATCGACTAAATAAATAACAAAAATCAAACATGTAAATAACAGGTTCAGTTGGGGACATCTTTGGGGGTAACCCTTTTCAGGGGTCTGACCTTGGTTTTTTCCCAAGCAAATTGGTAAGTTTTACAACTGAAGCAATATGCAACTTATTGGTAAACTCCAAGATAAAATTTAAGCATGTAGCCTATGAGGTAACTGACATGCATAATGACGTACTTTTATTGGGATCTGATCATGGCATCCCCCCTTCAAATTTAGTAAGTTTTCAAACTTTTGTGCTCTATATTATATTGACTAAGTCAAAAATAAAAATTAGGCATTTAGCTTGTGAGGTAAATGTCAGGTGCAATTGGGGATAGCATTGTGGTTCAACTGGGTCTGACCTTTGTTTCCCTCCATCGAAGTTGGAAAGTTTCACTGCTTTAACAATGTTCATTTAACTGGTATACCCCAAAGTGAAAACCAAACCTGTAGCTCGTGAGGTAAATGTTGCGCAAGTTGGGACAATTTCCCAGAGATCTAACCACCTTAATCCCCCAACATTATTGGTAAGTTCAAGTAACATTTGTCTAAGGATAATATGTTCAAAACATATGACAAAATTTTGAGTATGTAAATTATTAGGAAATAATAAGGCTGCAAATTTGGGGATATAATCACAGGTCCTGGGGCCAATTCCCCCAATTTGGCAGCAGCTTAACAATCTTATTTGAACCTATACTTCGCTTTAAATTCACCAAGGTACTGAAACCATCTGAGAAAAACGATGCAAAATAATCCGCCACTGGCTCTTCGACTAATACGAGTTCATCATAAAATCATTCAATTGATAAAATGTTTGATGTTTAAAAATGAAGTGAACTGAAACTAACTTACTGATAGGATCTTATCTTTTGGATTTAACTTCCCATTGACATTTACAGTTTGTTTGCCAGGTTCTAACAAGACATAGCCTTCAACTTCATAATTTTGGATATCAATCTTTCCATAGGTTCTGATATCAATTTTTCTGTCATGCGTTATGTTAATACTTCCACTTACTAATGGTAAGCTTGGTAATGCATATGCCAATACTTGAGTTTTTGACGGTGAATGGGTGAAGTTGAGATAAACTTCTTGTGTTTCGTACTGTATTTTTAAATACAGTGAAGCAATTTTTCCAGGACTGTATTCCAAATCAGATCCAAGTGCCCAGTATTCATAAGTATTTTTATAGAAGATTTTATGTTTGACATGATAATTTCCAAGTGAAAACCTGAACTTTCCGCCTACGTTCCTGTTCAATGTTGATGGATCAGTTTCATTGAAAAATTCACCATACAAGGTAAGTGGCATTTTGGTGAAATTTGATGTCAGGGTGGTCTTCATACCATTTGTTTTTTTGTCGTAGCTATAAAATGGTTCAAAAATTCAAATTTCAAAAAACATGTTTTTTTGTGTCATAGAAAATAAAAGAACAGATATTAAAGAGAAAGACATTTACATGTAACTTAAGACAATTCCTTTTTTCTTGTCCCCAAAAGTGGTGCCAATTACCCCACCACCGCTTGTTTTGGTCACACCTAAACGAATGGTGTATTTCCTTTCATTGGTTGCACCAGGAGTACTCACGCTGACAGCATATAATCCACCAACATTCTCAATTGTTAATTGATAAGTTTTAAGTTTCGGATCAGTTGGATAGTTTCGCAGTCCGAGATGAAATGGTCCAGTCAATGGAAAATATGGTGAAGTTGCATTGTAGTAAGTGTTAGGAAAACTGATTTCAACACAAGTGTTTGATCCAAATAAGACAGAACTGTTCATGAAATCATCTGTGCAAAAGTAACCCTAAACATTTTAATGTTGAGAAAAACTTGAGTTTGTAATTATAAGTCTGTAGTTTTTGTTTTATATTTCAAAATATTGGTTCCAGGTGTTGTTACACTAACCTTTGTCTTTTTTGTGTCACCAATGATAGCTTCCTTCTTTTGAGAGGCAACATGGAACATATTGTAACTGAAGGAAAAAATAATATGATATTAAAAGCCAAGGTATCAAACAGAATCTGATTTTGCTGGCATCGTAATTTTTACCTTATATTAAGAACATCATTGATTGCTTTGTCAGCAAGTAAATGAGCTTTCAACTTTTTTCCTTCTTCATAATGTAATTGGCCTTGCAGATTTCTCCCAGCATGCATATTTGCTTGAAAAGATGTACCAATCTTTCCTACGCCTATACATTCAACACTCAATTCACCTGATGCATGTATGGATATGCTATAAACAATAAAAGGTTTATAACAAACGTACTTCAATAGAAATCTAAAAAAAAAAAGAAATATATACATGATTACCTTGGTTCCAAAGAACCATCCATAAGAACTTTTTTGGGGCCAAAAAGTATGTTAGAAGATTGGACTTTTCCTTGAAGATCTAATGTAGCTAATGCTGATCCATTTACTCCTATCTTAAGAGGAAATCCAAGAATAGTCGGCACAGAAAGTGAAACTTCCAATAGTATCATATTTTGCTTGAAGGTCTTTCTCTTTCCTTTTGTCAACTCGTATAACTCTTTAATTAAGTTTACATCATCATATCTGCCATTGAGAAAAGGTATATCCTTCAATGAGAAAATTTGGATCTCATTGCCAAAAACTTTTAGAGAAACCAAACTTTGTGGTGAAGATTGTTTCATATTGATCTAAGATGTATAAATAGAAAATAAATGATATGAATATTATATTCAAGTTGGAACTTCAAGTCCGGATTTTCACATAATTTCATTAAACTGACCTGTTTATCAATGTCTGCGTAATCTTCAGCGCTTGCTGCTCTTCTTCTTCTTGCTTTATCACCAAGTTTTTCATCAGGTATTTTAAAAACATTATTCATATATTGATTGCTGAAAACACCATCTGGTCCAAGATGTTCTTTGATCAGCATTTCCAAACCTTCCATACGGGCATTTACTTCAAATGCATTGATGGAATAACCAAACATGTGAGCTGTTAAATTAAGATTCATTGTACGAGGAACGAAACTTTCAGGATGAAATAGAATCATACCATTTGCAGTAGCAGCAAAATGATCTATTATTAATAAAATACATGATTTGTATTGTTGTTCTAATCTTTCCACAAAGAAATCAGAGATCTTGAAGAGGTGATGTATTATGGCTCCTGACAATAATATTTAATCACTCAAAAATATATTCTTACACAAATTTACAGATTGAAGAAATGCTGTTGAGTGTTGCGATGGTGGTGCATCAAAAGGAGAAAGTGGATATTCTTTCAAAACTTCCTTAAACATATTGGTCAATCTAAATATAATTATAAAGATAGAGATTTTTGATTGTGGAATTGTTGTTATGTTGGTGTGTGGCCAAATTACACATCCTACCACTAACTCAACACCTAATTACACCAATTGTTCTACATACTCTCTTTTTGTTTTATCTTGATTCTTCGTAGCACTCCTCAAGTAAGAAGATACAAATGAGATCATCTGTGCTGACTCTTCTTCATTAATTGCTAGGTCACGAGCTAAAATGATGTCTGCTTTTGTTGGTGATTTCATCAATGACAGAAAGACTTCAATCCTCTTCTCCAATTCTTCATTCTTATCAGTTAAAATTTCATAAAACAAATCTTTAATGGAGTCAGTTAGTATCATTCTTCGTAATGCTTGAACAGCAGCAATACTCATGTTAGGATGTTTTGCATTCTTTATACAATCAATAATGAGGGGCACAGCTTTTGTTGGTCTTCCCATATTTCCAATTCCTTTCAATGCATAGAATATATTCTCCTGCTTGGCTAAGTCATTAGTTTGGCAATTATTACCCAGTAGGCGAAGAAAGAAATATTCAGTATCTTCCATAACTTTTCCAATTAAACCCTAAAAAGAAGGTCATGATCTTATCTAGAAACCTATACACGTCTCTCTGTTCTAATCTCAATTAAGAGCAGCAGAGATATTTTAATATTTAATTTTTTTCACATTAAAAAAACTTTAGTTACTTACGGTTTGATCACATTCTGTAGATCTGTGTTGACACATTTTATGAACAAGAGAGCTAATCAGTAAAAGCACATTTGGCTTCTTTGTTTGAAGGTGAATGTTCTATGAAAATAAAGAAATTGCATGCATGAGTTTGTATCAAAGATTTGTTGTTGATGAAGGAAACAATCCAAATCATATGAAATCATGTAGAATTTTGAATCTTATATATTTACATACCATTAACATTCGAACAACTTCAGGTGTTGGCTCCTTAATAAATGCCAAGTATGGCATAAATCTGAAGGCTTCCTTCTGTAGTTTGCGTTCATTCATCACAGAGAAAAGAGTTGTTATACAACTGGGGGTTCCACATTGTGCCATGGCATCAAATACAAAAAATCTATGATGTGAACCATTATAGCATTTCAATACTCATAATTTTTGTTGTTTGGAACTGCAAATACTACTCAGATGTACTCAGCAAATTCAATTAATAATAGTCATTTTTACACCAGCTGAATAAGTTAGCTAAATAAATCACATTCAGAACTTTTTTATCCACCTGAGATTTACACTGGCTGAATAATTCAAATGTATTTTTCAAACATTAACTGGTGCATAAATGTCTTTTTATCCACCAATTTGCTGGATAAAACAAAGGTGAATAAAAGCATATTTTTTTATCCATCTGCCATTTTTATACCAGGTGAATAAATAAAAAAAATTATCCACCTGTTTCACTTTATTTTCTTTAGTGTAAAAATGGCTAATAAAGAAAACTGTTACCGTATTGATTCCTTTTCCAAATCCAATGTTTTGATGATGAAAAGAATGTCTTCCTTCTCCAAGTGGCGAAAGGATGTCACAAGATCAAAAAACAAAGCTGCAGAATCAAAATTACTTTTATGATAATGAGTGTTTGCTAAAGTTTGGAGAAGGTCTTTCACTTTTGTTTTGTACGATGACAAATGAGTGACTGTATGCTGATGATTATGATCATACATGATGGTAGTTGGATAATAATCTAAATAGATAATTCATCTACACACAATTTCTGTAAACTACTACAATGTTATACTGATTTTGACTACACTGATGCCAGATTTGCTTTTTGAGTCATTTGTTGACGAAAACTTACTGTTATACGGAATTATTTGCTGCTTTATTTTTCGAGACTTTTTACGAATCAGTTCTGTCCTAGATGTAAAATAATAAGATAGACCCTTTTTGTTACAAAAAGGACACAGGGAAAGAAAAACTTTAAGTAACTGACCTGCTGTTAACATAAGCTCCAGCACCACTTTCCGATGAAAATGGTTTTACTAGAAAGTTCTCTTTGCAGACAACATTCTTTAAACCTAGCTTCTTTTTCTTGTTCAGTTTATATGAGCACACAGATGAGGATTGTAAGACGGGGTTCTGTTGATAACAAAGGAAAAATTTCATTTTAAAAAGATAACCTTCAAAGAAAATTGTGAATAATCATACTAATGGCTTATTAACCGCTTAGCTGGTCAATATTATGTGAAAATTTTGTGAAAGGTTGTGAGGTTGATGACATATTGTATTGACAGGCTAATAAGGTTAAGCAATTTAAGCTAAAACTTTTTTGTTCTAATTAAATAAAATATTTTAAAGAATAACATATTCTCCTTATTTCTCTTACATTTTCTGTGCATTATTTTTTTTTATGAAGTGACGTCAATTAACCAATCATAATTATCTATTGCGAGAAGACTCTACACTGCCAGGTACTAAAATTCGTTGTAAAACATATGAAACTGTTAATTTTGCAATATGAAGGTATCTCAAATTATTCAGTATAATCTCAAAAAAATTGTTTCAGGGAATAACTTTTTGTTATAAAACATTTTTTTTAAGTTAATAGGTAGTTAATTTACAAAACTGCAATATTAATTTTACCTTTCCATTTTCATCATACGGATCTCCATGGATATTTGAATGTGTTATTACATGACCCTCGCAAGAATTCAAATCTTTTATTTTGTCGACATGTTCTGTGTTTTCATCAACTATACCATGACCATTTTTTACATGAAAAACATATTTTGTGAGACATCTGCCTGAAACATCTTCCTGAAAGATAACAAGTTTTTATTTGTCTACAGAATTATGTATTATTTAAATATATCGAAATCTTATATACAGCTGAATCCAATGATGTATTTCATACTCTGGATACTGGTACTCTGTACTCAATATTTCCATCAGATTCTCCTACCATTAATTTACTTAACTTGGACTTGAGAGTCTGGCTAATCACCTGTATTCAGTTTATAACTGGGATTATCATCTCAATTATCATCACTGGGTTTAAACTCATATGAGTTTCAAGCAGTGTAGTCTTAAGCCTTGTTCACACTAATGGGGTTAGCGGCGTACATTAAGGGGCTAAATGTGTTAACAAGATATGTAGTGTGAATGGGCAGCATTAAAAACATTAGCATGTTTAGCCCTTGTTAACGCTGACAAGCTCACCTTAACACCAGTGTTAAGATTTGATATCTTTTTTATATTTAACACCGATGTTAACCCAGTGTTAAGAAACTTTAGAAAGTTTCTATTGTTTTATGTCATAAATTGAATATTCGTTTTTTATTACTCCAAACATTAGGAAATGGACAAAACAAAAATGGCTGACTAAACCCTGCACTGTATAAAGAAAAGTAAAGTTTTCAAAGACAAAAAAATCAAATCATGTTGGAAAAAAGTTGCAAAAACACTGGGTTTTGATCTGGGTTTAATCATTGGCAGCAGCTGCAATATGTTGTAGCTGCCTTTCTTCTCACAGCCTCCATTTTTATCAATGAAACTAACCATTGAACATTGAAAACATTGAACAAATTGTGATAACAGCCTTATATCATTGAAAAAAGGCACCATAAGCTGCAGCTAGGTTTCTCAAGATGGCAGAAATTATATAACAAACACACCCATTCCCCTTTTTAATAATCACCTTGCCCATCTAAAAGAGGGGCATATACGATATCTATGAGTCCTCAGCAGATACAATTCCAGAGTAAAACTGAATAATGCTCAACAGAATAACATACATCAATCTTTTCAAAATTTCCTTTTTGTACTTTTCGGATTTGAAGCATGCTTAAAATTCCACGTTGTATGTTCAAAACATTAGCTTGTGTGGACTCTACTGAAGGATTAATTTCTGTCACCATACCATTCTTCATTTTAAATCTTAATGGATAAGCAGATAAAGCTGCTGATAGTTCATTTGATGTCAATTTGATGTAATTGTCTTTAGAACCAAGAGATTCATAGATTTGAACATCCTCAATCTATAAATCAATTGAGATAAGATTTTGCATTTTCAAACAACAAATTTAATGGCTTATTAACCATTTAGCCGGTCAATACTGGAAAAATTGACCAAGGTTGTGACATCACGGACCGAGCACAGTGAGATCCATACGAGTATTGACAGGATAATAAGGTTAATAAGCCATTTAGTACCTGGCAACATAATCAAGAGAAGAATTAAAGCCCTGCTAAAACTTTTTTGTTCTAATTTAATAAAATATTTAAAAGAATAACATATCCTTCTTCTGTTTTCTTATATTTTCTATAGAGTCTTTCTTGTCATTTTATTACTTTGTTTACATTTTTTATGAAGCTGGTCAAAACAGGAAAATATTGACCAAGTGACGTCAATTAACCAATCAAAATGATCTATTGCGAGAAGACTCTACACTTGCCAGGTGCTAAATACAGTTATAAATAATCAATTTATTTACAAAGAAATCTATTCATGTTTTTTTACCTTCATGTAAAAATCACAACTTTCCCAGTTGATAACAGACACTTTTGCAGTTATTTTTATCTTTGTAACATTATTTGTTGTCCCAGCTATTCCATTTTCCACAACGCCCACATAATCATAGATGTCCACACGATCCTTACGAAATTGCCGGTTTGCTGGTAGCAAAAAAGACAATTTATATGAGAAATAGAAAAACAGTGTGTTGTTTTTTTCTGTAATAATTTCATGTCTCTCAAGCAATGTTTTTTAGCAAAATTTTTACATACCACATATTTTTGATCCAACATGTTTATGTTTTTGTTGAGTCCAACCTAAAACCAAAAATGAACAATGAAATCTGTTCCAACGAGGGGCAATGTCTGCTCAACCCGATAACAGAAAAAATCTCCGCCATTATTTTGCACTTTCACTTTCCTTTTAATATTTCACGTGCGAATAATACTGATATACTTTCACGTGCTTAGTTTTTATTGTTCGCTAGCGGGATTGTTTCAAACAGAAAAGAAAATGCGCAGTAAGATAGAGGGGGTGTGGGTGGGTGATCTTAAAAGACTTTTTCAAATAAGCATGACAAAATGATTATGGACGTCGCCCCAGTATACACTTTTTCGTTGCCACTGTGCGATAAAATCTGGTAATCATGTGAAAAAAAATCGGAGGATAGTGGAAAGGAAAAAACTTCGTTATGTGCGAAGGAGAAAAAACGACTTAAATATAGGGACGGCGTTTATTGGAGAATTTGTCAACTTGACGTCAGTTTTCTTCTCGTTTGGACTGTGGATTAAGAATAAGAAAACAGCGCAGTTTTATCAAACCAATGGAAATCCTTTTACACGTTTCTCATTAGCCAGCGAAAAATATGTCCCTTTTTTATCTTTTTATTTTAGTGTTTAGGGTTTTGTTTCTAGTTTGTTTGGTTTTTCTTGTGTTTGGCAAATCCAGTTGAGCTGTTGCTTAGCACTTGCTGCGGACAGATTTGTGTCTCACGTTGCTTATAAAAAAGTTCAAAAATGTACAAATTTGTGTGTCACCATTATTTTTTTGACCTGTAATGACGTCATATTAATTTTTAATTTTTTGGGTTAACTGATAGGGATTATTTGGAAGGATACGAATTTTTTTAAGGGATGTTCGTCTGCCTATTCAAACCTATCGCTTTAAAGTATTATAAAAGCGTTTGAATGAACGAGGCATCGCCTTAATTTTCACTGACCCAAACAAATTAAACATGTTTTGATGATCTCAAATTGGCAGATAAACTGTGTGGAAAGTATATGAATTAACCTTTATGGTTGTCAAAAAAAAAACCCGTATAATTTTAACAATGTAAGTTGTAAGTTGATCTGTGTATTTGTCTGTGCAAAACCATCAACATGATGTATGAATTTAATTCCGTTGTGTGTACATAAAGTTGAAGTTTAATTTTCGATCATTCTGATCATTTCTTTCGTTTCTGTTGGCTCGCATGAGTAAACAATTGCTTTTTTTATTCGCTAACATTTCCATTCATCCAAAAGAAAAAGCAAAAAGGTATACCTCGTTCAGGGAATATCAGGATAGTAAGATACACCAACAAAACGTTTAGTTTCATCCTGTTTTTAACAGAAAGACACCAAAAGAGGTGTTTACCAAAACTTCTTTATTACAGCTTATTTCGTCGATGTTTTATTAGGTACTAACTACCACAATACATACAAGAAATAAAACGTATTTCTTTAGAATGCTGATCTTTCCTTTCGTCAACTTCTATTCTGTAATTTATAATAACGAACTTGATATTTCTTGTTGTGTTTATTTACATAATCTTGTGCTCTACTGTTGCTATAGCTTTAGAGTATACATCGGAATTGTCAGTATTGTCTTGTTTATTTTATCATGTCAGTAATTACTTGTCTTGTAGTTCAAACACCTTTCTTTCTGCTTCTCCTGCACTTCCGTTTTGTGTAAATATACAGTCGTACGATGTGAGCTGGTAAAGATTTAAGTAATAGACATGATTTTCTGGTTAGAAACAGATTGTTTTCTGTTGTACATTCACACCTTGAGTATTATCGTATTGATTATGAAATATAACGCTTCTTTTGGCGTCACGCAAATTTAGAAAATCGTACGATATTTTCAACGATGCACAAATAGCGCCTCTTGTTCAACCGGTAATTTCTCCTAACCTTAATTTATGGCTCAAACCAAATTTTGTTGGGGTAATTGAGGTTAGAGTCAGACAATGCCTCGTATATTCAAACATTTATATAAGATTTTCACCATAAATTTATAGTGAGGATAAACAGGGTGGTTCTTGGATGTATTTCGTTTAAATCAATCATGTGAATATGTCCATCATGATATGCCATAGCAATAATATTCTAGTGAAGTAGTTCTGTAGAATATAATGTTTGAAGTAATGAGATATTTACGAGAAAAACAAGGCTTTTGAAGTGACGTTCTCAAGCAAAATTCTGTTTTGATAATCAATAGAAACTTGCCAGTTATGGGAGAACCAAAACAGAAGAGATGTAATTACAAACGTTCTTAAAAACAATTATTTGTGCACAAAACAGCGTAATGTTTTTTTTCTTTTTTTACCTCGAATATCCTAAAATCAATAAATCAATTAATCACCACGGAAGCCCATTTTTGTGGATTTTTTGGAGTGAGTGTGGTTGGCAATTTACGACGTGTACGGGTCAAGCAGTCAAATTTTGCCTTGTAAACCAATTCCATAAAAATAAATCCCCGAAAATTCAACATTCACGCGTGACCTCATTCACCCCTGTCATCTTTTGAGAGTATATAAAATCTGATTATAAAAACTGTTCTGGATGTTTACGAAATATGGCGTTTTACGTGTGTGCAGCAGGAAGGAGATCACGTCCTATAGATCTAAATTAGACGTAAATTCGCCTCGTTTTCAAACTTAGTAAAAATGACGATTCAGGTTAACAAAAAGAAAAGATACCTCATGGAAAAATTGTTAGCAAACAAGGTGGAAGGTGCTTTTGAATTTGAATTACTGGAATCCGATCCCTTCTCCATCCCTCAAACATATGGTCCCTTATTGATCCTTTTTATGCTAGACCTATGTAGAGGTTAATTTGTTTTTTTGTAAAAGCTTAATCGTAGAATAACGCCAATAGAATAACGCCAATAGAATAACGCCAATAAAGACTGGCGTAAAGGGGGTTAGTACCAAAGAAATCATGCTCAACAATGTTTCAGTTATCTTTGTAATACAACATACTACCACGATGCAATATGTCATAGTAACTATTACCTTCTGGAGAATGGAAAGCAGAAATAAATGGGTTCAAGAGACCTTTCCCGAATTTAATTAAATGTCGATATTTTGCCAAACCATCCCACTTCTATTAAAAGCGTGGAACAATAAATTAATAATAAGTAAATAAATAAAATGCATAACCGGGTGAGGGGATGACTGGGTAAGGGGATGACCGGGAGGATGCAAAACCGGCATTGACAGAACATAATTAAATAAACATGAATACAAGATTATTTCCGTGAAAATTCAGTTAAATATAATCAGTTTTGTCTCAGGGTGTCAGAAAAAAATCAGGTGTATATTGAGATAATAGGAGTTTCATTAAATTCTGGCATGGAATCGATTGGTAGATTGGTACCGAAGTGGTAGTGTATGCTCTATCCACTCGGCTTAGTACTTGTCAATTCTTCCTTTATTCGAATAAATTTTTTCAATCATTGTGCTTTATTGGATAATAATTCTTGAGCGGAATAATTATTTTAAAAACGCTGAGACGCGATTGTTTAGCTATGTTAGATGATCATGTCTCTTTTTTCGTTTCCATGGTTAGTTGTGTGACAGGAACTCTTTATTGGTGGAGTTTCGACATAAATTTTGTTCTGAGAAAAGAGAGTTTTTAATTATAATGCATGAACGTCGTCCAAAAAACGTGATTTTCAAACGTTTTTATAAAGGTGGTTTTATTTGCCAGTATTCCTGAAATATTTTTGCTTTTGAAAAGGTGTAAAATGGAATGTGTAGAAACAAAACATTATGTTCAGTTATAAAGATGAGATTTCTGCAAAAGTGTTGTTAATTACATCTTTATCCACTTTTTTCATTAAAAGAGACTTTTCCAGATTAAGAAATTATTGCATGTGAAAATTTATAGGAAGATGCACTATGTTCAAAACCCAGAAATTTTGAGTTTTCTCTATATCAGGCCGGGCTGATTTGTGTTCCCATGAAATCGCAAGCGTATTTACGGGACAGTTGTAGCTATTCTTCGATAAAAACAACGAAAAGACACGAGAGGAAGTCTAGGTTTTTGTTAGTGGGTGAAACTGCAGCTAAAAATATTTCGATTATTGTCGGCTTTACTAAACCAAAAATGAAGTTTAAAAAGCAGTATGTGCAATTTGAAAGGAAATGTTTAACCAACGCAGTTGTTTCTTGTTTCTTGAAAAATCTTTAAACTTAATAGAAGTATGAAACCAACTCTCGTGTTGGTGTTGGCATTTTTGTGGATTGACTGTGCGTGAGGAGTTAACGTGTATGGTTCAGTTGAATAGGCGAGACAAACACAAAATGGTGTTGGTATGTTTCTTATCTTGTGTACAAATTGCACGAATAAACTAATGTATAATCTTCATAAATTCATGAAAAAAGGAAAATATATTTTCACGAAATTTAAGAATGGATACTTTTTTGTTTCTTATTTCTTATTCTCTGAATATTTTAAATTTTGTAATATATATATTTATTTTAACTTGAATATAAACAATAATATAGTTATTAAAACAGTCAAACCTGTTGCTAGGAAACGCCGGGAAGAATTTCAGGGTGATCTTTGTCCTGGCGAAAGGGATGATTTCAGTCTCCGTGTTAAGAATACATGAATCATCATGCTTTGACGAGATACATTGATCGGCTCCATGCGAAGTCTTGCTTAATAATCATTTTATCACCATGCTTCATCGGGGTAACACATGGTGTCGAAAACATCTCATCCTGGTAAAGCGAGCCAATTTGGTTCACGAGTTGAGGTTATTTATGAAAACTCCCTATACACAGGTTTTGTCTGTTTTCCTTTCTCATTCATAACATAACATGTTCTAATTTTTAAAAATCGTATGGTGATACATGGAGGTACAATATATAAATAAACCTGTCCAAAATCTTCCTGTTTTCGGAAACGTCCGCATGTAAAACCAGGACAAAATCTTTCGGACCTACTATTGGTTGCGAATTGAAGATTTTGATTTTGGACTCTGGACTCAACTTCAGAATGTCGAACGTCCGATCTTCATTTCCTGAAAGATTGAAAAAAAAAACCCAATCAATAGAACAATAATCTTTCTAATTAATTGCTCGTTGGTATTCAGACATATTCTCACAGTACTTTTTACAACTTAACAGTTTACAAATTATTCAGCCAGAATATGCTGTAGAGAAGTTGGGAGAATCTCAATCCGATCTATGCTTCACGCTTCTTCTTAAAACCAACACAAAATTTTGGCTGAAGAGGCTCAATGTTGATTAAGTTGCTCTTTTTACAGGCTGATTTGTTGCTTGTTGACTATACGTGAGAAGACCAAAGTTTTGTGTTTGTCTATTCATATTTTTATTAAACTAATGGAACTACAATATTTTCCCTTTTTGCTCTTTTTATTTTAGTGTTAGTTCGTTTGTGGTTTTCCTTGTTTGGCAAATCTAGTTGGGCCCCGGGGTGTTGCTTAGCAGTTGTTTTGAGCCTCGTGTTGCTGTATATGGTTAATGGAGTCAAACCAGTATAAAACAAAAAGCAAAAACACAACACGAATATTGTTTCTTTACCTGATACAATCGCATAATTAAATTCTCTTGAAGCAGGAAATCTTTTTAATGAATAGAAGAACTGAAACCAGCCAGGAGAAACTGTCTTTCGAAGCTTAAAGGCTTGCCACTGAATCGAACGTTCTGGAATTATTTCGCATGTCTTGTTGCCAAAGCAGTTTATTTTACGACAGGAGCTGATTATATAAAAAAGGATCACGTGATTTACTAATTTCTTATTTCTAAATTTCTCACTTATTTTCCTTTTTTTTCTCTTATAAGATACAAAAAATATCTGCCGATCACGGACATCAATTTCTGTAACATTGTTTTTTAATTGTTCGGGTAAGTGTGGCGTGGACACACGAACCAAACCTAAACTTGTTTTTGCGTATGTGTGACGATGAAATCGATTTTTTGTTATTGTTCAGCCAATCGCTGATCCCTGTCAAAATTATTCTGCCTGACCAATTCTTCAAACCCCCGTCTAAGAGAAAAACACTAGAGACGAAATAATGGTTGATGTGTTATCGTGAATCTTATAAAAATAAAAACTTAAATATTTCTATTTCCAAATACAAACCAATGTGGAGTTGGTAACATGTTGCCAAAACCAGAAAACTGGAGTAAAAGGTTATTGGATTATTATTATTATTATTATTATTATTATTATTATTATTATTATTATTATTATTATTATTATTATTATTATTATTATTATTATTATTATTATTTACGAATATTTATGTACAAGATAAAACCGAATCAAAAGAAGAAAAAAGGCGAGTTTCATATTCGGCATAAATAGTACGGGAAATGAAACGAGTAAAACAGACCACGTGGTTACTCTTTTTTATACGTCGCATACATTATATATATAGTGGAATCTGTCTAAAGCGGACACGGTATAAAGCGAACATCTGTTTAAAGCGGACGCAATCTCGTGGAACGGAATGATTTACGGTCAAATTCTCATAAAAAAATCTGTATAAAGCGGACAGTTATAAAGCGGACAGTACTAAAACGGACACTTTTTTTTTTGCACCAAATAAAGGTTTCCCCTAAAAAATCTCGGCATAAAGCGGACACAAAGTAACACAATATATCTTTCATCAATTTGTACATTTTTCAACTTTTTTGTTTACAATTTCAACTTTTTTTTAATGTTTTTTTCTTTACATCTCAGTAGGATTATTGTAAAAGACTTTTCATGTTAGATATTTGTTCTCTTAGCTGCATTTAAAGTGCCTGTTTTTGTTCCGTTGTTGTTGTTGTTTTATAGCCTGAGAACGAAGTGAACCATACACGAGATAAAAGTACAGCTTTCGGTAAATTTGGACCATAAAAATCAGTTTTAGGAAAACTCTCTATAAAGCGGACATTTATCTAAAGCGGACACTTTCTTTTGCACCAATGGTGTCCGCTTTAGACAGATTCCACTGTATTACAAACACAAATAAATAAAAATTATTCAATTTTTTGATGTGATATTTACATAGTGTTGTGAAAATGAAAATTTTGTGAAAAAAAGTGAAAATGACCCCAATGTCATGAAAAGTTTGAATGAAGTTTGGCCCGTTAAAGTTTGGTGGTCGAATGAAGTTTGGCCCGTTAAAGCCAGTGTCTCAATATATTTCGTCGAGTTTCAAAAATCTGCTTCAAGCAAAATTGTATGCAGCTACATAGATGTAGAATTTGTATATGAAACGATTAAGCAATTTGTATCCTTTTTCATCATAAATATCAGCTTGTAATATCAAAAGGATTCTTTTTGGACCTTTGATATCATTGACATTCACGATTTGAATTCGATCATCTCGAAGTCTTATGATCTGGAATAGACCTTCTTCATTACCTAAACATATAAAAGAAAGAAAGAAATAAAAATAATTTTTATATGAATTAAAATGAATGCTTATATCTGTAGATTCTTTAGACTAGCTGGTGATAGCATTTTGAAATTTGAAGAAATACATTTTGGAGGGAAAAAAACAAAAAATCTTTTACCCAAAATTTCTTTGTATTTGTTTTCAAGAAGTCTTACCTGATAGGAAACTGTAATGAAATATGCTTGTCGCTCGAAAACCACTTAATTTGTAAGTGAAGACAAATCCATTTTCGGGAACATTTTTGTACATACTGAATTCCCGCCATTTTATTGATGTCTCATAAATCTTCAAACATTTCTGGTTGTTGTAACACGGCACCTTTCTGCATTGACTACAATGGGAGTGAGAAAAATACTCTTTTTTAATAATATATTTTCATATTTTTTTATATGACGTTGCTGCAAAGTAGATTGGGAATCATACTTCGACACAAGATGTATCTGATTTATAGTTAGTGAAATTTATATTAAAATCATTGCAATTTGGGCTTAAACTAACCTATAGGCGTTCGCACTAGCTCATTGCATCGAGAACCTTTATTCTCTGCTTTGTCAAGACCAATTTGAGGTGTTTGCGTTTCCTCTCGGAAGTGAAAGAAACTTTGCTTGGTGTTGTGTACAGGGTGTTCTTTATGTGACATACTTCACATATTCATTTTTTTTTCTATACGCCATACTTTGTTTATATGAGTAAATAGTATTAGGGTGTTTTTTGTTGATTTACTCATTTTCAAGTTTTTTATTAACATATAACAAATATTTTTTCTTCATTGTAATATATATCTTACAGAAAATATATCAGTTTTAGAAAACAAATCGTCCAAAAGATAGATGTTATCAAAGAGATAACAAGAGATTATATCAAGTTAACCAAAAATTCGAAATACAGTAAACACTCTATAACTCGAACCTCCGATAAACATTGTTCTAATAAATAAATAAACCAATAAACTTCTATTCAAATGTTACCGCATGTTTGGGTTATCGAAAGTTCGAGTTAACAGGCTTCGACTGAATATCGAGACCGGGGTAAAAAATCGAGGTATCGAGATTCGAGCGTACGTGAAATAAGTTGGTCCAGAGCTTTTGTTTTCAATAAGTTTTCAATAAATTAAGAAATGATTTGCAAATTAAAATTCCTAGATTAGTGCAAATTTATTCTTGTGATCCAATAGGGTGTTACGTACTGATTGGATCCAAACTCAAATTTCCTGTTAATCATCCGATCTAATTTTCAATTCATATAATTTTTGCAAGAACCTATATCTATACTTCCTAAAGCATGATATACTAGGTTTGCACCACGTTTATGGAAATCGTTGAATAATAGCAGAAAGTTTTAGGGTAATGGTTTGGCCTATTTGCAATCTATGTGGTCAAATAAATCCTTTTGTAATGTTATCGGATTTTAAAAATAAATTAAATTTTTAATCACGTCTTGAGCGTTGGCATAGCATTTTTTCTCATTTCAAAATTTCGAAACATTTTACGCGAAATCGTATCTTCCGACTGCTACATGGAATTGATATTCATATCGCCAATGCAAAACATTTCGACGCTTAGACTTCACATCTGCGTACATAACCAAATTGAAGCTTTTCGGTCCCGTAATTTCCTTATGGTTTATAATTCGAACTTTTTTTTCCGATAAAGTCTCGATGTAAAAGTAATTTTCTTCATTACCTATAAAAAGAAAACAATTTTGTTGACCAATAAAAGAATAAAGATTTTCAACAAAAAACGATAAGTAAAAAGTTGCAAAAACTGGAAGAAAAGAAGAAAAGGAAAATGACAAAAAATACCTTTCGCAAAGTAAACATTTACTCGATAAAATTTTGGTTCAAAACCTGTCCAGTAAGTATAAAGAAAATCTCTATAGTTAACTGTTCGATAGAAATTGTATGTCACTCTTTTTACGGACTGCAAGGGAATCTTTCGGCATGTTTCGTTTCCATGACAAACCTTCATACAAGTTGCTGGCTCTTCATCCCTTTAGATAAAATTATTTTCGTGTGTGCATGAAATGTTTACGCATGTCACTCTGGTATAAAATACTTGCTATATAATCCTTACGCGCGCGATAAAAGAACTACCAGAGAGGAAGAATTTTGGCAGGATGCATGTGGAGGAGTGCAGATAGAACGTATGTAAACAAACACACAATTATAGAAAATGATTCCTTACTTCCGAGCAGTTCGGATGAAAAATGGATCCGGACATGATTGATTGATGCAAGCATAACTTCCAAACGTGTTGAAACAGAAGGACGAATCATTACATGGTTTCCCAACACTGCATTCATCAATATCTATTAATAAATTTTTTTTCAGCTTCTCAGTAGTATTCCCTATCATGGAATTGCTTGAGGTCAGCTAAATAAAAAAATGTCTCTAGGCTGGATAAAGCATTTCTTCATTTCATTTTTGCAAGTAATCTGAGAAAGTTTTCCCAACTTTTCCCTCCACACCATTCCTAATATCTACTCCCTATCATAATTTTGGTTGTCCTAAAGGTAATTACAAAAACAAAACTAGAGTAACAGGTGTTACCATGACAATATCGTCCACGTGTTTCGTAACCACTTGGACACGAGCATCTATAGGATCCTTCAGTGTTGATGCACTTGTAGTTGCAATATGCTCGGTTGGTCTTGCACTCATCAATATCTATGCATATGAATCTCGAAAATATTATATTCAATAACATTAAATATTGAGGGAGCAACCTCAAAAAGAGAAGAAGAAGAAGAATAGACATTTTGATGAATAAAGTGCAATAATACAAAATTTCTTACCAACACATTTTCCAGTTTTTGGATTAACAGTATATCCTGCTTGGCAGTCGCAGTAGTAACGTCCATGGGCATTCCGACAATTGCCCATTTTACCACATATATTCTTTTGCTCGCACTCATC
Source organism: Turritopsis rubra (assembly GCA_039566895.2). Taxonomy (NCBI): domain Eukaryota; kingdom Metazoa; phylum Cnidaria; class Hydrozoa; order Anthoathecata; family Oceaniidae; genus Turritopsis; species Turritopsis rubra. Next base: position 1,179,088 of record CM077625.1, on the reverse strand, counting down.
AATGTCTACAAAAACAACCAATCAAGTCAATCTATCAACTGACTTTTTTTTATCAAGGCATCTTCTAGTGTCATTTCATTACCTTCACAATATCCATTAACTAGCTTATATCCTTCATCGCAACGCACTCGTTTACAGTTATATGATCCAACTGAGTTCTGGCATTCAAAATTTTTGTAGCAGTTATGTGTATTAGCTTTGCATTCGTCGACATCTGAAGTAGAAATTATCAAAACGGTTTATTTTGAAAATGCAACAGTTTCTTAATTATACCAGATATTCAAATTCTCATTTTCTGAAAGAATATCCTTCACTCAAAGTACATACCTGCACATACGCTATCTCTGACGATTTCATAATTTGGATAGAAACAGTTTTTTAAACATCTATAATCTCCTTCGACGTTCAAACAAAATGAACGAGTTGGACACCTATGTGAACCAGCAATGCATTCGTTGATATCTGAAAACAAACATACAATTATTGAACCATTGAATCCAAAAATGTCATCGTATTAACAAAAATGTTGCAAATCCAATTTCCTGCTTACCAACGCATTTTCCATTTTTGTATTCAAAACCATCCTCGCATTTTGAAACATCAATTTTTTGACATATGTTACTAACTTTTTTGTAACCTTTTTCGCACGCAACACATTTATAGGTGCCAGGGGAATTACGGCATATATCAGCGCCCTGACAATTATGTAGGTTTGTAGCGCATTCGTTGACATCTTAAAAGAAAATTTATCAAAAAAGTATTTAGTTTTGAAAATAAATCAGTTGAATTGTAATCTGTCCCTATTCAAAACAGATAACCATCTTTGTTATGACCAACCCTTATAAAATCACCTTCGCATGTTTTATCATCTTTCTTTAGGATGTATCCTTGCTTACACAAACATTGTGGACCACTGCTCGTCTCTTCACAACCAGTAGCCTTTCCAAGATCACATGTTACATCTTTGCATGTTTTATTGATATTTGGCTTTTCTAGAATCAATAAAAATTCAAATTTACACGGATGTGTTATTGCAGAACAGGCTTGTCCACATATGCTGCCTGTTGTACGAGATTGCGCTGTTCACACTTATCCGAAAGCTATTTTGCTCTTGAACTCGATAACCCAAAACATAGTCCAATAAATTGAACATTTCATTTTTATTGTTCTGGTCACGTGTTCTGGTCACGAGATTTTTAAGTTTATTACTATTTTGGTGATTTCAAAACGAACGTCCGTGTTTCGGATAATTGAAACGAAATCATTCGATTTTCAAATTGAATAAATATATATAACAATATATATATTACACCGTTACAAAATGGAAGTGAACCTGATCTAAAAGCTGATCTAAAAACTATCCGTGTGAACCTGATCTAAAACAACTAAAAATACTACCTACCGGTTGTTCTTTGCTTCTGTGCTCTTTCACAACAGTTTTTAAATGCTGTGGTGCACATAAAATCCGAATATTGTTCTTCACACGATCCTTTATCGATTCCGTACGCTCTGCCTCGTTTGCAACATTCACAGCATAACTTTTGAGCTTCTCCGCCAACTAGATCTGTTGTTAAACACAACTGATTTGCTCTTTTAAAATATGAAAATATAATATAAAATATAAAATATGAAAGAGAAATAAAAAAACGCTTGTCTGCATTTTTATAAAAAAAACCTGTTTATTTATCAAGTGGTAAAGGTTTTTTAAAATAACAACCGTACTGTGGATATGAAAGTAAAGAACGCTACGTACAGTGCCAGTCTTTCACCCATCTGACAAAATTGTAATTTTGCTGTCGTTATGCAGCATTGCTTGTAAAACCCAATACACATTACTTTGTTCAGCCCTTTGAATTCGGACGCTACGGAAGCATCTGGCTTGCAATTACCGTTGTTACTCAAAATTAACGCTCCTCTCTTGTAGCCTTTTGTACAACAAATATCTGGATCTTTGGCCCACGTCAGACCTCGAAAGAAAAATGTAATGGATTTCAAAAACAAAATCAGGCTTACTTAAATAAGACTTCTTTAATGTATGTGCCGTATGAACATATGAATTGCATGAACTTACCCACAAGCAAAACCATATAAAATGCTGTAAAAGACATGCTCTAAAGCAAGTTTCTCTTATTTTCTGTTTTTCAGAATAGCTATCTCTCTCTGTTGCTCGAGTAATTTATTGTACTAACACTTTATTGTTTGGTTTTGAAAAGGTCACATCATCATGCTTACTTAATAAATCATGACGAATTGGTCTCCTCCGCAAAGATTCTTTTAACCCTTTGTAGAAGAAATCAACAAATCGCTTCAGAAATTTTTTATCAGACGATATATATAATAAAGATAGAATATCCGTCATGAACAGGAGAGAAAGATGAGTAAAGGAAAGGTCTAATACAGAATTTTTTTAAAAAAGAATTTTACTTGTTTTTACTTTCTGTTTTTGGTGCGCCAGTCGAGAGAGAGAGAGAGAGAGAGAGAATTCGCGTGGTCATTTTGTACTGAGTGTTTCATCATTTTGAGGTTTTTGTTAATCCAATGTCATTGGTTAAGGCGTTAACATAACTCACGTCATCTTCCAATAAATTCCGAAGAATAATTTGCCACGTACAAAAGGTCGACGCTGGAGTTTTTCCACTCAAACTGAAATTTAAAAACTTTTTGTAAGTCATAACAATAATAAAGATAAACAAACAAAAATAAACAAACACTCTGAATGAAAATCATTGCTTTGTCAATCAGTGTCTACATTCCTGGCATATCAATAGTTGCGAACGAGCTGAATCATCCCTATATCCACAACACTGTCAAATCGAATAATGTTTTCAGTAATAAAACGTTTGGTTCCAAAGGTTTACGAATTTTCAGCTAGAAATGAATCATACGTAGTCTTGTAATCTCAATGTTGAGACCATTTTTTTGCTCGAAGTAATTTTAGTCATAGAAATCAAAGCAAAAAAAGAGAAACTTAAAAACATGAAGAATATTAATCGATCATCATCTTTAGTACACAAAAGCTCCCTGAATGCAATAATGAAGAAACATCCACTTGAAACACCATGCTGTTCAGTTTGTAATCGTTGAATTTTCATTTTGGAATGTCTTTCGTATATTTACCAGGTTTATTATTTAACTATAGCTACAAACACCCCAGTTTCCATACCCTGCTTTAACTACAAACCAAGCAAAGTAGTTGTATGAAAATACACAGAAAGTGTTAACATCTAAAAAAATCTTATATAATTTTCATTTTTGATCCCTGCAGAGAAGCAAATCAAGTGCAAAGAAATTTGAGCATTTAATTGCAACATTCATGATATATAGTGAAAAAGGACATCAACATCAACATGACTTGAAAGTCATCTATTGGTTGACTTATTTTAAAAGCACAAGTTTCACAACGAAAAACGATCAAAAGTCAGAATCAGAATGATTTTAGTCTTTAGAAAGACTTGACACTCTTCAGCCCTATATTCAATGGAATGGATTCTAGGTCGATTTGTCAGCAACATAAAATCATAGTAGTCACAGACTCAAGTCATAATTAACAGTGTGGTTTGAGAAAACTTTATTGTCAGAAATTTTCGCGGGAAGAAATTTTCGCGAAATTAAATTATTTTTTGGCGGTGATTCGCGAAACTTATTCTCGTGAAAAACGATGATGTATATATTATTTTCCTGATAGTGATAGTGATAATGATTTTTGATATCTTTAATGAGGAGTTATTGTAATTTGTTAAACGTTCAAATTAGTTAAAAAATAATGTAGAACGTTAACCATCTTTCGTCTTATACCGATCTCAATGCCAAAAAATAAACAAATTAATGTGCGTACTGACTAAACAACGGAACCACCTGAGACGATCTGAACCGAGCTGAGACGATCTGAACCGAGCTGAGACGATCTGTTACGCTCTGAGACGAACTGAAACCACCAAGAGATGAGCTGAGACAACCCGAGACGACCCGAGACCATCTGTAAAAATCTACGCACCATACAAACCAATAACCACGTCGCCCGATTTGGGGATTTTCGGAGTACATGGGAATCCTCTCTCTTATCCCCTTTTCTCCACTCATGAATTTATTTGTGCAAACAGATTTTTCAAATTAACTTTGCTGTGTTTATGTAATGGCTTTTAATGCGCATCTGTCGATGTATTTGGCAAGATCTTGTCACGTGGCCAAATTTTCGTCTTAAAACGACTAAAAACTGAAACGGCATGGCTGGGTCAAAGTTGACTTGTGTTAAGTAGCTGGATTCTCAGTTTATATAAACACAATTCAATCAACAGATTACGTGACAAAAAGATCCTTAAAATGTCTTTTTTATATTTGCTATTATACATCTCAAATAACATAGTTTTTTTAAAGTTTTTTTTTAAATAAATATCTTCTTTGCTAGGACGATTCCCACCGACACTCGAAACATCCGGCAGCCGAAAGGACGGAGTTGATTTTTTTTTTCTCCGTGGTGGATTCAACTCGTTTCAGCTCATCTCTTGGTGGTTTCAGTTCGTCTCAGATCGTCTCAGATCGGTTCAGATCGTCTCAAGTGGTTCCGTTGCTTAGTCAGTATGATCAATGTGACAATTTTCCAAAATAAATGCTAAAAAAATGCATAATTTTTCATCATTCGCGAAATTAAATTCTTGAAAAATGTTTTGATTTTTGCTCATTATTATTTAAATTAATTCTCGCGAAATCTGCTAAATTTCACACAAAGAACGCCAGTCACGTGACATGAAAGTTACACAAAATCTGTGTAATCTTTATGCTGTGATTTTATCCTTCCTTCGGTTAGGCGTGTAATAATGTATATAGCTATGATATATCAAATCACATTACTCTGTGGCTTAGAGATGAGATTATCAGCAGCGAGTATATAGTGTGGAGAAAAGTAAAATGTCGACAGAAAATTAAAAATGGACCGGATTAAAGAAGTTATATATTTTCTCACCTTCTCAGATTTGTGTATAATTGAGGTGGTTCGATATTCAAGAAAAGAAATCAGAGAAAGATAACGAAAGGTCTATTAATAAATTGAGTGTGTACATCTGACGACCAGACTTATCGCATCATTACCTACACTTAGTTGTCAGTTATAAATGAACCAGACAATAAAGATGTGACGTATTATTTATAAACATTGGTGTTCTTTGCTCGATAATTACTGAATGTTTCAACATAGAGTATTAATGATCAAGGCATCATCTCCACAGGTTAATCAAATGTTCTTTATTCACTTTGAAAAAAATTCTGGGTATTTGCTTCCCTGCTGAGGGGTCATAAATGAAAATAAAAGTAAGATTGTTTTCAATAGACATTTACATATAATTATCAGTATTTTCATAAATTTTGTTTAATTTCAAGTTTACACAGGGTATTAGCAAATATATAATTAACTTTGAAAGTAGCTAGGGATACTCGTGAAGTACAATGTTTTGGATGAAAGACTTATTAAATCTATGAAATGATTCAATATTTTTTTCTACCTTCGACAACAGCAGTCTGTAAAAGATCTGGTCAGAGGGTGTATGTCTATTTCATCACTTCTTGTAAGTACTTCATTTAAATAAAATTTTTTGTTTATTATACCTAAATATTTTTGACATTTGAATGTATAACATGTAAAATGTTTCGTTTTTCATGTTTATATTTTACTGAAATATAATGCTTCAACTTTTTGTATATCTTCACTATTATGTATTGAAAAGAATTTGTAAGAAACATTTAACAATAGTTTTTTCTGGCATTTGCTTTTGTGAAATTGTTGCATATTTTCAAGGTTATAACAGAATAGGTGATCCAAAACATGGATATGGCCTTCTAATATTTATATATGGTGCTAAAAGCTTTTAAATGTGATGGTTTTAGGGGAAAAGATAACAATTGAAAAATCGATTTAAATCAATTAAGTGATTTCAAAATATGAATCAATTTTTCGTAAATTCATAATCCCATAATCAATTCTACCAAGGGTCTGCTCATATGGATAAAAATTACCTCGGTACGCGGGGAAACTTTACGCTTAGTCAGCAAAATTTTGTATTTGACGAGGAAATTGTTTTTCATATGAGCAGAATGAAACTTTTTAGTATGGCGAACAGTTTTCCCGCTTATCGAGGTAATTTCTACCCATATGAACAGCCCCTAAATCATTAAATTGATTCTGGCAAATCCCAAATCCCAGAATCGATTCCTCTGAATTACGTAATTCATCCAGTTCAGGAGAATTGATTTTTCAATTACTGTATCCTTTTCCCTAAAACCAACACAAATCATTTTTATGATTATCGTTCGATGCTCATAATATATACTTTATATAACATCAAAATTAAATTACTTTCTTTTCATCCAAATATTGACTGCAATGCTTTGTTTGTGCTCTATTTTGCTTCAAAGTCCTCTGTCTGAGATTGACAAAAACTTTGTGCTGTTGAACGAACTTTGATTCACCAGAAGTCGCCGAACTTAAGTTAATGGAATCCAAAAATTGTTTTATGATTTATCGATAATAATGATATTTAAATCATAGAAATATCAATCAATCTGTAAAAGTTCTTAAAACTGTATTCTTATGTAAAGCAATGTCACCATAATTTATCACTGTTGGCGCCACTTTGTTTTTTAGTAAAAGGTGCATCATGATAATGAAAATTTTTCTTCTTCACTTGTTGATTTCATTAAGAACATTGTGTGAGCATAGCTATACTAATTATAGAAAATAGATAATGCTACCATAATACAAGAGCATTTTGAATAATATAAAATTTATTGATGGCTAAAATAATGTTATTTTGAATAGTTCAACATTTTCTTCTGGCGGGCTTCTCCTTCCTTTTCTTCCTCAGCAATATTTGTGGGGGAATAGGGGAAGTTAAACATGAGAAGAGGCTGAACTCTATAGCTATACTACTATTTGATGGAATGACATTGCCTTTAAATAATTATGTGTGGAAACTAATGAAATTGTCCACAAAAATAAATCTAGAAACAGATAGCCTAAAACATAGTCAAGCAAGTAGACGTCGTCATTCTGAAAACATAGTGAGCAAGTAGACGTCGTCACTCTGAAAACATAGTGAGCAAGTAGACGTCGTCACTCTGAAAACATAGTGAGCAAGTAGACGTCGTCATTCTGAAAACATAGTGAGCAAGTAGACGTCGTCATTCTGAAAACATAGTCAAGCAAGTAGACGTCGTCACTCTGAAAACATAGTGAGCAAGTAGACGTCGTCATTCTGAAAACATAGTCAAGCAAGTAGACGTCGTCATTCTGAAAACATAGTCAAGCAAGTAGACGTCGTCATTCTGAAAACATAGTGAGCAAGTAGACGTCGTCATTCTGAAAACATAGTCAAGCAAGTAGACGTCGTCATTCTGAAAACATAGTGAGCAAGTAGACGTCGTCATTCTGAAAACATAGTGAGCAAGTAGACGTCGTCACTCTGAAAACATAGTCAAGCAAGTAGACGTCGTCATTCTGAAAACATAGTGAGCAAGTAGACGTCGTCATTCTGAAAACATAGTGAGCAAGTAGACGTCGTCATTCTGAAAACATAGTCCAGCAAGTAGACGTCGTCACTCTGAAAACATAGTGAGCAAGTAGACGTCGTCATTCTGAAAACATAGTCAAGCAAGTAGACGTCGTCATTCTGAAAACATAGTGAGCAAGTAGACGTCGTCATTCTGAAAACATAGTGAGCAAGTAGACGTCGTCATTCTGAAAACATAGTGAGCAAGTAGACGTCGTCATTCTGAAAACATAGTCAAGCAAGTAGACGTCGTCACTCTGAAAACATAGTGAGCAAGTAGACGTCGTCATTCTGAAAACATAGTGAGCAAGTAGACGTCGTCACTCTGAAAACATAGTGAGCAAGTAGACGTCGTCATTCTGAAAACATAGTCAAGCAAGTAGACGTCGTCACTCTGAAAACATAGTGAGCAAGTAGACGTCGTCACTCTGAAAACATAGTGAGCAAGTAGACGTCGTCACTCTGAAAACATAGTGAGCAAGTAGACGTCGTCACTCTGAAAACATAGTGAGCAAGTGGACGTCGTCACTCTGAAAACATAGTGAGCAAGTAGACGTCGTCACTCTGAAAACATAGTGAGCAAGTAGACGTCGTCACTCTGAAAACATAGTCAAGCAAGTAGACGTCGTCACTCTGAAAACATAGTCAAGCAAGTAGACGTCGTCACTCTGAAAACATAGTGAGCAAGTAGACGTCGTCACTCTGAAAACATAGTGAGCAAGTAGACGTCGTCACTCTGAAAACATAGTGAGCAAGTAGACGTCGTCACTCTGAAAACATAGTGAGCAAGTAGACGTCGTCACTCTGAAAACATAGTGAGCAAGTAGACGTCGTCACTCTGAAAACATAGTGAGCAAGTGGACGTCGTCATTCTGAAAACATAGTGAGCAAGTGGACGTCGTCATTCTGAAAACATAGTGAGCAAGTGGACGTCGTCACTCTGAAAACATAGTGAGCAAGTAGACGTCGTCATTCTGAAAACATAGTCAAGCAAGTAGACGTCGTCATTCTGAAAACATAGTCAAGCAAGTAGACGTCGTCACTCTGAAAACATAGTGAACAAGTAGAGTGGTTACTCCTCTCGTTGCTAGTGGTTACTCTGAAAATAATGAAAAGAAAGATAATGTTAGTGTTTTTTAAGAAAGACATTTTTGAGACATCCAGGCTATATTATCATCAACATTGATAAATCTTACGAGTATTCTGGGATACACTGTCTCAATCTTGTTTCTCATATATATTTCGCTATACGAGCCTTCAGGTCTGCAAACTCATTATTTGTTTTTTTATCGCATTATATACGCGTGGTTGTTTACAGACATATATATGCAGTTAATCTCATTTTCAGACCACCAAAGTTCGCAGTGTAGATGCTGTAAAATTTGTTTGGGTCAGTGAGGATAAGCATCAGGTTATGCCTCGTTCTTTCAAACACTTTTATAAGAGTTTTGACCGGAGAAGTTAACTGGTCTGGAAATGATATAAAAACGGACTCTATGTAGCTGGATGAAGAGTTGCTTATTTAGAAGTGCTTGAAATATATCATTAATTAATAATTAATAACAACAACAATTATGAATTGTGAATCCCAATCAAAACATTCAAACGAAATATTGTGTGCCGTTTGCATTTTTAGCAGTAGGGTAAAATCCAGCCATCCGATCGGAACATAGTGTCCTTCCCTTCACCATATTCATATCAAACCTTCCATTTCTTGAGTTGTTGCAATCTATTCCGAACGGTACAGGTGGATGGAAAAAATTATTTGTCCAATCACTAGGTTGTTCCACTAAAAATTCGTTCCTATTACGTAATGGTCTATTGTTTTGTGAATCACTTTCGAAGGAAACCTCGTATTCACTTCCTAAATCCATATATGTCATGTCGCTGCTAACGCTTTCGAAACTTCTGCAATCGCCTTTTTGTTGCGGCTGTAGAAAAATATTCGGTGAGATTCTGTATGACGTCAGCGATGAATCAGTTGAATATTTTGAATCTTTTGGTTCTTGATGGTATACGTCCATTGGTTCATGAAACATATCTATTGACCCGTTGCTGTATTGTATGCTTTGGCGTCGAAACACATCTCTTCTCTCTCGCGCGTTACTGTTTTTTCGTTTCGAGTGCATCGCGCAACGTTGTAAGGAAGCTGATTGGTCAGATTCAGGAATGCGTTGATTCAGCTCATCAAATTCTCGAAATGTCAAACTATCGTAACCACCGTCGTCGTGTGGTTGGCTGTTCCAGTATACGTTTTTGGAATGCATGTTCCTATACAGAGCATCCCCTCTATCAGTTGATACCGTCGCACATTCAACTTCATCCTGTGGATTCACATACATGTTCTTCTGAAAATCGTATGGTCTTTTAGCGTTTGACCATGGAAGAAAGTACGGATTCAAGCTGTTCTGAACATGACTGTTTACGGAGTAAGTTTTTTCTGATACACTGTAGCTGGTAGCACTAATATTTTCTTCGTTTTGATAATTGCTTAAAAATGCATCTCTGGGGGAACCGTCATTCACATTATCCATTTTGTTTCTATAAGTACGTTCAGATTTTTTGAGATTGTTTGTGGAAAGAGCATATCCGTTCTTTCTTTTAACGTCGTAATCTCGCTCATCCAAGCGATATGTCGGGCGAGAAATCTGCTCTCTATAAATCCCAGAAGTAGTAACCTCTGTTGGAGGCATCTTTCTCTGAATAAAATTGCTCTCCCTCAGGGATGTTGAGATTATATCTTTTCCATTAGCTGCAAACTTGCGAACAGACTCAACGAAACTTCGTTTTCTGGTTGGATAAGCTGTCATATTCTGCGTGGTATTTTTTGCGTCATAGATTTCAAGAGTGGAATTGCCCCTGCTAAATTTCCTTCCAATCAATTTGCTTTGGCCGTGCAAATCGGAAGTAGTTTGAGTCGATCGGGTTTCTTGGGGAGGCTTAAGTTTATCAATCGCCGTGCATGACTGCGAAGATATCTTACGATGGAATTCCTTATCTATTCGTCTATACAAACTGTTCGATTCGTCTTGAAAAGGTGCAGACCGGTCATCCCCTGATACGTCAAAGAAGGATACGGATTTTGACCTTCTCACACCTGTCATTGGGATGAATGGTTGCACCGTCGTAAGTGGGTTAAAGGAAGACGAGCGGTTGATAGATGAACTTTGAGGGAAACCAGGTTTAGTTTGAATTCTCCTATCGAACTCATTCCTCTTCCGTTCATTGTATCTGTTTTGTTTTTGAGTGGATGCGATCGGATGTGTTGTTCTTATGTCCAATATTCGTTTTATAGGGTTGTAATATTTTCTGTGTTGTTGCTTGCTCGTGTTTCTTTTCGTATAACCAATTTTATCTTGAACAGATTGAGGAACATATTGTTCAAAGAACTTTGTCAAAAATGCTCGTTTGTGAGCAAGTGGAGCTTCTTGCTTCCATTTCGGTGCAGGATGAACGATATCAGATTCAGAATCTAAACTTTCATCGAGACCACATGCTCTTTTGTACTCGTTAATTTGCTCGTTAATACGAACTTGTTCTTCCTTGAATTTTTTATCTTGCTGTTGACGCATCTCGTTCTGTCGTCGCCGTACACCACGACAGACATAACACGAAATACTTACTGGAATAAGGACAATTCCAGCAAGTATGAGAATGGGAGCAGCAGATTTCAACCATTTAATATCTTTCTTTTCTTCTTCCGGTTTGGTTTTTGTACACTCAGGGTTATTTGAAATATTCACAGATTTTACAGTTGTTATTTTGGACAAAGCATTTTTGAATTCATACGTAACGATACCATCAGGTCTGACCATCTTGTTTCTAATTTGAGTTATTCGTGCAAAGTTACACGAATCACCACCCTTAATGTTGACAAACGTTATGTCAAAACAGCCGTCCAGGAAATTACTGAGTTTCATGTGTTGAGTGTTACCGTTAAAAAATTCATCACTGAGAAGTTGGGCTAGCGCATACCGTGTATCCAGACTTTTGAAATAAGATGCTTTTGTCATGGTGGTACATATATTGATTTTATGAAAAATTCGTTCCTTTGTTTCAGTTATAAACAATTTGATTTCCTTCAAGTAGTTTATTCCTGTTGCTGTGGTTGCTTTAGCGTAAAATGTAAAGACGCCTGCATTTCCGTCTAACGGAAAGCCGTAAATTTCATTCCATCGCAGGTCCACCCAACTGTTGGGAAACAATGCTTTCCCGTCCTCAGTTAATAATTCTAAAGAAACGCTTTCGGTTGTGGTTCCCAGTAGTTCGTATGTATTGAGTTTATGTCGAAAAGCCATGCCAACGGTTCCCCGTACTTTTTCTGGACTATACCGTGTGTTCGTTATATCTTGATTGGACCATATTTGCAAGGCAACGACATGTGCTGCAAGATTTATGACGAGTGATGCTGATGAAAACGGCTTCATGTTCTGAAGAGACGCCTCTAAAAAGAGAAATTCCTCTTTTTGTTAAATATATGATTCATAAGACCGTGAGTCAAAACTACTGACCTTATTGAAAAAAGAAGAAGGGTTTTTTTATCCATTCAAAAAGCCGCCCATAGAAAGTTTTAAACCCCCTGTTCTTACAAAATCTATAACTAACTAATGTTATGGTCTATGTTCGATACGTCGCTTGGTGGATTAATTTCTTATGTTTTCTTCACAAGTTTCGTCAGCAGGGGACATACTTAATTATTCAAGTATATAAATTAGCAACAGGCAGCTGCATAAAGCAACAATATTTTGATTAAATGTTTAGGGATGAATCATATGTTAAGAAATGAAAAGAAAATCTCTCCTTTCCACACAATGTTGGTCATTCATGTCAATTTATGGATTTTTAGAATGATTCTGTCTTATTACTTTTAATTCTTTTATTTCCCAAGGATTCGAAAATTATTCTGCTTCATAGAGCTTCAGAGTTATAGAGGTGTTCTCTATGAAATGCGAGATAATCTATCAGCAATGAAAAGTTTAAAAAACTCAGAAACTCAAGAAAAGGTGTTTACTACCGTATTTTATTATCATTCATGCTCTCAACTAATATTCAGATGAGTAATTTGAATCAGCAAAAATTCTTTTAACTCTCAAAGATTCGTCTGCGTTTGCTCGAAATTCCAAATATCCTGAACAACAACACGTAAACAACAGCAACAAAAAAGGAACTATACCTGTTGCAACCTTCACTGAATTTTCAAATCGAAGAAAAACAATTTCTCTTCGAGCAAAGTAGTGTACTGCAAAAAAGAAACCTTTGGATGATGAATGCATGAATAAATTATGTGGACTTTATATTTCCTATTACTAAAATTTCATTCTCATTTCATTCTCATTTGGTAAAAAAAAATATAGAATCGCAAACGCAAGAATCAATACAAATTGATGTGAAAGAGAAAGCTTCTCTTCTTATTTATTTGATCGTAAAAGAGAAATGGAAGGACCAACTACCAGGCTAGTTGGAAGTTTTCTTGGAGAAAATCGAAATATTGCGAAACATATTTAAAAGTCGTGAGTTGACATCCACAATGCTCATGGGGATGCCAATTATGCTGACGTCAATAAAATATTTAGTAATGCGGACAAAATGGAAAAACACAAAAAAATATGGAAAGAAAATATATAAGAAGAAATAAAAGAAATATCTGTCATTCATTGCGAAATAGTCAATAAAATATAATCAATGAAATATAGTCGAAATAAAAAAATAGAACAAGATCAACATTGTTGATTAAAAAGATTTCCCGAGACAGTGTGTCCTAGAATACTCGTTTTATCAATGTTTATGATAATATCAACTCCAGAGGAAATAGAAGCTTTAAATAGCCTGCGTGTCTCAATAATGTATTTTTTAAATACGGTCCTAAATGGCCAAATCACGATTTTTGTCTTGGCCTAATAAGGGCCGGTCAGAAGGGTCTATATAAGGTATTGTGAAAACATGTCATTATATCAATCAATAGTGGTTCAAATCCGATGGCGGATTATTTCAAATATATTTATCATTTAGCACTAAATCTGTCTCTAATCATGTTTACTGTAACCTAGGAGGATAGCTGAAACCTACATTTACTTATTGTAACTTATTCTAATAAAAAAACAAAAAACACCTATCATCGGATTTGAACCAGTATGTTCTCGAAAAGAAATGCAAAGCTTTATGCCACTCGGCCATCTACACTTGCAATCCTGTGTATTTTTAAAAGTATATAAAAGATAAACAATTTAAAAGCTGTCGGAATAACCGATTCGGAATAGGCTGAAAAACGGTTGCAGCGCAACTCTTAGTCGATAAACAGAAAGCCTAAATAAATAAGATTTTTCCATTTACAGGGAAAACTTAAAAAGTGAGATACAGGGGCATTCTATCATGGATAATTACAACACCTATGTTAATTAATATTAACCAATCAATTCTTTTTGGCTTTCTCACGTGATTTGTAAGAACACGGACGAATTTAATTCTCGAACGAAAATCACGTGATGTTGTTATTTGTTGCTTTTTGTTGTTTTTTATTTTCCCTGCTGAAATACCTGCAAGCAAACTTTTAAAACTTTTTGTCTTTCTGTTGTTTTTTTCCTCTTTGTTTCTTCGACAATCAAATTACTTTTAGCGGTGTTTACCGCGCATGAGCAATTTAGCAAAAAACAACAACAAAAAACAGCGACCAATAGGATATTTAAGATCATAACGGCGCTTCATAACGGCACAGAAGCGAGTTGGTGTCGGGTCTCATGTATATACTCCTTTGAAATATATAGTTTGCTAGAATTAGAAGAATATTCCATCAGTCAGATCATCAGTCAGATTATTAGAAGGCAAAAAATAATCAGGTGAGCTGACAAAATATAGAAAAAGGTGTTAAGATTGATGTGAAACAAAGCTCCCAAATAGTTCTTAGTTATCTAAGAACAACCCAGGGGGAGATAAAAAAAGATCCAATCCCGCGATAGAAGTTATGACCTTTGTATCATGGTTAATGTTAGCAATACGTGGCAATACCTTCGTAGCAGCGTCCCTATATCATCCTTGGCCTCTTGGAAGTTCTTTCCTGGAAGAAGCTTGATAATATTAACTGGATCTGAGTTTCAGTTGACAAATTCTTCTGGAGAATAGTCAACCAAGTTTCAACCATGCCTGGACCACGTTTTGTAAGGTGTTGTTACATGCAATAAAAAAAATAGATGGGAAAGAAACTAAAGATTGAAAGCAGTTATGCTTTCCTTGAACACAGTTGAACCACCCTTAAAGATTAAAACAACACTCTTAAAAGTAGATGCTTTTGAGGTCCTGCACGAACATGTCAGCCATGCTAATATCAGTAGATACTCCAATTATATTTGTCCTATTTATGACAAAGTAGCTTAAGGAAATATTTGGGTTAACCAACCATAATTGAATTTCTGGAAAATTCAAATCGAACCTCTCCCGAAAGTCTTGGGCCCGTACGTGTCCGGTTTCCACTGTACATGAACAGTAACTGAAAATGGCGAAAAATAACTGAAAAGTAACTGAAAATGGGGAGTATGGACTCGAAGTGGGCGTTTATTCTGAAGTGGGCGCTCACTACAAAATGTTGTTTTAATCTTAAGCACTTACTTGAACAGGGAAAATTGGGTGGCATTGAACAGGGAAAATTGGGTGGCATTGGACCTAAAACTGAAATTATATTCTTTTTTTGTTCTTTCTTTCTTTCTTTAAAGTTGGTTTGGACATAGTTACAAGTACTAATTTACACCAACTTAAAAATATAAAATAAAGTTAAAATTACGTTTAAAATATATTATTCATATAACGAATATACAAAATAAAAAATATACAAAATTTACCTCTTTAGCAAGCACTGCAGTTCTTTGAAGTGGTTTGACAGCAGACTTAAACTCATTTAAATCTGTTAGAGTTTTCACGTAAGCTGACATGTTATTCCAAGCTGGACCACCCCGAAAACAAAAAGAGTTTAGTGTAATGTTGTTTTTCGCTGGTGGGACCTCCAATTTCTTGGTAGTATATGTATATAGTAAACCCATTTTTTGCACACAATGCTCCTCCATGGGTAAAGAAGATTGTGTACTTGTTTGCTACAAAACATCCAAATTAAAGGACAAATTTGATGACAAATTCCCTTAATGTGAGGATAAAATGAGAGTTTGTCACCAAGAGGTACATATGAAAAATCAAAGTAAAGGAATAATTGTATGTTTTGCTCCCATGAAATCTTTCACCTAACATTTGATAACAAGAACAAGTTTACACCATTAGGGAGATAAGTATATGACAGAGAATAATACCATTAGGGAGATAAGTATATGACGGAGAATAATAAACCTGATGGTCTGAAAGGGTGTTGTTTAATATATAAGATTGGTAATGCATGAGAATATGGTGAAAGTTGTGAAAGGAATGGAAAGCATGTAGCAAAACTGAATCTGCTATCCAGCAGTTAATACTTTCAGAAATCCACCATGAGTTCAAAGTGGAAGATTTTGTGCTAGCTCCACACAATAGAAACATTCGATATATTTCATAAACATCTTAGTTTAGGATAATCCTTTTCATGCAAAAATACTTTGAACTTCGTTTTTTTTATTTTATCTTCTAAATAATTCAAAATCACGAACCGTTTATTGTGTAAATGTTAAGGAAAAATATAATAGTTTTGGTGAAGACTTCTCACATAGTTGTATGTTTAACATGATTTTAGTGCTTTTATGTCAGTACTTGCTGCGTGCATCAAGTTTTGATCGAACAAGTCATCACTTTAAAGATCATTCTAGAATAACTAGAAGCGCGAACAATAATACGAAGAACGATAGCAACAGCATTCCTCCTGTTGTTACAAATACGAAAGGTGGCAATATTGAGCAGTTCGATAAAAAAGTTTTTGCAATCTTGAACCAAAAGCCGACATTGGTTGATGTCAATGAAGAAATTGACACCATCAATATCAACACAGGAGGAGTGTTTCGATATATCATTCCTTTACATCTAGTACCGTCACGACGGATTTTTTTGACGGAGAGGTTGACTTTTCAATTACGTACCAAAGATAATCTGCCGCTTTATAAGAACGCATGGATAACATACGACGTGGACGAAAAAAAAATTATTGGTTTTCCTCTGCAAGGAAACGAGGGAGCTTCAACTTTTCTTCTGATTGCTATGATGTCAAATCAACCGCTTCCTAAAAAGTATAAATTGACCATCACTGTCGCTCTTGACCAAACAGAATATCTCCATAAAGTGATATTGAAGCTTAATCCCTCGTCCGTCCGCAAAATCATCACCGAATTGAAAGTTCGAATAAATTTCATCCGTCTCCTTGTATCCTATCTTCGATCTGCTGGCATGTTGATAAGCGAGGCAAATCTGGTCATAACGGAACTTAACCCTAGTGCAGGTACTCTAGCCTGGTCTATTGCAACGTACAGTACCAGCACGTGTGATAGGGAAATTAATGACAAACTGGTGCCGAGTTTGGTGGTCGGAAAAAAACCAAACACACGACTTCAAGCTGTCTTAGATGTTCAGTTCCATGTCAAAAGTGTTGAAATAGAACTGAAGAAGCCATGTCAATTCCGAGTTGATAGTTCTGACGATGAAAGTTCGTTGCCGTACGTTAGTGCCATGATTGTCTCGATCATCGTTGTCGTATTGATTAGTCCAATCATTGTTGCTTTCATTGTGAAATATTATTTTCGAAGAAAGCATGAGCAATCGTCATCTCCACGTGCGACGTACGTCAATAGAACGGTACCAATAGATCGTGTTGAGAATAACAGTGGCGTCAGTGAAGACGAAGATGACGATTGCACTTCACCGACAATACATTTGAAATACCGATGGGATACATCTACTATTGACAGGTCAGCTTCAAAAAGAGTAGAAATGGAGATTTCCGAGAAAGGAAATACAACGAAGTATAAAGCAAAAAGAAGAAATGACGACACAGATTCAGCGAAACGACGTGATATGAAGGCGACATCTTCAGAACAGCCGCCAAGTATACACTCGACGTTTGCAAATACATTTGGTGGCTTAACATCGCAAATAACAAAAGCTTTTCGAATGAAGGCTCCAATACCAACAACGGAAAATCAATACACTACAGAAACCTTCCCTTCAATAGATAAGGGAGAGAGTAACAATATTCGTTGGAAAAGATCACAGCTACACAAAATGAAGAAGGTTAAAGCATATCAAACCTCCCAGTACACCGAGGTGGAGGATCAATTATTCTCATCACGTTTTGAGCGAAAGGAAATGCAAGCCGAGGATTCCCAAATTAATCCGTCAGTCGACGCTTTAACAAATATACTGACGTCAGCAATAAACAAATTTGCCTCTCTGCTCCAAAAACCAGTAGATTCATCAGCCCCTTCCAATGAAATGACGAATTATCCTTTTACACAAAATGATATCCCAGCATGCACTGGAGATATGAATGATGGAACATTTTCTTCAGATCCACATTATGATGATACTGTTTCTTATATTAATGTTCCAGCGCAAGAAAGATATTGTTTTGGTGATCGTGAGAATTTCTCACTTTATAATCAACACCCTAGTGGAAACCGAGCACATTTTCTCTCGGATTATCACAACCCAAACTCACAAGAGCTGAGACACTGTCACTACTGTCGTCACGACTGCCGAAGTCATGGAAAAGTCATATGTCACGAAAGTGGAATTGAAAATCGTAACCGGTCAATTGTGTCATACAAACCATCATGGCAGCGTCGTAATGAATTTATGTCTTGTCGGTTTGCAAGAATTGAAGAAAGTTCACAAGAAAAAAACCGAAATTATGGTCAATTCTTTGGAAAGAATTTTGATAGAGAAACAATTGGAAGTCAATTTGAAGAAGCGACGCAGGGAGAAGAATACGAATACGAGGCTAATCATTAAAAAACTGATCGTATCTACTCGTGTCTGATCGTATCTAATTGTGTTTGATCGTATGTACTCGTGTTTGATTGTTTCTATTTCTTGTTTTGTAAAATTTGAATCAGCGATATAATTATGTTCCTCTTTCTCGATGTCTCACAAACGGTTTCATATCAATCTTGTTACAAACCTCTTCTCCGTTCAAGAAATGAAGTTACAACAGTGGTCCCACGGTCAAGAATTTTTTTTCAAAATCAGAAGATATCTTCAGAAGATATGACAAAAAGCTTAACTTTCTTTGCTTCAGTAAGTAACAAGAAGGGGGAGGGGCATTACCGAACTTTTAATGCTTCTAGTCACCTAATTTGATGATTGATACTAAAATACATAAAATATGCCCACCCTATTTGCCACCCTATTTGCCGAATCCACATTAAGTATACGTTCCTTTCAATCGCATTAAAGCAAATCCACGTTGCTCAATAACGTTTCTTGACAGGCGCACTAAGCATTTCATATTAAGATATGAAACCGATCACTTACTAGAAAATGAGGAAACGATATATCGAGTGATGAAAATGTTAAAATTACATCGAGTTATATCCTGACATATATGTTGAATATACTTCAACTACTGCTTCCTGTTTATTAGGTACTAAATACACGATAACAGAAATTTTAAGGGTGATTTTCGAGAAAACTGCAGGGATGTCAACTTTTTTGATTTGAATTCTCCACATCTTTACACGCAAAAATATGTAAAAAATATTTTGGTTCTCAGAGGTGCACCACAAAAGTGTCACTTAAGCCGTTTTTGAATGCTTGGCCAATGGTCGACATTAAAAAAGATGAGCGAGAAATATGAATCATAATTGAAAACAAAGTTTCTGAATTAAAAAAATAGAAAAATGAAAAACTTGGTAGGGGAGGAAAAGGTTTTATGTTTTCCTCACCCACATTGCAGCATAGCTCTTGCGACATGTTGTTTCAAGGGCGTCCATCTTTGGAACTTGAAAGTCTCAACTAGATAATAAATAATAAAACAGTAGTTCTGATATACAGATTCAAAATGATATGACATAGAAGAAGTGTTAAAAAACTCAATGACTTGTGTATTCAATCCCCACACTTCCTACACCGTCATCTTTACTCTGCTAACAAAATACTGTGTCGCATACTTGCAGCGGTGGACCTAGCAGTAATAGAATGGAGGCTTACAATGTCCTAAAATGTTTAATCTTCTTTTTAATCTTCAGTGTTAGGTTACTTGTACGTTTTTGTTTTCTACTCTACATAACTTAACTCTCCTCCACACATAACTTAACTCTCCTCCATAAATTTTGCTTAGCTCTAGATCAGTCTCTGGGTTGTCCACGACAAATCTCTTTGCATTTGCAAACTTAAGAATAGGTAGGTACCTTTTGTGTTTTCCTACGTCAAACTCAAGCCAAGTTAATTATTATTATTAAATCCTCAGTTATAAATACATATATACAATGCATATACAAATACTGTTATCATGGAGGTCCTGTGTTGAAAAAAAAGCTAAAATTAGTATCATAAAACAATTAGAACATTAAAAGTAGAATTATATCAAACATTAGAAAACAATAAGACTCAAGCAGAAGTTTAGTATCGTAAAATAGATGGGATGTGAGATGAAAAGAAGAAAGGATTTCAAAAACGATAAGAAACCCAAAGCATTGACGCCGATTAAATCAACCAGGGCTACAGGAAAATCATAATTTCTTCAGTAAAGGAGGTTGTATATTAATTCCCCCTGAAAAAGAAAGAATTCCGTGCGGCTTCTAACTTCACTTTAGGCAGGGAGTCGGATCAGAATTCCCTTGTTTCTTGTATCTCGTCCATTACACAATTCAAAATAGTTTTGAAAATTGGTGCAGACATCATTCGTTAGACACGGTGAACATACTTTGCAGTTTTGCATAACTCTACTTGACATCTCGACAATGTAAAGGAATGAAGACAACGTCTGTATCAAACAGTATCAATATGAACTCAACTTGAATCAATATTTGAATTGTTGACTTATAATTGTAAGTTTTTTTGCCATTACTAATAGAGAAACTGCGATATCATCTGAAACAACTCTAATCAAATTGAATATGAAACAACTCTGTTTTATTTACATCAAGCATGAATTCTTAATGATTGAAGTATCTTTACAAACTGCAATTCTCTTGTTTGGGTCACAATTACACAATATCCGTTAATATAAGGGATATGTTCCCAGTACAGGCCAGGTTCCTCTTTGTGAAGCAGTTTTGGTCGTGTTTCAGGGTCACTTGGCTGGATAAGGAATTGATTGTCAAATAATATCTGGTTAAAGATCTGAATTTGTCCATGCAACTGTCGACCTGAAGTTCCGCAATACCATTGCCGATAAAGGTTCGTCAGTTCCCCAAACAACAACTCCTTTATTACAGAGTGTGGCTAATGATGTTTCTTGTTTTTATAAATCTTCTGTTTTAAGTTATTAAAATTACTTATGGGATTTCTTAATTTTTTTTACTAGCCATGATCCTTCAAAGTGAGCAGGAGCAAAGTTACTCACGCGGAAATGTAAAAAATCTTGCAAAACAAAAAAGAAAAAGGAATTTCAGGATTCCATATTGTTGTTATATTTAGCCATATTTTCGAACTGACGATTAAACCTTGAATTTACATACTAGGTCAACCACCACTCAGCGCCAACATTATCTGAACAGTTGCATCGTTTCCATCAATAAAGGAAACGCTGTTGATACAATATATTTTGACTTCGCCAAGGCTTTCGATACAGTTCTGCATAAACGATTACTAGTAAAGCTGAAGTCGTACGGCATCGAAGGGCAAATATTCAATTAGATCAAAGCCTTCCTTTTCGATAGAACCCAGATCATTAGAGTTAATAGAACTGAATCTTAAGAACTGAAGAACGATCAACTGAAGTACAATCTTGAATTATAAAATATGAGCGGTTCATTATAGAGGCAAGTAAGTGCATGCGAACTTGTAATTCTATATGAATAATTTGTTCAATTTTGGATTTTGGAGAGGAAAGCCATGATTGGCGAGCTATGATAGATAAACTATGAGAGGGCTCATGTTTTTGACCTACCCTGAAGAAATCGATTTAGAAGATCCGTTCCTTTTTTTAAGCCATTCGGGGAATTGGAAAACAATACACACCTGATGAAGTCATTTCTAATATTTCTTCATTATCATATATATCTATAGTTTAGTATTCTAAAATTATTTTGTTTAAACAAAAACAACTTGCTGCTTATCTGAATTGGATAGCAAATTTTCTTGCAATAAGCGAATTATTAAGTTCAAGATGATTTATTCCATAAAACTGGAAAATTAAACTGGATCAAATATTCTGGATAATTTTTCATATAAATAAAGTTTTTTTGTGTATCTGCGTTTAAACACATAAATAGCTATCTCTCTCGATAAGAATTTGTATTAATAAATCTAAATATTTCCATTACAATAACAGGAAAACAAGGAAACTGATTGGTTGATGCTAAACATCATTGAAATTGATTGGTTGTTTCATAATTTTGACACGATTTCAGAGAGAAATGATCAAACATAAAATTCTGCCCCCAAACGTTATGAATTACAAACATTCTATTAAAACATCAATTTTTCAGAACACTAACAAAGAAACAAAAATATGGAAGTTTTTATCAAAAAATATGAAGGTCAAAATGAAAGTTAAACCCCAAAAATGAAATTTCTTCAGTTATTCGACGATTCTTGCTCTTTCAGTCTCGGTTTGAAATAAAATTATTGGTTTCCGGTGATTCGGTCACATTACAAACATCTACATCTTCATCCGGCGAATTCGATGCTGATGCTACGAGCTTTCTCGGAACACATTGCTTTCGTTTTCGACCAATTTTCGTTGCCTCTGACTCGGGTTCGTAATTTGGCTTTACTGGACTTGGTGATTGCGCTATAGAGAGATATGAAAAGTTACAGAATTTCAAACCATTCCATTCACAAACAAATCATTACTACCAAAATGCATTGCAAATAGATCTATTACTCAAAAACGTGACTCAAACAAACACCTAAGCTCATAAACTTACATTCTTCGAATCTGTTGGCAACATTTGAATGTTCATGGTGTGGATAGTCGTATTGAAACTCCGATGTCTGATAGCGTAACATATGAGGAGAATGTATGTGACGATGATAGTGACGTTGGAATTCTGGGTAATCATGTCGGTATTTTTCCATGGAATGGGAATGACGTTCGTGATACATATGAGTACCATGTACATCATCCATGCCCGCCGACAAATGATATGGGTGACCATAAAAATATTTGCCATCATGACCGGAATGATCTTTGTGATTATACTGATACTTGTCACGGAAGCGGTGATGGTCATCGGTGTCACGATGAATAAAGTGAGGACGTAGATCATCTGCATATAGCGAGTCTGGCCTTGACGACGCGACTTTGCCCCTACAAGCTCGTTGAGTATTTTCTTTATCAACTTCAAAATTCCCATTCATTGTTTTTACTTTTTCTTTACCGCATTCTGTGTCCGTGCTATCGTTAGAATTGTTGAAGTTATCGGTACGGTCCTCGGAATTTCCAAGCATTTTTAACCGGGCTCTCCTCCGCCTTTGTGCTTCTCTATTCGATCTCCGTCTTCGTTCCAACTGGTCCACAGTAACACGATCTTTGGAATCAGGTTTTATTGATCTCTGTTGAGAGATTTTGTTATCTTCATGTATCATCTTGTTCGCCATGCTCAATTCTATTTCTGTACTTGGCTGTACAATCACTAACTTTTCCTCATCGTCATCATCGCCATCCAGATTTTCTGTCCATTCGGGTGAATCTTTCTTTAATGTCGAACAAATACTCTCTAACACACTCTTTTTGCATTCACATGGAGATTTACTAGTTTCACTGACTGGTGAAATGTCTTTTGTCTTCAAATCTTCACAATCTCTAGTTTTGGGAACAACTTGCAGTAGTTCTGTATCCACATCACTCCTGATATACAATGATTGTTTGCATTCTTCTTTCATCCTTCGATCAGACGAGTCAGCATCTCTCCTTGATTCTTCTTCCACATTCACTGACAATGCCTGCGGTGAGCGCCGATGGTAATCCAATCGGTCAATTGATTCATATCTACCGATAACGTGATGAGGAAGTTTCTCATGCGAATGGTGAAAGATCGGCGATTGTTGATAATAGTGATGCGATAAACCATCATCACGAACTCTGTGTTGATACTGATCGTGTGTCGCTTGACTTTTAGCCTAATAATAAAATGTTCGTACCCTTCCTAGTTACAACATCAACAGAATTTCGTAAGTAAATATAATAAAAATATACAAGACTTACTTTTTCCATTCTTATCCTGGCTCGTCGTTCCCTTTGATAATCACGTTCCCTCCGTCGTAGTTCTTCCAATTCATCTTCGGTTAGTTTTTTTCGGTCAACATTTCTACTTATCATTTTTTTCTTCTCAGGTGGAGATGCATCCAGTTCATTATTTGGCTTATGGGGAGGAGAGATGGATGTTTCATGAACGGCATTGAACGGCTTGTGTAACGGCGAGAAGGAATGTGGAGACAGCAAATGCCTCTTGTGATGTTCAACAAAAGGATAGTGATGTTCAACAATGCGTTCCTCTTTTACGGAATGCTCGGGCAAATGTCTGGGGAAGTACATATCTGAATAATGTCTTTCTCTTAAATAATGACTAGTTGGGGAGTAATGAGTCTCTGGCATCAAGACAACTGGATAATGCATTCGGTGGTGAGAAGGTTGGTGGTGGTGGTGGTGATGTGAAGGGTAGTGAGGTGACAATCGATAAGGAAATGGAGGTGGACTGAGGCGTTGCCTTGGTGACAGCCTACCATCATTCACTGATGGACTTTTGTGTAATGCAACATTGGTTGCGTCTCTTAAGTCGTCATCCAATTTGTGTTTCATGCTATCATTAGTAACATCATGAATTGAAGTTTCACTAGGAGATTCTTTCGATTCTTCACTGGATTGTGGAGAAGTATTTCTCTCATCGCCGATCTTCAAATAAATAAATAAATAAATAATACATAATAAATAATAAATAACAACAACAACAACAACAACAACAATAATAATAATAATAATAAACAACAAACGTTTGAACATTCAGTCGAGAAGAGAAAAATACAGAAAATAAGAATTACATCATCAATTTCACTCACAGGTGAATTTCCGTTCACACTGCGAAATCGTTCACGTTGTTTTCTTTTAGAATCACGCTCTCTTTTTCTTAACCTTTCCAATTCTTCAGATGGCAAAAATTGGCGCTGAATGGCAACCTTTTTTTGAAGTCTGTCAGGCTCAGTGGCATCGTCAGAATTATGCGGTAAATGTTCATCCCCCCCATCAGAATAGCAGTCCACCACGTCATTGGGTTTCGTAAAATTTTGTGATTGAATATATTCATCAGGAGACAAAGCACGTGGTATCCTTTCTGTTCCCTCGACAGGCTTGTCTATCTGAAATATTTCAACAAAAAAATAATGGTTAAATACACGAGACCCTTATTTTTGCGATTAGATTAAATTTCACTTACAAATTCATCCGTAATAGGAGCAGCTTTGTGCGGAGACATATTGCAAACCATAGAAGGAATTGCGGAAGACTTTTTGGTTGATCTTTTGGCGATGCTACTGTCATTCGAGTTGTCTGTTTGATCGAGAAACGCTTCCCATGCAGCATCGTCGTCATGCCATCCTTGGGCTTGTCTCTAAGCAACAAGAAAAATAATTAATTAATAGAACAAAAAATTTTTATCTTCTGTTGACAACTTCTTTTCTTCAGTCAAATGACGTAAAAAGTCGAAGAAAAAAAATTAATTAAAAATGAACAAGAAAACTGTTAGTATCATTTTTCTCAAAATTTGGTTTCTAAATTAGGACAGACATTCAATTTAATTTTGAATTGTACTCGGGAAGCCCATTATATTTTATTATCAATCCTACACACCAAAAGAAAATCAAAAACAACAATAAAATAATGCCAAACATAGATCAGATGAAGCAGCTGGCGAAGTAAAATAGGATTTCGTTCATTTTGCTTTGTCAATTTTTCAAACATATTGATGATACACACATAAGAGAAAATCTTAGTACATATTCATCGATCAAAGAAAAAAACACACCTGCCTTCTATCTTGGTACAGGACAAAAGATTTTGATAAATTAAAGTGTTGAGAACACAAAAGAATCACTTTTTATTGTGAAGGCCATCAATTAATGACATATGCTTCTATTTTTTTCGCAGTATAAAGAAAATATAATACGCTATCAAAATAAAATGTTAGAAAGACAATATTCGCCATCAGGATTTCTTTCATCAATTTTTTTTTCTTCCCGCAAACACATAAAGAGTGAAAATGACAGAAAAGAAAAAACGAATATAAATTAATAAAAATAGAAAAATATCAATAAAATGTTATATTATTAAAATGAAAATAATAATAATAACATTTTATTGAAGTTTGAGGAAATATCAATAATATAAAAATCTATCGAAGATACTTCCCCCTTTTTTTATGCAAACGAATATGAACAATTAATTTACCTTTTGTGCGCGAATCCTGTCCCTACGATTCTGTTGTGCTTTCCGTTCCCGTTCTCGTAACTTTCGAAGTTCATCAGGAGACATGTCACACCGATTTCGTTTTCGGGCGTTTCTTTTCTTTCTAGTTTCAGGTTGTCTTTGAAAATCATGGCCATTCATTTTCTCGTTTGATTTAGAGTAGTTGTAAATCTCAGAATATTCACTTGGTAAGGATTCATCCTCTTTTGCTGTGTCGTCTTCTTTAGTTCCACCAACTTTCATATCCGTTGAGTTGGTTCTATGAATTTCAGTGTGATCCGTTTCATCTTCGGAGATGTCCTTCACGCAATGACTCTCAACATTAAAGCCATTAATACTGTCTTGGTGAAAGGAAAGTAGAGGGTACGCTGCAACAGTTTCTGCGGCCATATTTGTTTTGACGGGGACTCTGGACGGAAAAATCTCTTTCCTTTGTCCTAAATTCCAAAATAAAAATTAATTGGTAATCAAGATTATTTATAACTAGCTGACGATTATGTTTTGCAAACTTTTGTAAAAATCTAACATAAAAATCTTTTTTTCTTCTGTCACAACGAAAGTACCAGTCAACAAATAAATGATCGTAACTCAGATTTTTCCACATGACTGCTTCTGAGCATCAATTCAAAAAACAGAACACAGTTTAGCACATGCGGAATGATTAGAAACGAGTCTCTGGACGACAACGAACGTTCAAAATACTCAACAACACATAATAATAATAATAATATAGTCAGAACAAATAACTTTTATTCTAGGATATAAAATAAAAAATATGCAAAATCCTATAATTACCTTAAATAAGTACATGGACTTGTTCAATCGTTTGCGTTTTGTTTTTAAAAACTTTTCATTTCGTCTTAAAACGTGTTTTTTCTTCTCTTCTTCTTCGTTTTCTTCTCACGAAGACAATATCTTAAATTTAATGACACAGTCATTGTGTCACCAGCACGTCAATCTAAATCTTCATTCGAATAACGTAAATGAGAGCATGTAATAATGCGGACCAGACAGAATTCGATGAAATCAAGAAGAAACTACAGATTTTAATTGATTTTATTATATTTATATTAAGTGCGGGCGTTAAAACTCAAGGGAGAGAAAATAAAATCTGATTAAATCACGCTAATAAAAAAGGGGATGTTTGGTCCCTTTTTCCCAATTTAATATTTAGGCTCCTTGCAGATCAAACTCGTCATGAATGTGAAAAGAGTTTTTACTGCTGCAAGAGAAAACACTTAACTCCTACGAAGTTTTATTTACTAAAGGGTCACACTTCCCTTAAAATGTTGTTGGAGAGAAGAAAAATAACTAAATAAAATCATGAAATGGAAAAATGAAGACTATCCACCCCAAGTCTGTTAATTCAGATTTTATAATTATTTCAAATCAGTTCTGGTCTGTGGAATTAATTTTCAAACGTAAACATTAGCAGACTGGAACGGTTTTACACTTTCGTTGAACAATTTAACCAATCACATGCGACTAATTTTAAGATAACAAAAGAAAATTTATATCATTGTTTAACCATGCTTAAATTTTATTGTCATAAAATGCATATTTTGTAATCTCAGGAAAAACACCTGTCCCTTTCAGCTATAGCGCGTTTTTTTTTTATCATTGATACTCGTGATAATATCAAAGTTGTCTGTTTACAACTCATTAGAATTCGTCCTGCTTTATCCTATATTTGTTTCGTTAACTCCCAAATCTAATGTAACCCAAATTAATATCGTGGTGACGGGTCATGCACTAATAATAAATCTTCAAACATGAGATAATTATTTCATTGACGATAAATTCCCCCGTGAGAAGACCGATTGTCATTCTTATTGCTGTAAACAGGTGACAATTTTAACGGGGGTTCGCTATCGCACTATACTGCTTGTTACACAATTAATTTAAAAGTTAGCATTATAGATTGCAAATTAATAATCCTAGAACACGAAGCAATAAATTTAATTTCCAAACTGTAAATTAAGAATAAAAAAGTGGCGATTTATTGGGAAAAAGTAATGATTTCTTCATACAAAATTTTTTTTTTGACCACCAGAATTTATCTGACTTTGTCATGTCACCAAGCAACGTGTTGTTTGCATGAAACATCTGCTATTTTTTCGTTTATTATTTGTTCAATAAAAAACATCAACTCTTGTTTCGAAAAAAACATAATCATTAAAATCCCACCAAGACATAAAATTAAATTTTTTGTCATTTACGTTTACTTAGAAATAAACTACTCTTAAATATTTCATGTTTCATATTTCATTTCCATCTTGTCATAACACAATAGGACAGGGGTTTCACTCACTTCTGTACAAAAGGACTATATCTGATGTCCACGTTGCGGCTAAACCGTCTGTTATTCTTTCACATAAACACAAGAAAAGCATACATTCAGTATTACTCATGTGGCAGTTGACAATCCAACTGAATTATATATTGTGTTTTGAGAATGTTGTTACGCTTGAGTTATTCATTCCATACATCAAAATTAACTATGGTGACATTTATCATAACTTATTTCCTTATCAATCTGAGTGTTTCAACACATGCACACGAACAAGACAATATACAGGAATTGACTACAGCCGACTAAAGTCTTTCGGTCTCTTTCGATCTCTTTCGATCGCTTCGTTGATCCAAATTATAACCCAGGAATAAGTGATCGATATGAAGATTGGAATTGGTATAGCGGTCAGATTTAAACAGTTTTCGTTTTTTAAGCATACGCATTCCAAGGCTTTTAACAGTGAGGTATCGTCATAAAAATTGTCTGAGAAAATACAATGTACTCTCTCTCTATCTCAAACTCGTAAGGGACTTGTTCGAGATAGAGAACAGCTTAAGGGCTATGGAGATGTCTAAGGGACCGAGAAAATTGTTCGAGATAGGGAGAAGTTCGAGATAGAGGGTCGTGTTCGAGACAGAGAGAGATCACTGTATAAAAAATTGAAATAATACACTAGAACACATATAATTCGAATTCATCAAGGAAGAAGGCAAGAAAAGCGTTTCCATATCTTATCAAAGTTTGATAATGGACGAACTGGAAAACATGATTTTTTTGAATTACAACCCAAAAACCAACCCAAAAAAAGAAAGAATACTGAAAAGATTCACATCAGACCAAAACCTTTAGCGTTGGATATGGCTTGATTCACATCAGACCAAAACATTGAGCGTTGAATATGGCTTAATTCACATCAGACCAAAACCTTCAGCGTTGGATATGGCTTGATTCACATCAGACCAAAACCTTTAGCGTTGGATATGGCTTTCAAGAGACGTTCACGAAGTTTTTCTAGATTGTTGTATTCAGGAAGCAGAAGAACATTGAAACACGTATGAGCTGTTGGCAGCCTAAACACAAAATAGTCTCATTTAAATACATACGAATGTGATGGAGAGATCAGGTATTATATGCGGAGCAGATATGTTCACATGTTGTGGAGCTGATACAAATCATTCGAATTATTCCGTTTCGCATATCGGATTGATCGGATCTATTATGGACAGAAGACCTATTCCGATATGAAAATCACTCTGAAGTGACATCTTTCAGCAACGAGTCAAAAATGTACCTGTCGGAATCTTCACCGTTTTTAGCGATAATGAGCTTTAATTTTGCCAATCCACCGACAGGAACACGATCACTCCCAGTAATGAAATTTAACAATTGCTTCATTTGTTCACGTGACATTCCATGAACAACCTCCCAAAAATACCTACAATTAATATCAGAAAAAAATGAAAATTTTGGAGCGGTTTTTAACATGCTTCATCTTATTATCCTAAGTTTCCACCATCCAAAGCCGTTGAACACGTGATCCCACTGGGGTTAAATTGAAGCGATTTTCATTTCTACGACTAATCGAATATGGTAAGCAAAAACAAAAGAAATCGATGGAATTCTAAAAAAATCACAATTACAATCAATAGAAAAGCCGTTTTATTGAATCCGTTCAGCCCACCTAACTAAAGCGGGCGATACACGATCATATTTATCAAATAAATTTTTAAAGTGACAGGTGCATGTCAGTTTCATTCTAACACGTCATTAGATTTCCGACTTCACTTCTAAAACACAAGTATACGAAAAGAGATTTTACAATTGGAGAGAGTAAAATAATGACGTCAAAAAGTCGCAAAAAATAAATCGAAAAAAATACCGATTGAATATTACAAGATGGTAAGAATTGAATATATTAAATATTTACAAGTCATAATTCATAAATATTAGCTATGTGACACAGAAAAAAAAGCAACATCATTTTGAATAGAGTTGAGGAAATGAAAAAGATGTTTCGTTCAAAATGGAATGGTTTGATAGCATGTTTTATTTTGACATTAGTAACAATTTTGTATCTGGTTAAGTATAAAGATTTAAATAGTTACATCGTAATCAATCATAATAATTACCTGTTTGGAGAACGTGCCGGCAAAAAAGTAAGTTTATTAACAACACTTTTATTGGAACTGAAAAAGTATTTGCCCTGTTTTTAATAGTTCTATCCAAATGAACTTTGCATTCAAACCAAATGTTTTTATCTTTCAGTCTGAGCAGGCAAGATGATTTTTGTCAGATCTGAAAGTGATATTTTGGATTATTTGTCCACATCATAACTTCTTGTCTTTTGAGAAGTCAGCACAGGTTCTCTTGAAAAAAAACCCGATTAACAGAACAATTTTTTTTTTTTGGTAGTTCTACACGCCGGTCACGTTTCATCACAGTAAAGAGCAAGAAAAACGGCTACAACATCTACGAAAGTTTTGTATTGATAATCGAGATTCGTACGGTATTGACTCGCTCATAGGATTTGTAAGATCGCATAAAACGAATAAAGCGCATTTCTACGTGAGTGATAGAAGAAAGATTGTATATTGCGGTGTACCAAAGATTGCAAGCACGAATTGGAAACGATTATTATTGCTTTTTGAAAGTACAATCAACGACACGTCGGATATGTCGGTGACGAAGAAACATCAAGTCCACAGTTTTCCACAACAACGTTTGTTTTCGTTGATCAGTAAAGAGCAAGTGAAGAGAGTGCTATTTCATTATTACAAATTCTTTTTCGTGCGCCATCCGTTTGAGCGATTAGTATCAGCGTACAGGAATAAGTTTGTCGATAATAACGTGTACTTTAGAACACAATACGGTTCACAGATACTGCGGGCGTACCGCAAAAACCTCACAGAGGTGGAGTACCGTCGAGGCAAAGGGGTAACTTTCGAAGAATTTGCTAGTTGGGTGTTGGACGGACGAGTATTCGACGATCATTGGAATCCGATAGATAAAATCTGTCATCCTTGTGTGTTGCCGTACAATTTCGTCGGAAAAATGGAGACGTTACTTGAAGATGCTGACCAAGTCTTACGGGATATCGGATCAAAAGAACGTTTTCCAGTGAATAAAACTGATGGATACAAGGTCTCATCAAACAAATTAATGTACGAATATTTCTTGACATTAAAGCCGACACTGATTTTTCGTCTATACCAAAGATACAAGACCGACTTCGCAGCATTCGGATACGATATCCCGATGCGTATTAAAGATTATATATCAAAAACTGAGGACAATAGTACATTAATTCCGGAATCTTTTAAAAACTTAAAAAAATAACCGTAATATGATAGCAGAGTTGCTACCCTACAAACAGATGGGAATTACCCTACAGATGGGAATCACCCTGCAGATGTTAATTATCCTACAAACAGAAGAAGGAGATCACCTTATAACAGATTTGTCTTTTGAATAACCTCCATCATATTCTGTTGCATTCTCTAACTCTTGCATATCAAATACCTACAAGAAAAAAGAGGGTTCTCATTGTACTCATTACAAGTTGAGAAGGCTAGTCGTTGTTGTTTTGCTATATTTAGTCTATGTTACCTGGCTTCCACAAACAAGTAATTCCAATTCTTCAGGTCTGAATAACGTTCTGAGTATGGAATCGTTTGTGACAATATCAAATCCTTTTTTAAAGGCTTCAAACTAAAGGAAAAATTATGAAAACATGAAGACTGGACAGTTCGTAGAAATTGTTCAATTGGACATATACGAAACCAATACCTGTTTGCGTATAGAAGAATTGAGAAGGAAATCTGCGTATCTGGCTGTATATTCCTGGAAGAAAATTAATATGGAATGTTTTCGAACACAATTTCATACACATACACAAATTTTCGATACTGAAAGATATTGAAAGTGACTAGATAACTAGTGACGAGAATTTGCAGGACAAATCGAATTTAAGAATGTTTGCAAAGGTCTGCTTACCTCCCTATTTTCCTTGTTAACATTGATATTCTTCCCGTCTTTTATAAGTTCATAATTTACCAGAGAACCGTATACTTCATAACTGACTTCAAAGGTGGCCATTATGTCGGCTTCAATGTTGCCATCATAAGAAAATAACTTCCTCAAGCTTTTGTAAATACTCTAAAATGAATTAAAAATCTTATGTCAGTAAAATCACAGACTTGTTGTAACTTAGGATACAAATTCCTGGTCATAACTAAGGAGTTTGTTAGGGTTAATTAAATCAACCAGAAATTTTCAGCAGGTACAAAAGAACCCATAAATAAAATCTTGAAATAAACTTACTGGGTGCGAATGTTGTAAATCATCAAATTTTCCATTCACATTAAGCAATTTTCGATACAATACAGGTGGAAAATGAATATCAAGGATTACGTTGTTGTAAATTGCAATACCAAACAACAAACCAATCAAATAGAACTGATTTTCGGTCTCAAATGATGCAGGATTAAACCAATAAAATCCGGATTGCTCATTGAATTTAAACATGCCTAAACAAAGGTGTGAAAACTTTTGAAAAGCACAAAGTAAACTGGGAAAATCCATAATGAGTTTAATGGACCATTTTTTCTGTTGACAGAAAATTTTGTCATAATGCAAGAATAAGTAAGAACAAACTGGCATACCAAAATCAGGATTAAACAATTCTTCGATAACAAGCTGGAAGAATTCTTTACTCACACCACCTTCATCAATTCCTTGTTCCCCTTCAAATTCAACATAAATTTGTTTTTTAAAATCATCTGGTTGATCTTGTGCTACCATTTCAAGCTGAAAACAAATTTCAATCATTATTCATTTGGAATCGATTGATTGGCTGTAAGTGCGCATTACACACAAATGCAGAAATGTTTGCAGAAATTTATATACCTTAACGGCCCTAAAAGGGCCACCGTTAAAAGGGCCAAAAATTTTGAACCTTTCACAAAAAGCGGCGTTAATTTTCTACTTATTTTTGCTAATGTATTACACACACCATATTTTAGGCATTTTTCATAACGGTCACAAAATAACACTTTGCACAAAACCGTTTAAGAAAAAATGGAAACTTTTGTCAATAATCAAATTGAAAATTTGATTTTGAACAGCAAAGAAAACAAAGAAGATGACATAGAAGATTAATTACAGATTAATAAGATTAAGAACATAATGTAAAAAGCAACAAGACAGTTGCTGTAATTGATAAGTATAATATTTTTTTCAAGAAAAATAAAACAAATGATGCAGGCAGAAGTGCGTAAAAATATTGTCAATTTTTTCTAATTTGAGTGTATCATATCTTTGAGTGGCATAAAACATGGTCCTAAATGGTGTAAAACCAAATTTTGCAATCAGCAGAAATAGGGCTGGTGTAAAAAGGGCTGATAAGGTAGTGACTTTCGCAATCCTTATTCACACAACAACAATATCAAAACATTTAGCATATGTCTGGCATTCGATATTGATAGTATTTGAGGATTCGAGGCTTTCAAGCATTTTCATTCACGATAAGAGATGTTATTGTTATTGAAAAATGCAGTTATCATGCTCGGAAACATTAAAAGCACTCATAAGTGCACCTTAAGGGTCTAATGGAAACTAAGCCTTAGACCCCACATTACAACCATTTTTTCTTATTGAATTTCCATTTCACAATGTGTTTTCTTGGAGTAAAGAACATCTATCAAACAAGAAGTTTATTAAAACTTACACGAACTAATGCATCTTGTATTAAATGATCTCGTCTGACATGAAGTTTTAAATAGGTAGATGGTATCTGTCCCTGCATCAAACCATACAAAATAGTCATTCTTCGTTCACTGTACATTCGTACACGGTTATCATAATATAAACCAAGACTTTTTGTAGCAGTTCCCAGCACAAATGGGTAATTCAAAAATGAAAACCTAATTCCAATGTCTTTATAATGCATGAAATCTCGATCCATTTCAATGGCATCATTCAAACATTCATTGATGAAATCTTCATAGGGAATTAAAGGTTTGCTGCACTGTAGGATTTTCAAATTAAGTTTTTCTATTAACTCATCTTTATCCTCAATTTTATCACTCATGGCAACTGCTTCACCCAAAAGACTGCTTCCATTATCCATAGGGTCATCGGTATCTTTATAATAATCTTCATCAGGGCTGGTATAATTCAAAACCGTTCTACTTTCCATTTCACCTCCTAAAATACTTGCAAGATATACAAGCTTTATACACTTTACTGAATTGGTTATTGGATGATCGTCATTCACAGGTAGAGATGTAGTAGCATGTGGTCCAGTCAGTATACGAACTGTTATCATTTGTTGAAAAACATCTAGAAGTTTGCGAAGATTCTCAGCTGAATGTTTAGACCAATACTTCACAAGTATACATTGCAAATTAACTGACAGAGCCGTTATTGCACGAAGCATATTTGGCAGAGCGCTTTCAAGGTACTCAGGGCTATGTAAATTCGGATTCAAAAGAACGATCACAAACTGATTCAAATCACAAGGTTGTAACTGCTTATTGCGTGTCTTCAGTTCAATTTCAATGCTGTTCCCCAACGCATTAATACCATTTATGATGGAATTTTCAACACTGTCTTCTTCTAAACCTAGCAACAAGTTATAGGAGTCTACAACTTCCTTATAATCAACAGGGATTACAGATCCAGGATCAGTTTCATCCACAGAATCCTTCAAAGGAAAGCTTTTATTTAGAAGCTCAGGAGATGAAAAAACTTTCCCGAGTATTCTGACAAGAGGTTTGAAATCATGATATTCATTTTTGCACGACTCCACCATCTCTTGTAGGTATTGCAAACTGAGAACAGGCTCAGAATTGTAGACAGATGTTGCAACAGTCTGTTCTGATGATATGGGTGTCGTCATTTCTATAAGCATTTTATAAAGTAAAATTTAAGATAGAAATACATTTCATCTTTCAGTTAATAGTATAAAAAGTTTCTTATTTTAATACAAATACGAATCATCTCGATATTTTAGATTTTTATATGTTATAGGTTAGCTTGCATTTTCATTTAGCAATGTTGTCATTTTGACATTTCATCTAAATTTGTTTTCTCTTTCAAACTACTCATCAAAAGAAGCTTACCCATAACATCACTGCAGATTAGTGCCTTTTCTATTAGGAGTCGCAATGCCATGGCTGCAGCATCATCACATGACAATGCAACACGCCCTCCAGAAACACACTGTCTATTGACACAGTTTGTACGACCACATCCAGTAGTCAATTGCTGAAAGTACTGTTTGATTAAAACTTCCGGATTGGCTTTTCTAAAAGAAAAGAAACAAATTTTCCTAGAAAATTCAAGAAACAAATCCATATAACTCCAGCTTACAAACTTATAAGAAAATAATGAAATGAACAAAGAATAACTTACAATCTTCCACCATTAGGGCTCTTTATTCTAAAAAAATGAAATCAGAAAAGAAATATATTCTAACATCAAGAATATATATAAATATATATATATGACATGACTTTGAGGTAACTCTGGCATTTACAAATCACATTCAGAACATTTGAATTTAAAATGAAGGTCACTTTTATAACATAATAAACTCAGATTAAAATATCTAGATGATCTACAGCAGATGGTTCTTCTTCTTAAGATTTCATGTTTAGTTACTGTAATAAGTCCAATTAGTGGCCTGGTCCTTAATTACTAATTTTTACTTTTATACTCAATGGCCCTGAAAAATGTCACTTTGATGTCAAAAATGAAGACATTTAATGATATGATGTTAAAGCATTTGTAGTATGAATAAAATTTTGACAAGAAATAATTCAGCTCTTAAATCCTTAGTGAGAAATGATCAAATGTTCAAACTTCAAAATGAGCAGTGCATCAAGAAAAATAAACCAATCCTGAAATTATTTAAGTTACTTGCTTTAAGAAGAATTGATAATAACATCCATTATATATAGACAAGGGATATAGCACAACAATCTGGCACAATGCCTAATGTTTTTTTTCTTTATTCAAAAAGATAATACCTCAAAGTTTCAAAAACTGCTGTGTATCTCTTTTCTTAACGCCCTGGGGTCATGTGACAGTAACGTCATTCAACAAACTTTTATATCATCAAAAACATTAACCACTTACACCGTTGGAAAGCCCTTTAAAAATATGACTAATTGGGCATATGAACATATATCTGAAAATTTCGTCTTCTTCAGTTATGAAAGGGTTTTTAACATCACATGACCAAAATGACGTCATGAGGGAAAAATATTGACATGCAAACCTAGTCAATCTATATATCATTGAAAAGCTTAGAAATAGAGGATTCAATTAAGGCTTGAAATTAAGGCTCGTTTATATTGCAAAATTGAATCCTCTTTTTCGAAGCTTTCCAATGATATATAGGTGGACTAGGTTTGCATGTCAATATTTTCCCCCTTCAAGTATATATTAAGAAAACAAACATTAGGCATTGTGCCAAAAGTGTTTGAGAGTGTTCAGGGGAAGTTCAGGCATTTCAAGACATTATGGTAAACAGTAAAGCATTGGGATATTTGGTTCAATTTGGTTGACTTATATAAGACACTGATTATTATCTTATTTCTGTCCAACTTGCTAATTTATTCAATAAATTAACTTGCATTTGATAAAAACGAAGTAAATATACCTGTCATCATTTTTTAATTCTTTTGGAGGTAATCCAGAAGACATGATTTTGTATCACTAACACAAACCTCTAAAGAAAATTAATTTAAAATGATTTCCTTGCTGTATAATATTTTCATAATGATAATGACAAGATGAATATGAAGGAGATGTCATACATATTCCACCCCCCCCCCCCCCCCCCCCCCCCTTTCAATTTGGCTACCAGGAGAATTCCGGTATCACTGTTTCATCTTACACTCTCCCAGTGAAGTTACATAACTGAAATTATGATTTATCACAAGCGTATTAGCCAAGATTTTTTGTCCACTGACAGTAAAATGTCCATTATGGAGTCAAAAAAGTTTTGTTGAAGAAAAGCAACTTCCTTTTTTATAATTATTTTATTACTATAGCCATTTCAACCTTCCTCCAAATCAGTATATAACAGTGAATTAAAAAATTCTCCAAAACTATTCTCTAGTGCATAATACATGGTTCTAGACTATATTACAATAAAATTTAATTGAATAACTTAAGGGGTCAGACATGCTATATATATACATTAAAAATTAGCTTGTGTTGCTTTAAAAATAAGGCCTCAGACACTTTACATCAAAACATATTACATATTACATTATTACCTCACCAATTACGAACATCATCAATAATAACATAAAAAAATAAATGCTTCCGGATATTTATTTATATAACCTTTTTTAATGTTGGTTGTTTACAATAGTTAAACAACTAATTAAAACCAACCAACATAATAAAAGCAAGGGACCTAATACACTTAAAAGTGAAATAAATAAAATAATTAACTTACAACTAAAATTTATGATACATCAGGCACAAGACTTACATTGACAGTATATGGATGGCAGTACTTTATACAAGATACAGATCCTTGGAAAATCAGCCGTGTATGTAATCCAGTGCCAAAAATGGAAAAATCCAATAAAGCCTAAAGGTTTTCGACCAATATCCCTCTTCACCTTGAAAGGTACTTAATCAAATGGTGGAATATATCATCTTAAAAACATCTACCAGCCAAAAAAAGCATGATTTCAAAAGAACAACTCAACAGAAACATTGCAGCTGAAATGAAAAAAGCAATGAAAAGTGGAGAAGTCAACCTATCCATCTTATCAGACTATAGCAAAACTTTCGATACTGTCCATCATGCTACCCTAATTAAAAAACTATTGAACCTTGGATTATCATCAAATTCCATTAAACTTATCCATATTTACTTGGTACAACGTAAACAACAAATTCAAATAGATGATAAAATATCCAAAACCATCGAAATGACGTACGGTGTACCCCAAGATAGCATAATTGGTCCTGTATTGTTTAACTTATATGTGGTGGTTATGTCAACCATCATGTCGAACACATATCTGCAATATGCAGATGACACAAACTTTTGGTCACTGTAAACCACAAAATCTCTGACAGTGTGCCAAAGACATAAGTAAAGACCTTGATCAACTATCACAATGGTCAAGCAACAACAACCTCGCGTTTAATCAAAAGAAATCCAAGACAATGTTAATTGCTATGTTAACACTAATTAAAAGGAAGTCAAAAATCACATTTAACAAAACTTTATCAACATATATCTTCGTATTCCTTGGAAACGGCAAAAACAATTACGAGAAATACTTATTCTGTCGAAGGTTGACTACTTATGCTGACGTTCCAAACTACTTGAAACTTTTACACTTAGTTTTTGTTATTTTAATGCTATATAAGAAATGGATAGGAGTCTGCATCATCAACTAACATGTTTTATTAAAAACGTTATATACAACAAATAAATTTGAAATTATATAATTACTTTGATGAAACAATTGATTGGAATAAATTCAATCAGGACTTGAATGAAATAGACTGGTCAAAACATATTCAATGATCTCTACTGATAAACAGCTAGAGGCATTCTTGTGTCACCTCATACTATCTCAGATTGTTATGTTCCAAAAAGAAAAATCTTTAAAAATACAAGTAAAAGCTACGAAATTCTACATGATCGTCACATTCTGATTAGAAAGTGACAGAAACTCGTAAAGAAACATTCAAAAACTTTTTCAACAAACAAGATTGCTAAACTTGATGAACAATCAACATGGAATTCCAATTACAAAAATCATACAAAGAATCAAAACTGAAAGCAGTACAAGCAATAAAGAATAACACAAAATATCATTA
The DNA here is from genome assembly GCA_039566895.2 of Turritopsis rubra. NCBI lineage: Eukaryota > Metazoa > Cnidaria > Hydrozoa > Anthoathecata > Oceaniidae > Turritopsis > Turritopsis rubra. Next base: position 1,139,877 of record CM077625.1, on the reverse strand, counting down.
CTCATAATGCTAGAAAATGCTAGAAAAAACAGCTAGAGTTGGCCCTCTGTATGATAAAAGGAAGGAATTTTTCACCAACTCAAGTAAGATGGCAGATTTATTGCAGCAACAATAGGTATATCTGTATTCAGCCAACCAGACGATACAAACGTCACTGAAATGTCTGAAATATCTGTCACTGCAAATGATATTACTGGAAGCAAATAATTCACTCTATGAATGCAGCTGCTGGACCAGATGAAGTTCCAGCTGTTCTCTTTTAAGTAGTGTGTCAAACATATATATTGCTTTTCCTCTCAGTCTATTTTGGAGAAACTGCTTTAGACATTGTGGTTTCACCCCTACTACTAAAGACTGGTTACATTGCTCCTATCCACAAACGTGGGGACCAAGGAGAACCAAGCAACTACTGACCAGTGGCTTATACCAAATTTTACCAAAATATTATCAAAAACTGTCAGAAAAAAAGTTGTTTATCAACTTGAAAGAAACCACCTATAAATATAATGATTCACAACATGGTTTTAGAGCTGGGTGTTCCTGCCTTAGTCAACTTCTGATGCATTTTGACACCATTACGTCTTACCTAAGAGGGTCAAATGTGGACACTGTGTACCTAGACTTCTGCAAGGCATTCGTTAAAGTTGATCATAGAATTCGAATAACTAAATTATATACATAATCTTCATATTCATCAGAAGATTGTTGCATGGATAAAATCTTTCATAACTGGAAGAATATAATTCGTAATAGATGCTGAAGTTATTTCTGGGGTACTACAAGTGTCAGTCCACGATCCATTATTGTTCTTGATAATGATAAGTGGCATTGACAATGACATTAGATACTCAATCTTATCAAGCTTCACTGATGATACAAGTATGTTGAAAGAGATGAACATCAGACTTGTGTGAAGACCTCACAAAACAAAAGGCGAATTTGTGGATGAAGGGTCAAAATATGCCTGATTTTGCGGAATTAATTTTTGCGGATACGAAATATAAAAGATTTTTCATGCTTTACATATCTTCTTTTCAAACATAAAACTAACAATCTTCCCGTTTATAAACAACAAACTAACAACTAAGAAAAAAAGCGATAAAAATTTTTTTGTGGAATTTATTTTTCCAGATCAACCAATTTAATAGCATTTTGCGGAATTTATTTTGGTGTTTCGGAGGTAAATCCGCAATAATTAATTCCGCACGGATTTATTCCGCATTAATTAATTCCCTAAGTATAAAGTAATAAGTAAAATGTCACAACTTCGTTGTTACTTTTTATATTTGATTATAAACCTTGAGCATTTGAAAAGGAGTTGAGATAATCTACAGTTCTTGATTTCATCTCCACATTAAGTACTGAATAGGTTGAGATGCTTTTCTAAACCTCCAAAATATTTATAACCATGGCCAGCACTCTGCTCCAAATCTACAGAACATCAATATCTCCTCCTCCCGATCGTAGGTTTTTGCACCTGAAAATTCCAGTTTGAGACTTAAAAATTCTGCTTAGCTTTTCTAGCAGTAGTTGCATAATTTTGGGGGGTGGTTGGAGTTCGTTGGGGGAGGTTGTAGGGTTATAAGTACTAGTCATATTCAACATTACATAGGGCTACGGAAGAAGTTAAAAGTCTAAAAAGGGACCAAATATGTCTTTCTTATAGAGTTTAGGAGATAATCATCATTTTCAACAACATTGAAAGACAAAGAAATAATATTTTATCTATTCATCATTGTATCTCTAATATATTATCATTTATCTCTTTTATTGCATTAAAGGGAAATGTAAACAAAACAACTATCTTTTTCCATCCTGTTTCCCCGCAAGCGTTCGGTCGAAAGCGAGCATATAGCATCCATATATTTAAAGGCGATGTTTGGTGGGCAGACCCCAACTGCGTTCCGGTGAATTTTCATTGGTTTTTTGACATTTTATCGTTCAGAAATATATTTTTTTCTAATCTCTTCATGTAAAAACTTCATTGACTCAAATCAAACAAAACGAAATTTTCACGTAGGCAAAAGTTCGGTGTTGGAATTAGACCCGCCTTGCACATATCACTCGTAGTTTTTTCGCAATCAAGTTTCTTGTGCACTAATTTATGGAACTGTCGTTTCAAACTAATGTCTACGAATACCATTTGTTCGTTGAATATTTCACGGCAAACCGCTGATTTCGGTTTCGTTCGACACCCGAATGATTATTCTCGCCTTACGAAAGAAGTGCAGAGAATCCAGTAAAACTTGAATAACATCAACTAACCAGCAACTTTCTTTATCACGTTCGATAAAAGTGCATTCCAATAAATCATAAGCCAATAACAAACGAGCGTGTAAGTCCCTTTTTAATTTCCTGGTTGGCAAAAAATGGTGAAATTCGCGCAAATTTTTAGTTACCGCAAAAGTTCTGACAATAAAGTATTTGTCTTGATTTGCTCCTCTTTTAAAGAAAAGTTTACTTTGGAACACACTAAATTTCTTCGGACTGGGAGCAACCAGCCTCGTTAAAATAAAGCTCAAAACCCTTTGAATTATGACTTCAAAATTTTCCTCAGTCCCTATCTTGGGACTCCCATCGATTCTGATATGACATAGTTGATTTATTATTTTTCATAATCACTTACAATATCCTATTCAGATTCAGAGCTGCAGGGGACAGCCGAACAGTTTTTAATGTAAAATGTTTCCAACTGTAATTCAACGAAAAGATTAATTGGTGAGAGAAACACAATCTTCCTTTTATGTTCTGAAATGATTACTCAGAAGTCGTTTATTTGAGAGCAACATTTACGACATAATTTATTTAAGTCTTCTCTCAGGGGGTGATCACGAGGCGGGCTGAATTATTTACAACCCATTACATGAGAAAATTTCAGCCCTGTTAACCGGGCTGGTTAATGTCACGCGATGGAAGTTTAATTTTCCATTCAAATAAAAAAAGACAATCAGTTAAACGGCCTGGCCCGGTTGAACAATCACATGAGAAATTTTTAGACAAGACGAGATCCCGGCAAAGCGAGCTGACTCGTTTCACATGTGATCACACATCTAAATTTATTAGAGTTTTTTTAATGATAGCAATATCTCGGTTTACCGGGCTGAATTTTGTCATGTGATCACCCCCCTTAATCACAAATCCTTTATAAATCCTGAATAAATTAATAGGTATAATTGTTAATATTTCACAAAAACCACGAAACAAATTCAAATCAATATAATTACAAATAAGGCCATCTGTATATACGGAATTACTGAAATTTGGACAATTTATGGTATTCTTACTACCGAATGTCGACTGGAATGTTAGGTGTTTGGATTTGAGGAAAAAATACTGGCGATTCTCGCCATTTCCGAAGGCTCCACAGGAATTTTTGTTTTGATGCGTTCCATTAATATTTTATCACTTTCTGTGGGACCAGGTGTGGACCAGGTGGGTGGTACAAAATACTCATCAGTTTCCGTTTGAAGTGGTCTTGGTGATCGACGAAAATTTGCTGCAATGCGTAGCGCTTTTATTGATTCAGCCATCTCTTTCGGGCGCATGAAAAAGTTTGGCAATGTAGTTGCTTCATTATTTCTATGGCTGCAAGATTATGTCAAGGAAGTTTCTCAAGGAGAAAAGGTAAATGTTATATTCTTCAAGACAAAGGAGATGCTTATATGGAGAAAATATTCACTGCATGTTAAAAGTTAGGTCGAAAAGATACAGAGATGAAGTAATCGTGGGTTCCAAAGTTGGATTGTTGTCGTTGATTTTCACAGAATTGGAAGCATCAATATTTCCTTTACGAGTGGATGTTGTGGAATCCTCTCTGTTCTCACCATTCCGCGTGTTTGGGAGCACTAGATTATCAGGCTCTGTTATATCTGCTGAATGTTCACTACTGGAATATCTTTCTAGAAAGATACTTTCAGGTTCAATCAGTGCTGGAGTATAGTCTGTAGAAATCATATTTGCTTTCATTGGTTCCTTAGATTGGATAATGATATCGTCATGACAAGTGTTCGTATCGCTAGTCGTTTGGTTGTTCAGATTCTCGACGGTAATTCCAACTTGAGGTAGTACTCGAGAAAAATCCACGTCATCAGATTGAGCGATATCTTTCAAATGTTTATATTTGATCTCGAAACGTTTTAAATGTTCCATTAATTCGTCCGTACTTCCAGTCAAGGATTGGTTATCTACATCAGAATAAGTTTGTTCGTCACCTGACTCCAGGCTGTTTGGCAGATCATCCTTTGAATTGAAAACACCCTCTTTCCCGGTTTTCAGCTCTGACGCGCAATCCTCCTCCGTAGAGTTTATTTCAACAATAGATTCCGACAGTGACAGTGAACGGTCAGCGGTCGCATAAGGTGTCACTTCGGATTCCATTTGAACACTCGTAAGTAGTTCGTTGGAAAGACCTTGACTTTGCTTTTTCGGTTCATTTTCTACATCAGCTGTTCCTTGGTAATGAGGAAGTTCTCTTGTCAGAGAGATTGGGCAAACTGGATCAACTCTGTTTTTAATCTGTTTGGTCATCTCACTTAAATCATTCAACTGACGTCTCAACTGTTCAAACAAAACTGCTTTACACGTGTCGTGCATATTCAAATCGGTTTCTGGGTGTTTCGAAAATAATCCGATATCAAAATTTACTGGTGCAGTGAGTTCAAAGTTTTTAAAAAATTTCGATGATCGGGATGGTGATAGCGTTACAGATGGAATAATTCCAACTTTCAGTTGACCGATTATCTTTCGATTAAAATCTTGAATATTGTACCAACCAGAGACCTGTTTCATTCCTATGCAAATATCGTATACGAGGTTAATATTCTCAAGGCATCGATTAAACCTTGTTCTTAACTCAATACGAGGCACAAACGGTTTCGTAATAACTGTTTTCATACATCAGGATGAAATTTTACATAAAATAGACATACCTACAAACAACGGTTCAGGATCAACATGCGCTATTCCCAACAAAATATCACGATTTAGTTCTTGCACTTCTTTCACACACCTCCATACTTTGAATGCTAGATTCTTATACCTCAAGACTTCCGGATTTAACGATTCAACTTTCTGGAAATCGAATTTGGGTTTTGTTGTCTGATGACAAACATTGGTATGAACAACCGGATGAGTATCGGCCAACTGATATGAAACATAAATATCAGGTTGACAGTAAGAATCTCCTCGAAGATATAACGGTAAGTGTAACGCTTCTTCAATATGAAAATGAATAGGCATCTGTTGAGGATCATCTACAGATAGTGGTGAGCTCACTTTTTTGGGGATTTTTGTGTCAGCATCTCTTGCTTGTGTGCAAATGTCTGCCACTAGGCTATTTTCTTCATTTATCGACTGATCATCGGTCGGATACTCCAGTGATGTATCATATCTCTCAGGATCGACCACTTCAACGCATCGTTCATTCATTGAAAATGCTAATCTTGCTTTGGCACCGCAAATATCGGCACTTCCAGCTTTGAAAAAATTGTATAATCCACTAAAAGCGAAAGGATGAATTCCATGAGGTCCATGATAAATTCATCACAAAAAAAAAAGAAGGAAAGGGGTCGTGTTTTTCACCTTCACGGTTCAAGTACGCAATGCCTGTAATCTATGACAAGTCTAAAATACTCAGATGGTCAAAAGCCTTTTCAAAACTCGAATCCATGATCTGATAATAGAGTTTATTACCTGAAGGAATGCTTTTGGAAAGGTGATCGAGAAAAAACACTCCAATCGATATAGCATGAACCGATCAATTTATCGTATGTCCGATGGTTGCTCTCTTTTCGTTTTGAGGAGTCACTTGCCATACTTAACCAAAATTGAATTTCAAAACTTTCCTCTCTTAAATACCTATTAAGTAAGAAATACTTAAAAATACTTCAAACATTTCACGTTCCATAAAACTCCAGATATTTCATATCACTTACCACGCGAACGAAGTTGTCGGAGCTACTCTGAATGACTTAGAGTGCTCTAATGAACAGTCGAACCTACCATCTTCGCGTCTGATTAATTTCATTAAATGAGAGCAAACAGGTGCTATATAAAAACATATTAAATACAAAATATTAGAAAGTATTATAAAACATTAAAAAGTAATGTCAAATCAAGAGGGAAAGTATTAGTCTTACATTTATCATAGAACTTGTACCGTGAATATACATAAATGTTCCTGCGATGCTTTGCCAGAGGAAGAAGATCTTTTACTACACTATTGGGCAACCACAGCTGATCAACAATTATATACAAATAACAATTATCATGAAAGACGTCAGCGGAGGATAACCATGCTTCATCATTCAACTGTATCAACTGTGGAGGAGTCCAGCTCTCACCCATACCATTATTAATGATAAGATCACGAGCAGATGAATGAAGGAAGTTCACTTCTAAATCAATTCCACCAGCTACCTGCTCAATATCTTTTTTTGTAGATCGGGAGCGCTTCGGCAGATATAAAGGCCACCATCCTTTGATACCTGAAATAAAAACGTAGATAATTTAGGTTTACTGGATATGAACGCGAATAAAAAACTGATTATAACGAACATTTCTAACCAATCCTGTTGATTAATTACTAAACTTGCAAACCAACTCTCTTAATTCTCCACCTCTAACGTTAATGCAACCATTCATCGGATAGTCATTA